>CM056394.1:10549001-10719849 GCA_029718625.1 Synaphobranchus kaupii | reverse complement strand
TTCGGCTCGGGTTTCCGAGCGACTGCGTCGTGTCCGTCGGTCAACAGGAGAGGGATTCAGCCACCACTGGAATTAAAAAAAATAATTTTTAAAAAGTGCACTTAAAAAATCCTCACTCACAGAAGGGAACATTTGATTGTACTGTATATTATATAAGGTTATTTGATCATAGTTCTTCCAAGATTTGGCTTGCTCTTGATCCACTGATTCAATATGATCTTAGCAGAATGAAAAGCGGGTGACGTTTAATTACAGAAAGCATATTCTATGAATATAACCTTAACCAGTGCCAATTAAAATGTCCAGGAGAAACGCGTATGCAGTGGTTATACCGGGAGGGAAGAAAGTGGAACCTTGTTCTGCATGGGAAACATTGGGGGAGGGTAAAGTCCAGAGTACACCATGTACGCTGATGGGAGGTGTAGTCCAGAGCACATTGTATACCTTGAACACAAATGCACTATGAAATGGGTTCTTGCTCCTAATCTTTGACAGGCCATGGAAAAGCTTATGATTACTCTCCATTTAGTCAATGCTGATTGACAAGGCTACTTTTAGGTCCAAGATGGATGCCTAATTGAAAGGAAGCCTGCCATACAGGCATAAGAGAATTTATCGCTGCCTTGGTGACATCACTGAGGATGGGAGTCTTCACAATTGGGTGTAGGGCAAACTTTGGAATTGATGTTTAAGTTTTCCCAATTGCAAGCTTATTCCCTGGATCCAACAAATGGAAACCTGCCACTGATTCATATCTTATTTTCACTGTTCCCAAAAACCGATATAGCCACTACATTGTGCATCCTCTGGATTATGTGTAATCCGTTAAGTGGAAAGAAAAAAAAATGTATTTGAATAAATGTACTAATTGTTTTACTTCTGTAGCACCCTTTCATTAAAAAAAAATAAAAAAAAGTTTCAAACGATTAAACAGCAACCCTTACCCAGGAGTAGATATTATATTTAAAAAAATAAAACAACTACTCACACAATGATGTTGTTGATGGGGATGTGAATGAGTTTTACGAAAAATCCGATGAATCCCATAATTGCAAAACCAATTGCTGTAGCCATGGCGATCTTTTGGAATTCTGGGGAATAAAAAAATTTGTAGAAGGGAATTGCATTACAAATGGCTCACATATACCTTAAACATACTCTACATTGTGAATTTGCATACATGTTTGTTTCAAAATAAATTACTGACGTGGCACAGATACTTAAAACGACTGAGGTTACATTTACCACAGCAGCAGTGCGTTTGTATCATCTGCTCGTGCCACGATCGAATCAGAACGCGCTGAGTTCTAGAATATTGAGGGTCCGATTTAAGGCTTAATCTGTATTTGAATTGTCCATAGTACCTACTGTTCTTAGAGTTGGCTTGACGTATCTTACCTTTTCTATCTGGCTTGGTACACCTCTTCACGAGACGTATCGAGTCCTTCACAAACTGCCGGCTAGGCTCCACAAACTGCATTATTTGGTCCATGGCGGTTAAGTTTATTTTGCTGTAAACCAAAGATAAACAGTGTTCTGAATTGTCCGCAGCCTTACCCTCTCACTTCATATAAACCACGACTTTGTGCCAATTTCCTAAATTTATACTGGGAAAAAAAACTGGGAATATATCCACTTCCAAGTTAGCATGCTTAACACGGAGCTAATTTAGCTCACTGGCAAACGAACAACCAGGCCTTGCCAATATTCACCTCGTCTGTTCAAGACAGTTCTTCGACAGAAGAAAACCACTATATCAGGCAATACAACTTTAAAGCTGATTCACGTTAGCTAGAATGCCTTAACTGATCGCAAATGTAGTTATTTTACTAGATATTGCAAATATTATTTACCTGTGTTAAGCGACGAAAACGTCTCTGCTGTCTCCAGCTCGCCTGCCTGCTCACAAGAAAAGCCACGTACACTTCGAACTACTTAAAATGTCACAGCTGACGTATGTTTGAATGTTGACCCGGAAGTTGTTTTCCCTTTACATACACGTCAGTAGTTCTGAATTAAAGATGGTGGAGAATCTAGCGAAGACCATCCACTATAACGATGTGTGTAAATTCGGACACAGCCTACATGTAACCCAATGTTTAAGGAAGAAGGCTCGATTCCTAGAACTCTGCTATTCATTTTAAGTTATGGCCCTGCAAATACAGATGTATAAATACAGGTATGTAAGTATTGTGCAAGTAGAAATAAGTATTTTCTGAAAAATAGCAAATGAAAAAAACTCAAAAAGAATGAATCTTTTTTTATTGTACACTCAGTTCAGGGTGACACTGTACTGAAGCTATCAGCTACTATTGTTATTATTAATTTACATATTGCCATAAAATATTTACATAAATATATAGTTATAAACAAAAGGGTCATTCCAAGGGTAAATATTCCCCCTCAACGAAATGTCACACTGATATGTCCTTAAATATGCATTGCACTTGCCCTACAATCACTACAACTTTACAATACTGTCTGATTAATGTACTTTGCTGTGAAGTAAGTAAACACAAGAAGGACATACACATTTACCATAAAAAAGAGATCTTTTTAGTAATTTGTTGATTGAATGTATTTATTAATCAGAGAATACATTCAACCAACAAATTACTAAAAATAAGAATAATCGGATCTGCAGTAGCCTACTTCAGTAGTCTGGACTTTCATCTGTGTACAATGATGTGTTATTGACCGTTTCAGGCTCAGAGCGAATATCTTTGGTCTGTATTACTTCATCGCCATTATTAACCATAAACAAGAGCAAGTCTATACAAATATTATTATAAAATTTGTGATAAAAACAAATACGTGATACAAAATATCCACTTCTATTAAAGAAGACTGATAATATACCGTAGCAGGTTTTCCCTGCATGTTTACATCAGTATCTGCTAAACAAAACTTGATACAGAATTTTTCTGTTATGAAAGATGGGCTGTCAAAACACTACACAAAGCAAGGAAACCGTTGACAAGACCCCAGGGACACTACTAATGATACTACCAATTATGCAATAATGATCATTATTACATTTCACTACAAAATTCAGTTACATTTAAACTATTTAAAAACTGCACCCCTGCCATAAGAATCAGTGCAGGAATGCCACAACCCCCTAATTTGGTGCCTTTATATGCCATACCTGAAGTTAAGTGTATACCCTGGAATCAGAGGTGGAGTACGCTGTCCAGGGGTCAGAAAGTAAAAGTCTTGCCATGAGTTTCTTCCACCCATAAACTCAGACAGCTGATTTCACCAATTAGTTCTACTGCCTGGCCGAAAAATTGTGGACAATGGGGAGGACTTTTACTTTCTGACCCTGGATTTTCCACCTCTGCCTGGAACTGAAATGTTTGGGATTCAGTCTGTAAAACAGCTGATGTTGGTACAGAAACCAAGTCGCCGATGAATATGAAAAGCCCAGCAGAGCACTGAAAAAAATGTCTTTCTTAACAAGTGTTTTAGTCTTGTAAGACTTAAAATCTTATTTTTTTCTCAAACTTGGAAAATATGAACTTGTTTTAAGTTACTTTTTGCTTGACAGGTGAAATTATCTTACCCCACTGGCAAATCTTGTTAAAAAATAGCAAATAACAGAAATAAGATTCTAAAGTCTAAATATAAGATTAAAATGCTTGTTTTTTTGCAGGGCAGATTGAGGTCGTCTTCCACTTCTGTCGGAAAGCAGTATGCGTTTCAGTCCCACGTTATTTCCAGCATCTGGCAGCTGAGCTCCCACAGTTTCTGAGCCATGACGTCATCCCGCGCCGCTCTGGCGCTTGTTGCGTGGGCGCAGTCACTGTAAACAGGAAGGATGAGGAAGCATTACTGTGAGGGTGAGCCACACCTACAGAGCGACTGAAAATACGGGCTGCGTCCACAAAAAAAAAAATCTCATCTTTGTCCTCCTAGCAGGAATAAATAAATAAATAACGTTGGAAGTGTTTACATTTTCTTTTTGACAAAATACAAAAAAACATGTTGCAGTGAGAATATGATCAAAAGTTCTATGCATTTTATTTTTATTGAATCCATATGCATAGCGTAGTAGAATGTATGGTTCTTTAGATTAAGGGCCGGGTCTTTGGAGGTTATACTACACAGGGGTATTTCTCCACAGCATGATTGATAGTTACTTCTTCTCTTATTTTAGTCATACACCAGGAAGTGTGGAACAACTTAACAAGCAATATAAAGAAGGAAATGCTCTCCATTTGACATAGCAAGCACATACCACATACCGTGACTCAGGGAAAATTTAGGTTGCGTCCAACAAAATACTTTCCCTCGGTTTAAATTCCTCACATAATAACCACCGGTGCCATTTGAATGCTACGGTACCAGTCTACCTGTAGTACTGCCCACTCTCCTTCTCCAGCTCGGGAGCAACTGCGCAGTAGATGGAGGTTTGAGCGCCTTGCACGGCTGTCTTGGTGAAGGGCTTCACGACCGCGAAGGCCACCTTAAGCGGTGTGCTCAGGTGTCTCGCCAGTTCTGTCTGCACGACCCCGGGATGGACGGCGTACACCGTCACGCCAGTGCCTAGCAGAGAGAAAGAACATCTACTGTCATCGCTGTGCTATCGTGCTAGGATCAACCATCGCAGTGTAGATCTACATTGATCCTTGCAACTGTAAAAACAGAGAATACTCGGAAGGGATATTATATTATTTTTCTAAAATGGGGGAGAACTGTGAAAAGTAAACCCCAGAGAAGGTTTTTGACAGGATGTACCAACCATTTATAAATCAGCCCTGTACAGTCTACTACAAGTACAGACAAGTGTCCTGATACAAGAGATACAGAGATACAGAGATACAGAGCCAGAAATACAAGGAACTCTCAACGCATGCAAATGTCAACAAAAGTTATTCAAATCAGGAAATGATAAATATGTTGGCGGTCGAAACAAGACCGTGCTTGAGAAAGATCAGTGTTCTGTTGCACAGCCACATATGTTGTAATACTTTCACAGTGGCTGGTATGTTTACTTCCTTTTCCCTGTGAAGCCTTTGGACCAAAGGGCAAATGATAAATACATACAGACCACGCCCATCACAAGCCCCAGGTAGAGGAACGTACAATCATAAAAAAGATAACGTTAATCCGTAAAAACACCATAACCACACCGTGGAGGTGGGAGTGCTACGGGAGCAGGGGTAAGAGGGGAACCAAGATTCAGTCTGAAGTGACTTCAGGAGGGGTGTGGCGTGAGCATGTTCGGGAAGATTGTAGACAAATTTCATGATGATGGTGTTGCTTCAGATAATGCAGAGCACTCATTCTGCAGAATCATCCGGAAGTACCCCCGGCTAATCTCACCTTCTCAATTCACACAAATATTGGCTGCCGGGGAGGACTGTTTTGTGTCCTTTGTTTAAGCTCTCTTTAGAGCAGTTCCCCAAGGCTGTGTCTTCGGCCTGCTTTTATTATTGCCCTAAACCCACTATTGTGGGACCTCTCATTAATTCTGTGCCTTCTTTAATCACACCGTCAGTTGGATAAAATTACTTTCCAAATCTGGTCTCTATATTTCACATTCCTTTATACACTTCTATTGATCAGTCCACCCACTTCTAGTCTATAAACATCTCTCCCCACTTTCCCATATTTTGAGATCAAAGCCAAGGGTTCAATTGAGATTCCTCCTAGTCTGCCCCTGATGATCTTTCATTTGTTGACAAGTAGCAGCACACATAACAGCCCTTGGGATTGGCTACTCACCTTGCAGCCTCTTAGCCAATGACTGTGCACAGAGGACGTTGGCCAGCTTGCTCTGCGCATACGCCTTCCGGTCATTGTACGTTTTCTCACTGTTGATGTCCTCCAGATTGATTGTGCCCCAAGAATGGGCCATGGAGGAAAGGTTAATGATTCTGGCGGGTGCAGATTTTTTAACCAGATCAAACAGCAGGTGGGTAAGCAGGAAGTGACCTGAAAGATCAGACAGGACGATTACACGTGCGCATTTGCTATGGCACTTCCGAGCTCTTTGCATGTCTTTGTTTCCTTTTAATGCATATTTATAAAAAAAAATTTTTTTGTATCCAGTTAATTTTTTTTGCTGCAATATTCTCCATTAATTCGGGCGAGTGTGGGACGTCCGAAACGTGGTCAGCCAGTGCTTCTATTCAGTATTCTGTTAAAAAATGGGTGCGATCACTGTGCCAGATGATGCCCCTCTTACACCACTTTTGTCACGCCACTGAATTCCACCACAACACACTTTTGTCGTCTCTGTCGTGCCTGTGTGCCGTATTTACATTACTGTGGAACGTGTGCAGGGTACCAGTGCATGTCCATTTTAAAAGGCAGCAAAGGTTGTTCTGAGAAAAACAGACACCCGGGGAAAGTGTCGCTTGGCCATTCCAAGACTTTATGACGGAGCGAGGAAACATACCACAGTCTTATTTACCTTGTTACATCATGCTACATACTTTTCCTATCTGGTATGCGGGTTAAATACACACGGAACACAAGTATGCATACGTTTTCAGAGAACGCTCCCTAGAGGCCACTGTATAATGAACAGAGATCCCAAAAGAAAATGGCTAATATGATATATATATATATATATTTTATGTCCGGAACTGACACAGGGGGAAATGGAAACCAATTGAGACTAAAACACATTATTGTTTTTGAAAAATCTGTGAGTAAAATGTACTCTAGATCTGCAATAAAAGCTAGAGATGAAACACAATGCATCTTGGAATTCAAGAACACTCACAAACCTAGATAAGCCCTACTTCCTTCTCCAGTCCATAATACCAAAACTGTGTCTAGACCAATTCCTTCTCAACATCCTTGAATAGGTAAGAGCATTACTTTTGCACAATCACAATACAATTAGCCAAATTAGGCTAATTTAAATACAAGGGACTCTAAACGAAGCGCCTTTAAATGATCTAGTTGCCATGGCTTTCTACAAAGGACCCTCCTCTTTAGAAATGAATAAGGTTAATATTAATTTTAATCCTTCTATATAGGTCAAGGCCTACTCAGTAGCAAAATCCTTTAACCTTTGTACTGGGCAATATGGAGCCAAGAGGCAACTATGCTGCTGTTCCCTGCGTACTAAAGCTTCTCATACCCAAGTGATTGACGCCAAACTGCATCTCAAAGCCATCGACCGTCTTGGAGAAGGGACACATCATGATCCCGGCATTGTTGATGAGGATATTAACCTGCTTCTCCTCTGGGGAAAAGAGATAAACATTCTCATTAATTCCTTCATTCACTTACTCATTCATACATCCAAAACTATTCCTTCTAACCCTTAGGATACAGTAAGATATATGAAAATATTGACTCTATATTGATGTTGATTAATATATATTTTATATTATAATTGTATTATGTAACAGATGTGTGATAAAACTGTAAGTAGGGCATTCAAACATATGAAAACATTAGAACAATCAACATTGCACGCTAAATTGAAGTCTGTATTGTCCACTTAAAGAATGTATCAAAAGATATGTACAAAAAAAAAGTCTGCAGACTAAAAAAGAAAAAGAAAGTAGTCACGGGAAGTAGTAGTCACTACAGACTAAGCACTAGACTGTCAGTTACTGGCCAGTCTTTGGGACTTACCTTTGTTGATTACCTCAGCAAATTCTCTGACTGACTTGGTGTCGGCTAAGTTGAGTTTCCTGATAACGATGTTCTGGTTTCTGGAATCTTCTATGATCTCTTTTTGAGCGGCCTCTGCCTTTTCCATATCTCGGCACGCCATGATGATCCTGGCTCCTGTTGGAAAAAAATCATTAGGTAACCAAAATGCTCTAGAACAAGTGATGGGCAATCAAAAGCAACCTGTCTTCCAGGGCAGAGTGAGACATCACTATATACACACTGGGGGAAACTGGTCACGCATTCAGTAGCCTACTGTTTGGCACAAAGCTGAATAAGCTCAAATTATTTGTTCAGCAATATAAAAGCTGTGATTCTTCTATTCTGATTAATCTTGCACTACCTACCCATTTCATGAAGTACAAAGTTATTATTTTACTTAGTACTATTTTATGCAGTATTTTGATTTGTGCTGCATCAGCCTTCTTTTTATTTTATTTTTTAATTTAAGGCAGTTGCCTCCTTCAAACTGGTAAAAAAAACAAAAACTCACACTTCAGCCACTTTGGTTGAAAATTAAGTTCTCTACACACTAATGTAAAAGCAAATGGATGATCGCACGTGAGGACAGATCAGCCTACCTCTTTAGAGTGCGTTGTGGCTCTATGAGCTCTCCTCTTTTCAAGTACTATAGGATTAAGTGAACTTCAGCCTTTTCTGATGGTCTATATGATAGTTGCTGTTGTGCTTTTATTCTATAACTTTGTTTTAGTCGTGTTTGCAAGACATACATGGTTGGATTCCTAGGAAGTTGTACATGTCATTTCGTGCAGGCGAGGCCATGGTGTGTTTAATCACGTTGAATTAAAGAGTTATATTCAATGTCTCAAAGAAGCCTTTTGATTGTTATTAAGTGTAGTAGGCTATGATCATGGTGCTGAAACGCAGAGTCAAATGGGATCCCCCGAAAGCGCCTGAAATAAATTTGCTGTCGGTAGCCTACCTCTCTTTGCCAGATCCTTCGTGGTTTCTTTACCAATGCCAGTGTTAGCCCCAGTGATAATTACCGTTTTACCGTCGAGTCGCACATTGGACGACCACTGTCCACGGAAAATGTTTCTTGGAAAAATAAGTGGAGGGAAAAAGAAAAAGCAATATTATAGTTAAGAGGCAGGCAAATAACTTTTAAATCAAAATTTAAAGTACGATTAAAATATAGTAGTAGGCCTATAGGCCAAATTGACAGTAAAATAGACAGTATAGGTATATGGGCTATCTTAAGGTCACGTTTCCAGCAAGTGCTGGCAAAATGTTGTTGCAATTAAAATGGCACTAGACTAATTATATTTTCCCACAGATATCCGAGATTACCAAAATAACAATTTCATTTTTCCGAAGTTGGATTTGTGCCCCCGGCCGTTGCCTAGCCTATTTAACAAGATGATCTAAGGCTGTTTAAGCTTATTATGATTAACCCTTTAAGATGTAAGATCGCAAATATGTTATTAGAATATTCTTAACTGAACATTCTAATGCTGATGTAACAAGTTCTAGAACACTGACTTTATGGAATGTATGTTTTTTTTAAATTCTACTATTCAAAAGGGTTATGTTATAAGATACAGCGTTCTGTGTAACTAATGAGAACTCCACTATCAAGCCTGCACATATTGTTACTCTAACAAATCGCAGTGGATCACTGTCTCTCTAACAGGCGTTGGTAGGTTACATTCTGTCAAAAGCAGTCGTAATGAAGCAACATAAGAGGCGATCTAAAACTTTAATTATTTACGAAATGTAGATCATAACCTGTGTTACGAGAATGCCGCGCATGGCTGTTGTCTACATCTAGCCTACGTAGCCTACCTTATTGAGCTCATTTTTTAAAATGAAGCGATGCTGTCGAAGTCACTAAAAATGTAGGCTGTAGATATTGATTGTAGACTTCTACGAATACACTTTCCTGCCTAGCTTTTGACAGTTAACTGCTGATGTCACGGTGGAGCGAAGTAAATGTAGGCGTGATCCGGGGCTTTTGCAGCGACGTCGTAGTAAATGGATTTGGGCGTGGTGTTCAGCAAACCAAGCCCCCAATAGATTATGGTTGGGTTAGCCGGTTCGGGATAACAAATGGAGGTTTAACAAAGATTCGTTTCAAGTTGCCAGCCAATAACCTAAGGAGACCGTAACTAATACGGGAACTTTTATGGAAGTAGATTAGGCAATATGCGGGTAACCTCTATCCAGTTATTATGAAAGTGCATCGTTGTCTTTAAACTAACTTGCCTCTAGTAGACTATTAGGAATTTGAAAACCCCGAACCGATCGATAGACTACTTACCTGCTCCCATCTTGAAGTCAATGCAAGTTTATATTTAACAGATGTCACTATAACTCCCTACGATAGCATAGTTAACTTAAATGTATGATCACAGCTTTGACATAGGCCTACAGCTAACTCTAAGGAAGGCTAATATTTGTATTGGTGTTTTCATTTAGGCAACTAAGCTATGAGAGGTTCTTGACAAGGCAACACAACTCCATTTTTGCATTTTTGTTATATTTCTTCTTTTTTTTGCAGGTGACTGCGTGATGTAGCCTAGTGAAGCATGGAAAAAATATATACACAATATGGGTTTTATAGTGCAATTAATTCATTTGTCCACTAGATGTCAACATTGCGTGCACAGTAGTCAGAAGTGCATTTGTCCGGTTTTCCAACAGATGCGTTCTGGTAGGCTACTCTAGAAACAAAACTGTTGGCTCACATTCCGAACTATGCTGTTGTACACTTGAACAAGGTATACTTACACTGTGTTGGAATTCCATGATAGGGTAGAGTCACATACACAACTCCATTTTTCCATTTTTGTTTTATTTCTTTTAATTTTTTTATTTTTTTACACGTGACTGCGTGATGTAGCCTAGTTTTCTCCATCTTAGAAAGGGTTAAAAGGGGGAGGTAACCGGAAGAATCTGTTTGTGCTAAGGACTGTTACACCTGCTGTTTGACGCTCGCCACGTCCTATGTGCACCTGCTTTTTTTTCCTTGCATTTTTTTACGTTTCGACAAAAAAACAACCTAAACTAAAAAGAACGACGCCATCAGGCCGGCAATGGGGCCTCAGATCGCGCTGGTCGAAATCGGACATCCAGTCGTTTGCCTCCCTTTGCATCTCGGAGGCGATGAGCCCCTTTCTCGCAAGACAGCTGGTAAGAGGGGAGGGGATCATCGTGTTTTTATTTTTTTTCGGTTTGGGTTTTATTTAGCATCTTCATCGTTTTTCACTGCACAACATACATTCGGTCAGGACGTGTTAAGCCTTTGTGTTCTTGTTCCAGGGAATAGTCTTTGGGATGGGAAATCGGTAGCTAGGAGGGTAAAGCCGGGGTAACGTTAGGCTAAAGTTGGGTTCGTGACAACTGTCACTCTGGAAATAAAACTCATATTAAATCTAGCTATAGCTCAGTAGGCTAAATGTGAAAGCAAGGTGATCAAAGTGGTTGGATTGGAGTCCAGAGTATTCCACATTATTTTTTTGATCATAAAAAAATATTACAATACAATTTTTTAGAAAGTGGAACAAAGAAAACTTTCAAATTTATTGACATTGATTTTGCCAAGTTTGGATATGGGTAATTAAATGGACTTTTTAACCATTTCTTTTGGACAAATCGGCGTCCAATATGTGTGATAGGCCTACAGGAATGTGCCGGTTTATGCTTCAGAAGCTCTTTAACTGCTTATTTATGACATGGTGTGACAGCAGTGTCTGAAAGGTTGTATGGGTTTGTGAGGACTTTAAGCCTAAGATCCTAAGGCATAGACATAGGTTTAATTTCAATTTAGGGGGAGATACACTGTTGGACCATCTAGTCTCACATAGTCAAACATCAAGTATACTAGGTAGTCTAGCAATTATTTAATATGAAAATATACCTAACATATGTCATGCCCCCCCCAACCGTACACATGTATGCTCTTGCACAATAATGGTGTGTGTGTCGGAGTTTATGAGTGTTGCAAACTTTCATTTATCATGAAACCCTTTGCACAGCATCTCAACGACTTGGGACATGCATTTTGTTATTGAGTTTTTATTTGCACACTTGGTTTGACAATGGTAGCAAGTACATTTGTTTTTTTTACATTGTAATGCACCACTATATTACATTTATCCATTTGTACAGCTGGATAGAATCTTTTGTACATTTTCAGGCATCAAAAAATATTGGACAGTTTAACATAAAGTAATCATCTTTAATATTTGGCTGCATATCCTTTGCATGCCTTGACTTCCTGATGTCTGTGACCCAACAATATCAACAATATCAGACTCTTGATATCTTATTTTCTGGTTTTCTTACAAGCGATACTATAACTTCTCTGCATTTGAATGGATCTCTATGGGAATTGGGGGGTGGGTCTAGATTTAGCTGTAAATTATGCTGGAATAGTATGGAACACATGATTGGTAAAATGGCTGCAAGTCATCAAGGGTCTGTGGTATCAAACGAGCCTCAAACCATCACTCTGCTGCCAGACATGCAGTAGATATGGATGGATCACTTTAAGGGTTGTTTCTCCTGACAAATTGTCCTATTGAACTCTATGTAAAAATAAGTCAGGAGAAGAAACCCTTCAAGTTATCCATTACATTACATTACATTACAGGCATTTAGCAGATGCTCTTATCCAGAGCGACTTACACAACTTTTTTTTTAAAAAAATTTTTTTAATACATATTATCCATTTTTACAGCTGGATATATACTGAAGCGATTCAGGTTAAGTACCTTGCTCAAGGGTACAACGGCAGAGTCCTACCTGGGAATCGAACCTGCAACCTTTCGGTTACAAGGCCAGTTCCTTAACCATTATACTACACTGCCGCCTATGGACTTATCCATCCATATCTACTGTATCTCTGGCAGCAGAGTGATGATTTAAGGCTTGTTTCATACCCTTGATGACTTCGAGCCATTTAGCCAACCATGTGTTTCCATACTGTTCCAGTGTAATTTACAGCTAAATCTAGTCCCACCCCCCAAATCCCATAGAGATCCATTCAAATGCAGAGAAGTTATAGTATCGCTTGTAAGAGAACCAGAAAATAAGATATCAAGAGTCTTTTGATGTTGTTGGGTCACAGACATCAGGAAGTCATGGCATGCAAAGGATATGCGACCAAATATTAAAAATGATTACTTCATTCTATATATAAATGCAGGGGGTGCCAATAATTGTGGCACGAGTGGTTTTGTTAAAAAATAATTATTTCTTGATGAGGGATTTTTTTTTCTCATAATAAATTTACTTCAATTGAAGGTTGGATTTTTCTAATTTTTTCAGTGTGAGATTAAGCTAATTCACCAAACGGTTGATTTTTTATAACCCTTTTTACTCATCATTACCAGGGGTACCAATATATTATCACCTCCTCTTCTATTCTAGATCTCACTCATCTACCTCTTACCCCCCTTCCTCAAACTGAAAAGAATAGCTACTGCTACATGTACATGCATCCATATCACACAAATATTAATGGTATGCCTAAAGATGGAAAAAGCCAGTAAATGCATGTTACCAAAATACAACACATTGTATCTATACCGTGTATGCCATGAGGGTGAGAATAACGTACAGCCAGTTTTCCAATACAAGCAATCATCAGTTTGCAATACATAAATAGATAGATAAATACATGACTCTGCTGTACTGATCACCAAGGCCACTACTGTAGTGCAATTCATCACGTTGCTTCTAGTCTAATAACACAACAAAGTATCTATAGATATATTTCATATTTGTTGTGTTATGAGCCCATAAGGTTTCTTCAAAAATGACAAAATGTGAACGTATGCTTCTGCTGTTGGGCTAATGCCTTTCTTTTGTGTGGAAAGCTCCTTTTCCAAACGACAGATCTAAAAGAAAGGGGAAAAAATGCAGCTAGGTAAGTTTAAAAAATATATTTTTATAGAAATAAATGATACATTGAGAAAATACCTCCTTCACTTCTTGCCAACAACTGTCATATTTCTTTGCTACCTTAAACATTGCTTGCATCAAATTTGATGTGTGTACGGCTGTATTGTGCGTACGGCTGTATTGTGCGTACGGCTGTATTGTGCGTACGGCTGTATTGTGCGTACGGCTGTATTGTGCGTACGGCTGTATTGTGCGTACGGCTGTATTGTGCGTACGGCTGTATTGTGCGCACGGCTGTATTGTGCGCACGGCTGTATTGTGCGCACGGCTGTATTGTGCGCACGGCTGTATTGTGCGCACGGCTGTATTGTGCGCACGGCTGTATTGTGCGCACGGCTGTATTGTGCGCACGGCTGTATTGTGCGCACGGCTGTATTGTGCGCACGGCTGTATTGTGCCGTTATTGCTAACTATTAAGAGAGATTGTAGTTGAGACGGATGAGTAAATATGTATTGCTCTGTGTGCATGAAAAGTGTCTGATGGCATTATCTGAAAAGTTGCCAAATAATTCAACATCTACCACAATTACTTTCTTCCATATATCAGCTGGCGGAGTTTTAGTGGGTTCTTGTTACTGAGGAAAAAGTCAGTCACTGAATTACTTACATATAGGAATGAAAGTGTAATTGCTAACAGCAAAAACGCTCCTGCTCCTGCACCTCCGTACAGCAGAATTTCTTTAGCCTCGTATGAGCCCAGTCTGTCCACCTCGTCCGAGCACCCTGGCGTGAAGAGACATTCCATCCATCATCTAAGGAGCCGGAGCCTATCCCAGCATGCATTGGGCGAGAGGCAGGAATACACCCAGGACAGGTCGCCAACCTCTCACTCAGTCATTCTCTCTCACTCTCACTCTCTCACACAGGCAATTTAGAGTCTCCAGTGCATGTGTTTGGACTGGGAGGAAGGCGGAGTACCCGGAGGAAACTCGCACGGACACAGAGGAGAACGTGCAAACACAGCCCGGAAAGGCCCTCGGCCGGGATTCAAGCTCGGCACCTTCTTGCTGTGAGGCGACAGTGCTAACCACTGCACAGTCATTTCACATGACACCGTTTCATGAGTCACACTTTGTGGGCGTATATTTCAGTCAACTTCATCAAAAAGCTTTCGAGTGGGTGACTTTTTCTCACAAAATTAAAAGCACTTAAAATCCCCAGATGAAACCCTTATTTCTGGAGGGGGGCGTCCCAATACTCAAAAAATGCACCATCCCTTCCTCCACTACCACCTCCTCCACTCTGTGCCCCGGAAACGGATCTTTGTGTTTTAATCTAATGTCGCTGATTACATCTTAATTATGTATTAATGGTTACATATGAATTAATGTCTCGACGCAAACCGCAATGTCAGGTACATTGTATGCTGTACATGCAAATACTTGGGGGGTGGGGAGTGGAGGAAGGGGGGTGGGGAGTGGAGGAAGGGGGGTGGGGGTGGGGAGTGGAGGAAGGGGGGGTGGGGGTGGGGAGTGGGGAGTGGGGGGTGGGGGTGGGGAGTGGGGGGGTGGGGAGTGGGGGGTGGGGAGTGGGGGTGGGGGTGGGGAGTGGGGGGTGGGGGGTGGGGGGTGGGGAGTGGGGAGTGGGGGTGGGGAGTGGGGGGGTGGGGAGTGGGGGTGGGGGGTGGGGGTGGGGAGTGGGGGTGGGGAGTGGGGGTGGGGAGTGGGGGGTGGGGAGTGGGGGGTGGGGAGTGGGGGTGGGGAGTGGGGGTGGGGAGTGGGGGGTGGGGAGTGGAGGAAGGGGGGTGGGGAGTGGAGGAAGGGGGGTGGGGAGTGGAGGAAGGGGGGGTGGGGAGTGGAGGAAGGGGGGTGGGGGGTGGAGGAAGGGGGGTGGGGAGTGAAGAATATTGGGACGCAGCTGTGCATACAGGCCAATGGTTCCCAAACTTTTGGTGAGGCCTCCCTCTTGGGTAATAGGATGCTAATGGCATACATTCATTGTAAGCAATCAGTGACAGTTCAAGGTGTGAAATTCAATGCTACTCAAGTATTTAGGTGGTTTCCAGCAAGCCATTCCCCAAGCCTCGAGGGTGCTGAACTCGTGCGTCTATGGAAGCTGCGGTGGATTCCACCGATTGGGCAACTGGACTTGTAACGCAATCGCCACAGGTAGGACTCACAGGTGGGGCACTGCCGCTGTACCCCCTTGAGCAAGGCGCTTAGCCTGAATCGCCAATCGCTTCAAGTCAAACACCCAGCCGTATAAATGGGTTGCGTTTAAAAAGTAAGCTGTATAAGTTAGCATCTGCTGCTAAATGCCCCAAATGTACCGTAATGTAATGCTAGGAGTTGCTTGCATAGCTTTCCTTGCGCTGGACCAGGTGGACGCACCTGTAATGACCGTACCTGTGACGCTCAGCTGGATGTCCCACTCTCTGTTGATTTGCCCCACGGGGGCCCGGAGTAAGCAGCGATACACTCCGCGGTCCTTCGCCGTGAGGTTCCTCAGCTCCAAGGTGAGACCGTCGCCCGAGGGACACTCCACAACCTGGGTCAGGTTCACAAACCTCCGAACCGTGTTAGTCCGCCTGTCCCAACGGACTATCCCGTTCAAACGGCCTTCAGACACCTGGACAAATGCACACGCTCAATGAGGCCAGGGTGTGCTTTTTTTTTTACACAATAACAGGAAGAAAGTAACATGTTAATGGTTTAACTCCTTCGCGACTAGAACGGCCCTATTAAAAATGGTTCGAATTCGAACCATAGCGTCATTTGTCTCTCTGCTATTGGTTAACCGTGGATTCGCGGTTGTTTTCATTTGAAAATGTTTTGGATAGTCAGCCAATGATTGCACAGATATTCTTGGCTGTGTGACGTGGTTCATTTACGCTGCACTTTACGCTGCACTGTTGACGCGCAATACGTCTTTACAAGCCTTTCCAAAATGGCTTCGGCCAGTGGTAAACGCCGGTTTACTGCAGACGAAGTTGCTGAAATATGCACTATGCGCAACGATGATAATGACAGTGACTTTGATTCTGAACATGGAGGAATGGAAAGTGGAGAAGAAAGTGAAAGTGAAACGTATTGCGCGTCAACAGTGCAGCGTAAATGAACCACGTCACACAGCCAAGAATATCTGTGCAATCATTGGCTGACTATCCAAAACATTTTCAAATGAAAACAACCCGCGAATCCACGGTTAACTGGCTAATGACGCTATGGTTCGAATTCGAACCATTTTTAATAGGGCCGTCGCGAAGGAGTTAAATCACATTTTAGGCACCCCATAGGTTCTCATAGTCAATGCTCACGAAGTATCGGGCTGATTGGTCAAATAATTCACAACGTCGAAAGCAAGAACTTAAAGCTAAAATAAAAAGCCTAAATTATGCTGGTCGTCAAATACATTTCATGGGTAGGCTACGTTTGATTAAGGGGTACCAGACGTCTTTATGAGAAGTCTGTCACCAGATCAAGGTCAGAATCATTTGACTCTACTTAAAAAAAAAAAACATCTATCAAAATCCTTGCTATTTAAAACTCTTATGGGAACCAGAACAGCAACCTTGTGAGTTTGTGTCAAAATAGTCTTTTTCACTTTTAGAAGGTTCTTGAAACGAGTAATTTTGGTAAATTAGGTTCATTCAGATTGAAAGTGAAAGGTTAAGTTTCCTTTACTTACCCGGTACCAGCTTACAGCTCGGTATTCTACATTGTTTGGCTCTGCTTTCACTGGGCACCTTAAAAAGGCATTTTCCCCACACAGGGAGGTATTGTCTCCCTCCGTGCTTACATAGAAGAGGTACAAGGACACTAGAGAAACGGTGGAACAAAATGAAGAGCAGTTAGCTATTGTGATGGATTACTGTAACCTGTGATTATAAAAATCGCAACTATTTATTTTAGTAAATCATTTAAAATAATTTATTTTAATCATTAATCATTTTATTGACCGTTTAACTATTACAAGTATCCATACCGTTCAAACACTCTTCACAAAGTATTCGCCGGTGTTGTGCCGAATTCAGACTCCCTGCCGAAATCAGACTCCCCTCGCGTGCACGCGCGTTCACTCTGCATTACGTTCTTTGCGACTTCTTCATTCTCCTTTCGCGATTTCTGACCAGTATCTTCGTTCTGTCGGCGGATAGATGGACCATTCTGTGTCACTGTCTGTCGCTACGTATAGTTATTCTTTTTCTAATTTTAAATGTTAGATTTCCGTGGCTTTCTGACGTAAATTAACAAGCATACTTTTAAAGAATCAATTGCCGACGTTAAAAGCAGATAAAATGCATGTAAAGTAGCCTATACTTTTCTAAAACGTCGTTAATGTTCATCCGTGTCTTCTTAGATAGTGTTTCATTTGGCACAGATAGGCTATATTGAATTTATTTTTCACTGAGGTAGTAGGCTATAACATAGGGGGATTTTACCCCATGTCCATAAATCTTTTTTCAAATATGGCTATGTTCGGATATTCGGCAGGGAGTCTGAATTCGGCACAACACCTGTTCTACCCAAGAAATTTAAGAGAACACTCGAGTTGAGATTGCATTTTCTTTTTTTCTTCTTTTTTTTTTAGAGTAATTTTACTTGGGATATTAAGTAGACTAACACAGCTAATTTAAGTGCTGCCAATGTGTGCGTTTCTTCAGGAAAACCACGTTGGTTGCACTTAAACTAGCTGTGTTATTCTGACAATGATGGCCTCTTGGACTCTGTTTACTTAATACACAAAGTAGAATTTACTGAAACCTCAATGTAAATTGTTGCCTTCATTTTTTTTGAGTAGAGACAGTTAATAATTTTTCTTAAGTGCATGATAAGCAGAACACAGTCACCAAACTCCACTAAATCTATTCTGACTGATGCTCTGAATATATACAATGTTACAATATGAATTAAATTCGATACTTACAAAGAGTAATTCTCATCTTATATGTTGGTTCTGGGGATAATAATGCAATGCCGGATGAGCGTGTGTAGTAGCCTAGGCTGTCTACTCAAAAGAAAGTTGATTAAGTTTCGTCTTTATAAAATGCAAGAAGTGATAGTGAAAGTAACCCCTAGAACCCACCAGACGCACAAGCTTCCCATGTTAACGAATTGCCGCGGTTCTCACCGGCCACGCACGCACGGCAGGCGGGCAGACGGCTCGCGGGCGTGGAGCTGATTTTTCCGCTCGGAAGTATACGAATTTTTTTCTGAACAAAATAGGCAACAATGGCTACATAATCTCCTAACACTTGTCAAACTCGAAATGGGAGGTTTTTTAAATCGCAGACATAAAACTACCATTCGTTATGAATGAAGCCTACACAGAAACTGGGGCGTCTAATTTCTAGATAAATTAAACCATGATTTTAACGATGGTTGTTCAAATGCAAAACTAGATTTTGATAACAATATAGCAGCATTAACACATGCATAGCCACGCCTAATTATGATGGCTGTTCATTAGTATATGCAAGAATAGATTTTGATAGCTGAACCATTAACACATGATATAACCACACCTAATGATTATGGCTGTTCAAATATCCAAGGTAGGCTTCTGTCGTAACAACACCAGGGTCCGTTATTATTTTTGTATAGGTAACAACACAGTTTGCTTATCGCATGCTGTCTGTGAAATAATCTGAGAAAGTGAAAGTAACAAAGCACGCTCAAATACGGCTGATGTCTCACTTTTAAACGCAAGGAAGAAAATCGGAACCGTGAACTGAAAACTGCCAACAAAATGAATTCATTTTAGGCTGTTAAACTCTTTACGTAAAAGCTGCGTATAGTTTATAGTTTTAATGTTTGAATTAGGCTATTTAGTAGTAGGCTAGGCTAGAATTAAGCGCCGACTTCTGAATTTCAAATGCCATCAACTTCAATAAGAGCGCGAGGCGAAACTATTTTAAAAATAAGTTCATGACTTATTGATAATTAACGAGAAACGCTTCTGTTTCCTCCTTTTGAAAACTTCCCCCGGGTTCCCCCATGTAGGCTACGTCACTTCATTCAGAATGAATGTGTCCATTTATAGGCTAACGCTTTTCAGTGGTTCGTAGCCTATAGAAATAACAATGACGGCAGTCTTGTATTAAACAAACAAATTAAATTTAAATGACTCTCACTGTGTGGGGGTGGGGGTGTGGGGTGTGGGGGGTGGGGGGGTTACCGTGGTTACACCTTACACTCCGACCAGACCTCTCTGCATCGCCACGCCAGCTGGCCGTGTCATCTCTGAGCACCTGGCAGCAGCCATAGCTCCTCCCTGCCCTTTGTTCCCTGATCGTTGAACAGCCTTCCTCAAAAAATGTCTGAACCCTTACCTTTTCAGACGACACCTCTCTACATGATCTATTTTTAAAAAATGCACCATGACAGTGGCACTTGTATGACTATAACGAAAACACTGCCTACCTCTAAGTTTATGTGGTGTGAAATGCACTTTTCTAGGTTGCTTTGGCTAAAAGCATCTACCAAATGATAATCGTCAATTGTGATAGCTAGTAGCTGAGTGTTAGCAGTTTGGGGATTCTACACCTTGCTTTTGCACTGCAAAAAATGTCTGTGCTAACAAGTGTTTTAGTCTTGTAATGAGTCTTTTTCTCTAAAGTGGAAAATAATTGGCTTGTTAAGTTACTTTTTGCTTGACAACTGAAAGTCCTACCCCACTTATTTAGCAAAAAAGTAATGGAAATAAGATTCTAAAGTCTAAATATAAGACTAAAATGCTTATAAAGACTAGATTTTTTTTTGCAGTGTTTGTAGTGACCCATTTTTTAACATAATTTTGGATGCGGTTACTTAACCATGTGATCCATATGTACCTGTGGGGCCTACCTTTTTAATCGTTTATTGACATTCTGCCATGTTGCATGAGCTGATCTAGATATTGAGTTTTACAGACTTTTTAATAAGTGGCAGAAAAAGAAGAAAAAAACATTTTAAACAGAACACGCATACACTTCCAGTGCATAATATAAAACTAACTTTACCGCAGTCTGAGAAAGTGATAAGTAACAAAGCACGCTCAAATACGGCTGATGTCTCACTTTTAAACGCAAGGAAGAAAATTGGAACCGTGAACTGAAAACTGCCAACAAACTGAATTAATTTTAGGCTGTTAAACTCTTTACGTAAAAGCTGCGTATAGTTTATAGTTTTAATGATTGAGTTAGGCTATTTAGTAGTAGGCTAGGCTGCGTCTAGCCTAGGCTACATGACACGTCAAGTATAGGCTAAATGCGTTATGTCTGTAGCCTACTCAGCCACATGGTCTCCGACAAATGAATACTTTATTAAAACGGTTAGAACATGCACTGCATGCTTCATTTACACACATGACACATACGTAGAATTAAGCGCCGACTTCTGCATTTCTTGGTTAGGCTGATTTTGTAGCCCATTTCCTTTACACAGAATATTTAGTAATATACTTGATTTAAATAAAACATTTAGACCTACCAGTAGTGATGTTACGGATGATACCGAAGCTCCGAGCTGTGTGTCGAGTACGTAGGGCAGTTCTACAGAAGCCTCGCACCGAAGCTTGTATCACTTTCAGAGAAGCACGTGATCGATGACAAACGAGGCCTCGGGTGCTGTAGAACCATGTGATCGGTTTGTTTTGCGTTTTGGGCGGAATTAGGGGTTTTGAATTGTAGATATAAAGGAGCGATACTCCCCTTATATGGAAGCATATCCGCGCCAAAATTCAAATGAAAATGCAAATCGCCGATTGCATTTCGTTTACATTCGATGTGCGCAAAAACCATGACATAATTCAAATGAAAATGCAAAAGGGCACTTTGCATTTTCATTTTCAAGTTAATGTACGCACTTTTTCTGACAATTTGAAAATGTTAATGCAAATCCATTATACATTTAATTTTCATCGCTCTCTACGACACAACCCTGCCATAATTTAAATGAAAATGAAAAACCGCATTTGAATTAGCAATTTCTTATTGTAATCGCATGATCCATGACAAAAAGGAAATGATAATTCAATTCGCATTTAACATTACATGTTCATGCTTTTGCGGCACAAGAGTGACATAGCCTAATTCAAATGCAATCCGTTTGCATTTTCATTTCCGAAAAGACCCTGCCAAAAATCAATTTCGAAATGGCAAACTGTCAAAAATTCATTTCGAAATGGCAAACTGTCAAAGCTGCCCATCAAGGCGGGGCCTCGAAGAAAGGGGCGTTACAGGGGACTGTTCAAACCACTGAACATAATGGTTGTCTGTGATTTCGGTCGTCAGGCAGTTAGCTACCAGGCTAGATAGCGACATTTCCTTGTTCTCTGTGTTTGGGGATTATAGGCGAAATGATCGGAATTAAAAAGGAAACGAGGTAGCCTAAAAGTTACGACTAGCCATAGCCAGCCCAATGTTAACTAAATTAATTTCACAATTTAGCCTGCTTTCGTTAATCTGGTGTGGAAACTAGCCGATAGCCTATAATGTTACGGGTTTCCGTGGCCAAAACCAGGCTATGCCTGAAAACGTGCTACCCTTTTCACCGTGGGCATTTCCATCACGATTTCTATTAATTATTGTTTTCTTTTAGATAGCCTTACCCTTAGGCTATGTGCAGAGCAAAGGTAACGTAGTCCACAGAAAGCCTGAGACAGCGAATCTGTAACGTTAAGTGACACAGCTTGAGCCTGCTACATGCGATTGCATTTGAATGATGTCACTCTTGTGCCGCAAAAGCATGAACATGTAACGTTACATGGCGAATTGAATTATGATTTCCTTTTTGTCATGGATCATGCGATTACAATAAGAAATTGCTAATTCAAATGCGGTTTTTCATTTAAATTATGACAGGGTTGTGTAGCAGCAGGCTCAAGCTGTGTCACGTAACGTTACAGATCGCTGTCTCAGGCTTTCTGTGGACTACGTTACCTTTGCTCTGCACATAGCCTAAGGGTAAGGCTATCTAAAAGAAAACAATAATTAATAGAAATCGTGATGGAAATGCCCACGGTGAAAAGGGTAGCACGTTTTCAGGCATAGCCTGGTTTTGGCCACGGAAACCCGTAACATTATAGGCTATCGGCTAGTTTCCACACCAGATTAACGAAAGCAGGCTAAATTGTGAAATTAATTTAGTTAACATTGGGCTGGCTATGGCTAGTCGTAACTTTTAGGCTACCTCGTTTCCTTTTTAATTCCGATCATTTCGCCTATAATCCCCAAACACAGAGAACAAGGAAATGTCGCTATCTAGCCTGGTAATTGCCTGACGAGTGACGACCGAAATCACAGACAACCATTATGTTCAGTGGTTTGAACAGTCCCCTGTAACGCCCCTTTCTTCGAGGCCCCGCCTTGATGGGCAGCTTTGACAGTTTGCCACTTCGAAATGGATTTTTGACAGTTTGCCATTTCGAAATGGATTTTTGGCAGGGTCTTTTCGGAAATGAAAATGCAAACGGATTGCATTTGAATTATGTCACTCTTGTGCCGCAAAAGCATGAACATGTAATGTTAAATGCGAATTGAATTATCATTTCCTTTTTGTCATGGATCATGCGATTACAATAAGAAATTGCTAATTCAAATGCGGTTTTTCATTTTCATTTAAATTATGGCAGGGTTGTGTCGTAGAGAGCGATGGAAATTAAATGTATAATGGATTTGCATTAACATTTTCAAATTGTCAGAAAAAGTGCGTACATTAACTTGAAAATGCAAAGTGACCTTTTGCATTTTCATTTGAATTAGGCCTATGTCATGGTTTTTGCGCACATCGAATGTAAACGAAATGCAATCGGCGATTTGCATTTTCATTTGAATTTTGGCGCGGATATGCTTCCATACCCTTATTACAAGGGTTGTTGCGGAGAGTTTATTATTATTGGTATTATTGCAATTGAAAGTTTTTGGAGTATTTTTTTGAGGAATTTTTGGAGTATTTTAATTTTTTATTTTGTACAACTTTTGTACAGTTTTGTCGTTTTTGTACAAAAATAGGCTAATGGAACCTGCATGGAAGCGAAAATCTTCTCCTGCTTGGGAATATTTTGACCCGTGGCGTAGATATAAAAACACACTGAAACGCTATTCGAACACTGGGCTAGCAATCGACTGTGCATGTAGTTCGTTGGTTGTTATTTTAACGTAACTACAGCAGATTATTACGATTTGTTTAATATTATTATGATTTGATTGTTATTTCTTATTCTTTCTTATTATCATTATCATCTGCATTCCTTCTCAAATGGCATATTATTTAATTTTGAAGGTAAAAGTGCTTGCTGTGCCTAAAGAAGCTGGCTTACAGCAATAATACCTCGTCCAGGCATTATCGGGCAATGCATGAAAATGCACCTGCCAATGAGCAAGCAAGCAGCGGAGGTTATTTATTTTTTTATTTTACTTTTTAATAGCAGTTATGGTTGCTTTATCATAATCATACTGACATACATGTTGATAAAAATACATTTGCATATTGTTATTTTACCATAGGTTCCAGAAAGCAAGAACTTGATGAGGCCGTTAATAAAAATCAATAAAAACCTCCCTTTTCAGTCACAAAAGCACCTTCCCTTTCGCACTGCCCATACTGAAGCACATTCACTTTCACTGCCTGGTTACAGAAGCACTCCCAGTCCCAGACCAGAAACACTTTTACTGCTCAATAGAACCCCACACAAATGTTGTCCCCCTTTATATCAATCTTCCTGTTTTTTTTTCATTTTGAAAGTTAATATAATATTATTACATATATTATTTTATAATATATCTTAGTATAAAACAAATCGAGCCTAATGACAGTTACAAATATAAATTATGAATATGTTAGTATGTGTATCGCCTGAGTGGGGTTTTGATCTGGTGCTTTCTCTTGCAGAAATGGTTCTGAAGTCCGACGCGTTACCAATGAGCTAAAGGGTCACTTGTTGTTAGCTCGCGGCAACATCGTTATTTTGAACCTGCGGTGGAATTTGTAATGATTTCGTTGCTCTAAATGACTTTTACCAGCAGGTGTCACTAGTGTAGCCTACACTGTGTTGAATGAGGCTTCGAGTAATGAATCTATTTGCGATACAATTGGCTGCAAAGCCTCAGTGCTTCAGGAAGCCTCATTTCGCCATCACTACCTACCAGTCTTCCAGATGTTAACCAATGCATTCAACTTTATTTAAAATAAGAGAAGCGCTTCCGTTTCCTCCTTTTGAAAAATTCCCCCGGGTTCTAAACGTTGGCTGTATCCCAAACCGCATACTTCCATGCTCCGCCCTACCGTGCTCCCGAGTGCGCACTCAAGGTTTGGGAGTTCGCACTCTGGAGCATGGAAATACGGTTGCAGTTTTGCACAGTCGTGAACGCACTTCGTGGCGACCTATAACCTTTAACCTTTCCCGTAGCTATCGGGGAAATGCGGACCAGTAAGTAGGGTAAACCTGAGAGGCATAACGTCGTTCGCTGGCATTGTACTGTATCGGCTGTTATTATATTATATATTTGTGATATAACCAGCAATATCCGCAACAGTTGAATTATCATTTTTGCTAGCGTTCTTTTCCAGAAAACTCAGTGGAAGGCAATGATGGCTAGGAAGACAGCCTATTCATTACATCATTGGATACCTTTAAGTAAACAATCAACCCCATAATAAAATAGTCTTCGCATTGTAAGCAATCGTCTGTGTTTTGATTATTTTCGCGCTGTTTACCAGAGTATGACGATATGTTGTTACATTTTGCTTGACAACTGAAAGTCGTACCCCACTGGCAAATCTTGAAATGAGTAAAACCGTCAAACCCAATTGGCAATCTTTTTGTCTTATTTAGCAAAAAAGTAATGGAAATAAGATTCTAAAGTCTAAATATAAGACTAAAATGCTTATAAAAATTAGATTTTTTTTTGCAGTGTTTGTAGTGACCCAGTTTTGAACATCATTTTGGATGCTGTTACTTAACCATGTGATCCATATGTACCTGTGGGGCCTACCTTTTTCATCGTTTATTGACATTCTGCCATGTTGCATGAGCTTTCAAGATATTGAGTTTTATATACTTTTTAATTGGTGGCATAAAAAGAAAAAAACATTTTGAACAGAACACTTCCAGTGCATACCCGCCCATTAAGAAAGCTTGAATACAGGTTAACAAATGCATGGCATTTATTTTTAATACATAATTCATAGTATTCTGGATGCTATGACAATCTAAGTTACAAAAAGATAGAATGAAACCCAAGGTTTTCACTTCACGCCTACAATTCCCAGAGGACATGTCTTCCCCTAATCACCCCTTACCATGCCTTAGTTCAGTGGTCCCCAACCCTGTTCCTGGAGATCTACCATCCTGTAGGTTTTCACTCCAACCCTAACAAAGCACACCTCATTCAACAGCTAGAGATCCACCGTCCTGTAGGCTTTCACTCCAACCCTAACAAAGCACACCTCATTCAACAGCTAGAGATCTACCGTCCTGTAGGTTTTCACTCCAACCCTAATAAAGCACACCTCATTCAGCAGCTAGAGATCTCCTTGAGCTGCTAATTAGCAGAATCAGGCGTGCCAAATTAGGGTTGAAATGAAAACCTACAGGACGGTCGATCTCCAGGAACAGGGTTGGGGAACACTGCCTTTCATCCACCTGGCAGGAATATTATGTGGAACCATCTATTATCTCCTCTGGGGGGGTGTTTCTTCAGAACACTGACATATTCTCCTGTGGCATCAGGTTTGTGTTGGGCTTAGTGACCCCCTCACAGCCCTCCTTGTTGGTCTCTTCCTGGACAGGACTGGGAAAGGGCTCCTCCAGGTCCCCGTCATCGCCCCGTGAGTCCTGACTGACGTACACCACAATGACGTCGCCGCTGAAGTTCATCACTTGTCCGTTTGAAATGAAAGTGGTGTTATTGTTTCCAGTGACATGGCCTACAAAATAAAATAAAAAAATAATAATAAAATTATGGTGAGAAACCGATCGCTCAGATTTATTTTGTTACAGCTAACGAGGATAATCGGTCTGCAGAGTATTATCTTTGATAATGAATCCTTGCATTGACTAATGTTGCAGTGCAAAATGCAGGCTTTATTTGAAAGTCCACTTCATTCAGCTATGTGGGACGACTGCATAAGCTGTTCGTTGCTGACCCTTTATTTCCATAGTGTTTCAAATTCCAAGTATTCAGTATCTGAGTTTTCCTATTTAAATAATTCTAATCTATAATAAGTGGCAATACATTTAAGCAGTTTTGTTGGCAGTACTGATGTAGTCGATGTATGTTTGATGATGTATTCAAAGTTGAAGACAGAAGAACATCGTGGTCAGATCACAATTTGGTACAGAGGCTGCAAATGTGATCGTAACAAAAACAAGCAGGACCGTTTAATCAACCTCATTATACTATCCAATAAATATTAACTTCTGTATCATTAAAACCATAATTTCAGCGTGATGGTCATATGTTCTCTACAGTCATGTAGAGCAGTGAGGGTGGTGGTACGGGGATACCCAAAAAATTACGGTTTCATTTTTGATTTCTTAAAATAATTTATGGTGTGTGTTGAACAATATTCAGCCCATAAAATCGGCTTTCTTCAAGCTCCTCATTACCGGAAAAGAACAAAGCGTTCATTCGGATCTGATGGTTCACACCACGCTGGATATTTATATAACCAATTAATAAAATTTAAAAATGCACAGCCATTTCCTTCCAATGAAATTCCGTCTGCTGTCTGAAATCACTTCCTGTTTCCCAAATATAGTACACATTGCCGCCCACAAACCTGATGAGCAAATGTCCATTCTTTACTGACTCATATATTTGCAATGCAGAATTCAAAACTGTTTTCTCTAATGGTTAAATGGTATTATCATAAAGCCTGCATTTTCATAAAAGAGGTCATACAATCCTTATCTTTATCTAAAGGAATTATATGCTGGGACGGAATCAGTTCCTGGAGTTTGCATGCACATTATTTAAATAGGATGTCAGCATGGAATATGGCCATATCCTAACACAAAGGTGAAATGCTAAAAAGTAAGTACTACCTCTCCCCATTTAGTTCACAGTTTTCAGTGCCCTCTATTCTAGCCTTTATCCCTGTGTTGCGGGAGAAGCCAGACTGCTAACCTGCTACGGAGGAAATTGAGTAATGAGTGAAAGTAATTTTGGCGGAGCTGCACTTAGGATAAGAGAGTAAAACCCATCTGCTTTATATCACTGAACTGTCTTCTGTAGAACATCCAGCTGTGTACTGAATAATAGGTGAAATATGTGAATTATGTAAAGCGCCCTGCCTAAGGTCATCAGCGCCAATCTGAGGTAATGGAACGAATGTTTTCTCTAACCGCAGTTGGGACGTAAGACACTTTTCATGAGCGTTAATATGATAACATTTTGAAAAGCGCTGGACACCATTTTTGAGGTGGATCTGTGCTGCTCTGACTTCTTTTAACTTCCCATTTCCTTGTTTGTTTCTCTGACGCCTCCCCGTGCAAAAATGTTGCTCACATTCTTTCCGACAACTATCACTGGCAATAGTCTGGCATGGCTTAACATCGTTGTTACGTCCCTATGCCGCCTTGCGAAGTTGCAAAGTGTGGCCCTTTTAGTTCTTTGTGTGCCAACTCATTCGGCTCGCCTGAGTCATGATTGGAGATTGCCGACACCTGTTGTGGATTTGCCTGAGAGCATATGTATTAGCTCGGCTCATTTTCCCTTTTGTTGTTTGATTCCATTTTGTTCTACCACTTTGATAACTTCATGCACGTTGCCAAATTTTGCTTAAATCCTTTGTGTTGCGGCCTTTTGCGCCAGGGTCGTAACATTGTTATATCTGCTCGTACTGTCGTACGTACTGTCCTTTAAAACAGCCAAAATACTGTGGTCTCCCCTAAGTGCTGGGTTTTCAACTGGGGATCTGCAGAACTGGTGCTGTAGGGCAGTGTTACTCCAGTCACGGTCCTCAAACTGCTGGTTTTCCACCCTCCATTTACCTGGGAGTCAGGTGCGAAGACAGTCTGGCCAATCACTAGCACTAATTGGTTAGTTACCTGGGAGAAAAGGAAACCAGGGCTGGACTTGGATTCGAGGGCCATAGTTCAGTGTCCATGCTGTAGGGGGTCCGCGATTGCATTCCGGAACCCCCCCCCTCCCCACTGGTCCACAATTGCAATCTATCTGATGATACTCAACTCTTCCTCTCTTTCCCTCCCTCTACCCCACAGGTTAAGGAGAGGATATCTGCTTGTCTGACATCTCTGAGTGGATGGCTACCCATCACCTGAAGCTCAACCTTGACAAGACAGAGCTCCTCTTCATGCCGTACAAGACCTCCCCACTACATGACCTCTCCATCACCGTTGACGGGACCGTGGTGGCTGCCTCCCGCTCTGCAAGGAACCTGGGGGTGGTCCTGGACGACCGGCTGGACTTCAAAGAGCACATCAGGGCGACGGCTCGGTCCTGCAGGTTCCTCCTGTACAACATCAGGAGGATTCGACCGTACCTGACCACCTACTCCACCCAGCTTCTTGTCCAGACCATGGTCACTTCACGCCTGGACTACTGCAACTCTCTGCTCGCAAGCCTACCGGCCTGCACCATTCTGCCTCTCCAACTGATCCAGAATGCAGCTGCCCGGCTTGTGTTCAACCTCCCGAAATTTTCACATGTAACCCCCCTGCTGAGGTCACTCCACTGGCTGCCAGTTGCAGCCAGGATCAGGTTCAAAGTTCTGACCCTGGCCTACACTGCAGCCAATAGGACAGGCCCCGCCTACCTGCAGGACTTAATCCAGAACTATGTTCCTGCTCAACCACTTCGCAGGGCGACTGGCACTTCCCCCCCTCCGTGTCAAAGGCTCTCGCTCATCCCGACTGCGGAGTTTTTCCACCTTAGCTCCTCAGTGGTGGAATTAACTTCCCATTCCCCTACGTTCTACTCCAACCCTGCCTGAATTCCGTCGAGGCCTGAAGACACACCTCTTCAGACTCCACCTTGACTGACATCCTAACCTAGGAATATCAGTTCCCTGTGTTTACTAGTTCCCTGTGTTTTCCTGTCTGTTTATTATAGTTTATAATAGTATTTAGAATAGAAGTGTAGTATTGCTGATTTACCCACAGCTTACTGTGAACTACAGTCAACGTGGGATAGCTGCTACATTATGGGAAGGATGTGCTTTGTCTTGTCTGTTCTGTAGTGATCTTGATGATGTCTCTGTATGTACTTACTGTACGTCGCTTTGGATAAAAGCGTCTGCTAAATGAATGTAATGTAATGTAATGTAATTTTACACCTCTGGTGATCGGATTGGAAATCCCCCCCCCCCCCCCCCCCCCAAGCTCTTCACTTACCAGCTGCCACCGTGTGATTGGCTGCCTCCAGCTCAGGGCCCTGTGTGATGTCACCTGTTGCCAGGTGAAGAGAGAGGGCCTGCTCACAGTCACTGACTAGAGGCAGCGCCGCTTTAGCGGTGGAGTCTGTACTGCGGCACCTTGCCTCCAGCCTGTAGTCTCTCTGTGTCTGAGCCTCCCTGTCCCACTGGCCGCCCTCTCGCAGCACCCGGCCACAGAACTCCAGGCACGGGTCACATGACCCGTGCGGGCGTGCGCAGCGGGGGCAGGCCGCCGGGCCCTCGTCGGCGCACCCGGCGCAAACGGGCGGCTCCGGCAGGGGCCGGCCCGCTCCGCCGTCCGAGCAGGAGCAGGGGGCGACGGCCTGGCTGCAGTCCTCGTTCTCCCCCACCTCCATGGGCTCCTTCAGGGAGAGCACGCAGCTGCAGGAGCCGGAGGCGGAGGGGGGGGGAGGCGGCGGAGGAGCGGGCTCCGGGTCCGATCGCTCGCCGCGGTCGCCCGGGGACGCCGACTCGCCGGCGCCCCCTGTGGACCGCGCGGCCTCGCCGTGCTCCCGCTTGTCGTCCGCGGAGGAGGCGAGGGAATCGTGCGGGTCCCCCTCTTGGAGAATCAGGCGGGTGATTTCCAGGGTGCAGTTCTGCGTCCCGAGACCACCGTCGTAGGAAGTCAGTGCCGTTTCCTTTTGGGGAAGAAATTAATTTATTTTCCCCTGAATCACAGCATTCTGCTGTTTTTCATAATTTCAATGTGGGAAATTATATTTCTTCCCGTCCATTCCTGCGCAAATATATTTTTTAATTAAAAAAATGTTAATATATTTAAAAAAATATTTCCTAAATAACTGTAAATGTATATTTCCTTCAAACTGATCCATGATAAAAAAAAATACAAAAAATGAAATGCTTAAAGGTGAATGAGTAAAAATGGAGGAAAGACCAAACTTTAATGCAAAGCATGCGGTTTATTGATTCTTTTTTGAGGATCTGCTTAAATGGCACAAAAACATAGAACAGAGGAGATGAAGGCAGGCTGTCTGATGTAGGAGTCATGAGTTTAACACAGTTTGTGTTTAGGCTTGTCTGCTTCCTGCATGGGGATGTTCTGTGTGTGTGTGTGTGTGTGTGTGTGTGTGTGTGTGTGTGTGTGTGTGTGTGTGTGTGTGTGTGTGTGTGTGTGTGTGTGTGTGTGTGTGTGTGTGTGTGTGTGTGTGTGTGTGTGTGTGTGTGTGTGTGTGTGTGTGTGTGTGTGTGGAATACCCTAGTGATGACGAGGAGGATAATAAATGTAGGTACTATTCCTTACCTGGAGCATAGAGTTTCGCTTGAGGTCCTGCACGCATGTTCGGACGTTTTCTGGAAAAAAGCAACATATAACATCATTTTACACTCGTATTTTACTCATAATAGAATCACGGCTCTATAAAACCTGTGTCACGAGGAGAACGGAACAGTAATGTGCAGTCCATGCATGAAAATAAAATTAGGCATGTCTGTGTCTTATTGCCTGAACAAAATCGGCTAAAAAAGACACTCTACATGCATGTAACGGTCTTCTCAATTTAAGTACTCAAATTAGCAGGTAGCCTTTAATGCGATAAACAAGGTATATTTTAGCTCCACCTCTCATCTCTTTTCCTTTGTGTGTGTGTGTGTGTGTGTGTGTGTGTGTAAAAGGGGCACTACTGCAACCCGGGACAGACTAGACAATCATTTCCTGCAACTCGACACTGGAATGAATACCAGAAGATCACACAATCTACTGCAGCTGTGCTTACCAGCAATACCATGAGTCAGGCTTGCCTCCTCTAAAAGTCTAACACGCATATACTTCCTCTAAAAGTCTAACACGCATATAATGACAAACAAGACCATAAGTGCGCACGTGCCGTATAGAACAGTGTTGCTTATTGCCTACTTGTGCCTTGTGACAAAATGCAAATGACAAACGTAAACCCCCATTAAACGTAAGGTTTTCACCAGAGCTTATGTGAGACTCAATGCGGGCATGAATTTGGCACTGCTTGCCAGACACACGTCAGGCATGACAACACATCTAAACGAGTTAAACTCAATACACAAATCACCAATAAACACAACTATCCGCGCGCTTCCAGGCCAAATTGACTGGTGGCAGACTGGAAAAAAAAGATGGCGGCATAATTTTTGTCGATTTTCTTTATTCCGTCTTATATGCAATGTATTATCTGCAACATTAACGCCATTGAAATTACCAGTATGTTTTGTGCTTACTCACCAGTGAGAGACTTCAGCTTATCTTTGCAGCAGACCAGGAACAGGACGACCAGAGATAGTACAATAATTACTGACAGGACTGCCACTATAACCCATGATGTGGTGCTGCCTGCAGAAAAAAATGAGAAAATAACCCACACACTGTCCAGAGAAACAGGTTCCTACATCATGCATTTACTACTTAAAGGCACGACAATTATTTTCTTAAATATGGGAAAATACATTTTACAGCATCTCATCTCTTCATGGAATCGGTAGGGGATGGACATCATACTTAATGGTAAAATCACATATAAATAATCAAAATCCATGAAGATCTATCACTCAAAGTTTTAACAACAGTGAAATTATAGCACAAAAAAGCCCTGGAGCATAATGTATGTGAATTCAGGGAGCGGCCACAAATCCTTTTTACACAGCAGAGCTGGGATCAAGCTTGCTCTCGCTCTCCTGGTTCATGTTCCAGGGGCCTGTTCCCAAAAGCAGGATGACTGAGTTAGCTGGATAAGTGAAACTTGGAACCCTCCAAATCTGGAACATGGACTAAAGTAAAAAAAGAGCTGTTCCGGGTTTTACTCAGTGCAGTTATCCAGCTAACTCAGTAATCCTGCTTTCCGGAACAGGCCCCAGGTGTTTCAATAATAACCTTTCTGTCAAGCTGATCAGTGGCAGTTCAGCTCTGCTGCTTCTCCCTGACGGGTGGTGTTGGCGCAAATGGAAAGAAAAACAGTGTCTTTCCACACCAAATGAGTTGGCTTGAAGTACCGCAAGACAAAGTACCTCCTTTTTAGGAAAATATCAGGCTGAGCCCAATAAGATTTAAAAAAAACTGCTTTCATAGCAGAGTCTTGTGGGTGAAGCGGTGAGAACCTAATAAGGCTGTGGCATTGCATCTAGCTTTGGCTTCAGGTTATGCACCTTTGATTCCAGCTCTACAGTGGAAAAGGTGTCCTCTTAAAAGCTGGTGTACGCAACTTTCTCAACGGTCGCATTCGTTGTCGAAACATTTCAAAGTCGTAACATCCCTTGGCCCTGCCCATGGAGAAAGACACATCCCCAACCCACTGCTTCCACAGAGCTCGTTGTGAAACTGCAACCGGCCTATCTCTTAGATTGGTTTGCGCCATGAGCCACTTTGCTTTGAAAACAAAAATTTGGGCCGAATCGCTGGTTTTCGAAAGCAGAATTTGAGGGTATAAACGCAGTGTACGGTGTTTCGCTATGATCGCTACCAACTGAGCATGACCGTTCCCCTATATTTTTCAAAAAAAAAAGTTGTGTACTCCAGCTTTAAGTAAGTGTCTTTATCGCTTCCGAAAACAGCCCACAGAGTCTCGTTAAACGTACCAGGAACACGAGGCCCACAAACTGCATCCGTTTTCGTAGTCCCGGGATGTTTCTCAGCCCTTCCCAGCACTTTGCAACTGTGGGACAAAACACATGTATACACATATTTCTCCATCCGGAACAGACCAGTCTTTTTTTTCTATTTTTTCCTAGTATCTGGAACCTCGGGCTAGCTCTACCCGCGAAACGGAAAGGGCAACAGAAAATATCCTCTTTCCGAGGGAAGTGGCGCTGGAATGAATCACGGAGACATGTTGTGGTCAGAGTCTTGGGTTATTTTAACTCCTTGACATTTTACTGTGGTCTTGAATATGGTATATACTGTACAATTCACGACACCACTGCAAGCTATACTATGCATCGTAAATAAAATGCGACCGGTTTTAAAATGGCATATGGACATGCGCAACCTGTGTATGTGGGTGCAGACAGGGCTATATATTATGTATTATATATTATATACTAGCTAATGCAATTCTGGTGAAATGAATGTTGATCTGATGATGTAAACTGCAATATATTTATATCTGATCTTTGTGGGTTTAAACCTTATAGTCTACAACAGTCACTTGAATTTTCATGTTGACTTTTTATGACATCCATATGCAATCAGTGAACCATGCTTCTTTTTTGAAAAAAATTATTTCCTCCCCATATATTTTTAATATATAAATTTGGCCCCAACATGGGTCTGTGCGTCTCCAATTCCCACCCTAATTTGGAATGGTCAACACTCCCGAATCCACTGCCGATTTGGGAGTGTAACCAACCGCAGTTCTCCTCCCATACACTTGGTGTCACCAGCGGCTTCTTTTCACGTTGCGTGCTATCGAAGATAGACCTGAGCAACATCTGCACTGCAGTCGCTGGGTTGGGAAGTATACCTCTCTTTTTGTTGTTGTTGTTGTTGTTGTTGTGGTTTCCATTGGATACATTATATAATTTTATTTTCTCTGAGGTATTTTTGGGTTAGAAATTTTCAAACCTCTCCGACATATGCCTTTTGTTTTGTATTGACTTAATTGTTCTTTTTTTATAGTGCGAATAAATGAAACCTAAAGCTACTTCAACTACAGCTGGCGCAGGCAGTCTGCACCCCATCCCAGTGACTACAGGAGGGTACGATGTTGGGGAAACCCTGCCAAATGAAGACCCCCCTACCATGGGCAACGTTAGAGCCAATTGCGCTCTGCCTCTTGAGGCAACGGTCAGCGTTCTGTCTCATTCCTCGGGGTAAGTCAATTTATCAAGGAATAGCACTTTTACTGGAAACACCACGTGGAAAGCAGCTCGTTTTCACTGACGGGGTGCAGGAGAGCGGTTAGGCGGGGTTCAGGGAGAGGTTCCACAGGGTACTCACTCGGCCCATGGCCTGCAGGGCTCTGTCGCTGAGGACACGTTGGAGAAGAATCCCAGTCTGCATTCGGTGCAGGATCCCCGGCCCAATTCTTCATTACACCACAAGTAAAAAAAAAAAAAAACGAAAATTAGACAGGCTGGAGTTTGTTCCTCTCAACTGTGCGTCTCTACCAGCTGTGGCCAACAGGGTGGAGCGGCGGTTAGCGATCTGGGAACACTCCCAAGGTTTTTGTCAGTCGCCTTGCTCAACAAACATAGAAGAAGAACTATGCGTGTGGTTTTCTTCTGCTTTTCTGACTGGAATTGTAATCAGGGAGGCGTTGCACACCTCGTACCAAAAAACAGTTCTTTTCAGAATGTGTATATCTGACATACTTTGCGCAGACATCATAAATATAATAAATGTGAAAATACAATACATGGTTCAATATTATTGTTATATTGAATTATGTACCCTTTAGTGGTAGAAATATTGTGAGCATTGTTGGAAAGAATGGTCTGTTCTCATCATTATATTTTGCATACTTTTACCACCTATTTTTCAAACCATTTTTCAATCCTGAAATAACATGTAGGAAGCCTCTTGTATTCTTCCTACATGTTATGTTCGCTAAATATCAAGTTTATGTACTTTCTCATATATCCACAATATATGCCTGTTCTGTATATATGAGTAACACAAAAGTATTTATATTTGTTATGTGATGGGGGGGGTACTTGACTGGCTGCAGCTGTGCACATTTCTAATGAAAAGACAGTACAGACCTATGTCATAAGACAGTGCCTAAGCCATATATCTCAGTGTGTGACAGAGCAGCCATGCCCTTTTAAAACAGGGGTGCACAACTCCGGTCCTGGAAGGTAAGTCTGCGTGCTGGGTTTTGTTCCAACCAACGACCTTAGTTTTAGTTCTCTAAACTGTGCTGGTTCACTCCTCTAGCTTATACAGATGTCACATAAATATACGATGGAGCTAATTAAATGAGAGCAGAAGTTGGAACAAACTCCTGACACGGATCGGAACCTTGTTGTGCACCCCTGCTCGAAAAAGGAGGCCTGTAGTCATTTCCTTTGGTGCGTGCGCCTTAGCTGCTAAGGTGCACCTATATCAAAAAAAAACATATTTCTGTCTAAAAGCACCTCTGGAATAAAGCTGACCTAGTGCTGTGACGTTACGGACCTCTGTGATTGGTCAGTGACTGCCACACTCTGTTCCCAATGTACCCAACGATTGGACCACTGACACTCAAAAGTTCCACGTGGCCATAGACGAGTGCAGCGATTGGTCCCCCTCACCTCCCACAGTGAGTCCGTATCCGGGAGGGCAGAGGCGCATTCTCTCGCAGAACTCGCAGTTGACGAGGGAGCACTGGAGTCCGGGAAGGCATCGGCACGGCACCGCCGCTGTCTGGTTCTCAGGCCGATCCGAGTCAAAGCCCCTGCCTGCAGCGCGGGCACAGAGAAACTTGTCACGCGGCATGCATACAATTAAGCAATACGGCACTCCAGGCCGTGCTGTATCGTGAACAGTCACAGTTACCCGGGGTGATGTTGGGCACGACGCGAAGCGGAGGTTTGTGCGCAGATTGATACTGTTTACAAACAGGCTGTTTGACTGACTGTTACTGTATCGGATTGACAGCCACAGTAGAATGCGGTCTCAGCCAATCGGCGTCCAGGATCATAACAACACGTTTTGTAATATGGAATTTCGAATTTATTATTTGGAATGATCCATACATGGTTCATTTACCCATAACCTCTTCTCGGTGGTCTGTGCATTTTTAAACACATTAAATTCTACAGTGTATTCTACAATACATATATAATATTTGAATACATTGAAATGACTGTTTTTTTGTCTAAAATAATCACATTTATTGAATGTTGGCAATTATGCAAAACATACATTTTGGTTTTATATTATAATACATATGTATCGGTTGGATGAGCTTCACGGACGGGCATTATAACGGTCACAAGTATATCAGTAAGTCAGCTGAGTGTTAGAAACTGGAGCATGTCATGTGGTTTTCCACAGCCTGACCATCTTTACCTCCCTCAGCCAGTGCATCACTTTCCTCTGAAAAGTCTCACGCTTTTAATGAATGGACATTGCTGAAGAAGTGGTACCAAGTTTACCAAAAAGGTGTTCACACAATACGATTAGCAACTAAATGGGAAATTTGCCATTAGCATTAGCACCTACAAAGCTGTCTTTTAAATCACTTTTTAAAGCTAATTTTTACAGGATAACTTGAATTTTAAATAAATAATCTTTACATTTTAAATTTTTTTAAATAATGCTGTTTTTTTTTTTTCTTTTGCTGATTTTAGTTTTTTTAAATTTTATTTCTGTGGTATCTCGCTTCAGTTTAACTTTTTTTTGTCTCTTTGTTTTTAACATTCCTGTGTATAAACTGTCAAAAATTTTTGTGAAGCACTTTGTAACTTTGTTTGCTAAGTGCTATATAAATAGTTTATTATTAATATTAATAAGTAATATTATTTGGATGGAATGTGAAGTCCAAAGACAAGATGGTCCTGCTATCGTAAGCCACTGATCTTTTTAGCACCAGACTCGCTCAACAGTGCTGCCGGTAGCTACCACACTAATTCCACCTGGCTTCCTGACAGTTTATGGCATACACTTATACGCACTTACAGTTCGAAGGAATAAATATGGTGGCACACCTCTGTCACAGTACTTCTGCGTCAGACACCTCAGCTCATTGTTCCAGTCCGGTTGGTATTCATTGGATCCACAAGGCCGGCAAATGGTGTCCAATGTGCTGGTGCATAGGGAAAGTGCGTACGTTCCTGAGGGGGCAACAAGCAGAGCCTTTGATTTGGGCATAGCATAGCACAGGGTAATAAAGTGTTCCGATCTGCATGGTTAAGAGGCAGACGACGCGTTTAATTGTGAAATACAGTCAATAATGTTAAGACAAACATTGAAATCACTTCCGAGTTCAGCACGGACTCGTTGGGCCATCCTAAGTCCTGCAGACGACTGAGGAAGTATAACATAACGAGTAATAAGACGTGTGTTTTTCATGTTTTTACCTGGTTTGCATTTGCTGCAGCATCTCCTGTCTCGTACATATTCATGCGGGCTACAGCTTGGTCTGGAGAGGACTACCTGGGGAGAAAAAGTTGTGTACAGTTTTCTCCTGATTTAATAATAATAAACTGGTAGCACTCACTGCAGAGCTATAACTGGACTTTTGGTGGATTGTACCATTGTACCCCCCTGCATGGGACTTCAAAGAACAAGTGTTCTGTTTTCTCCAACCCCCCCCCCCCCCCCCCCCCCCCATCCCACAGAACAATATCACCTAAAAACAAGTCGATGTAAACAGCGGTCATTCCCTTACTTTGGTTTTCAACATATTACATTTGTGATATAATTGGCTACCAAATTGGGTTTCTTTGGTTTTAGCTTCTAAAAAAAAAGAAGCTTAAATTTGTTAAGATAATTTGATATTCCACTGGAAAATCTAATTTGACAGCATATTTGTCTGGTATGGAGAAAGATGGAAAAAGACAGGAGATCTCAGTATGCGATAATCCATCATCTAACCCACTTATTCCTGGTCAGGGTCACGAGGGGGCTGAAGCCTATCCCAGCATGCATTTGGCGAGTGGCAGGAATACACCCTGGACAGGTCGCCAATGCATCACAGGGCTCACACACCATTCACTCACACACTCATACCTACGGGCAATTTAGAGTCTCCAATTAGCCTAACCAGCATGTCTTTGGACTGTGGCAGGAAACTGAAGTGGACCCGGGGAGAACATGCAAACTCCACACAGAAAGGCCCCAGGCCTGGGATTCGAACCCAGGACCTTCTTGCTGTGAGGAAAAGGTGCTATCCCCATATGGTGTGATGTATAAGCAGCCCTGCCAGGGATTTCCTTCATGCAGAAACCCACACTACCCCGGATTTCAAAAATCCTAATTATACTGAAATTAATTAACCGTTGCTCACTTGCTGATTCTGCAGAATTGTAGCTAATCAATCTTATCTATCAATCTGACAAACTGAAATTATCATGCGGTACATAATATCATTAGCTTAAAATATTAATCATCATGCAAAGCACTTTGTGGGAACCTATAGCCAATGTCCAATTCCATGTACCATAATAGCCAGTCTTTAATGTATCTGTGACTGACCATCAATCCATCAAGTGTGAACGGGTACAAATTGTGGAAACAGTACAAATCAAAGTTCTATGCTTTGTAGCATTTGTCTTTAACAGTCAAATTCCCCAGAAAATTACTGAGATCATTTGTTAAAACCCAAAAGGAATTTTCAAGCACTGCCCTGGATCATCAACGTGTAATTACGCAAGAGAAAATGCGTTCATTCGCTAAATATATAAGAGCATGGTTGTGTGCCGCCCAAAAATAATTGCATGTTACAAATTGCCTCCAGGGCTCAGGATTCTTCAGACCTCAGGCCTTCTTCACATATTTTCTCATATTTTTAACTGGAAAACATTAGGTTAAATAAGCTACTCAATACAATAACTTTAAACAAAATAAAATCATTCTTTAAAATATGTAACGTTTTTATCGGATGCTTGTTATCATTATAAGGTTGCCTATTATTTGAATAATAGATAAAGTAACTGTCATTCATATCAGTAGGTTATGTTTCTGCAGCTGTCTGGCATTGCTCCAGTAATTTATCTCAGAGCTCAAAAAGCACAAGCCAAAAGAAAGCTGAGCCAAGGGTCAACTCCACAGGCAGGTGAATCCAGAACAATATTTGCATAACTGCCACCATACTTTCTGTAACTCCAAGCACACTGGGGGGAAAAAATCATAAAACCTGATCGCCCGTTTTCTTAACCCTTTAGCGCACACTCTTTTTAAACGCATATTGGATTTTAAATGACTATAGCCAGACATGGATTAGAATTACAAATGGATTGTAATCCAATATTTATGCCATCTTCCTATTAAATTGAACAAAAGGTTTGTAATCTATATCAAAATAGGAAGTGTAGGAAGTCTTCCCAGAAGCAACCATTGAGCAAAGACGCTATGGTAGCGAGACGCTCTTTCTCTTTAATGTTGCAGACGTTTCATAGGAGGCAAACAGGTCTTTAAATTTCTACGTATGAGTAGGCCTACTTGTTTACAGATTTTTTGACAGCTGAAATGCGGAAGTGTTGAAGGTACCCCCGTTCATTTGTCATTTATACATGATTCATGAACGACGAAGTAGCACGAATTACACTACTCACAAAAAAGTTAGGGATATTTGGCTTTCGGGTGAAATTTATGGAAAATGTAAGTTCACGCTACAGTGATATTATACGTATCATGAAAGTAGGGCATTTAAGTAGAAGCATGCAATGGTGATTTCCTCATCTCAAACAATTTATTGAAACAGAAGCCAACAACAGTGGTGGGTATACCACAACAAAAATGTCAATGTCTCAATAACTTGTCATGTGCCCTTGAGCATCAATTACAGCTTGACAACGACGTCTCATGCTGTTCACAAGTCGACTTATTGTCTGCTGAGGCATGGCATCCCACTCTTCTTGAAGGGCGGCCCTCAGGTCATTGAGGTTCTGGGGTACAGAGTTACGAGCCTCTACACGGTGAGTCAGCTGATCCCATAGGTTTTCTATGGGATTCAGGTCTGGAGAAAGTGCAGGCCACTCCATTTGAGGTACCCCAGTCTCCAGCAGCCTTTCCCTAATGATGCGACCTCGATGAGCTGGAGCATTGTCGTCCGTGAAGATGAAATTAGGCCTGTGTTGTTCATGCAGGGGCACAATGACTGGATTAATGATGTTATTCAGGTAGTATGGGCTTGTCACTGTACCATTCACAAAGTGTAGGGCAGTTCTGTATTGACTAGACACACCTGCCCACACTGTAACACCGCCACCACCAAAGGGTCGTCTGGTGACAACAGTGGCTGATGTATAGCGCTCTCCTTGACGTCTCCAACATCGTTGGTGGCCATCATTTCTGCTCAACGTGAATCGACTTTCATCAGAGAACAGCACTGAGGCCCACTGGTCCCTCGTCCAGCGTAAATGCTCCCTGGCCCATGCAAGACGATGACGCCTGTGCCTGGTGGTGTGGTCAGGTACCCTTGCAGGTCGTCTAGCACGCAGACCACGCTGATGTAAACGGTTTCGAATGGTCTGACGTGACACTTGGGTGCCTCTCACCTCCCTTAAATGTGCCTGGAGTTGAGTGGCATTCATCATCCGGTTCCGCAGGGCACTGTTCACAATGAAGCGGTCATCAGTGTGGGATGTGGCCAAAGGACGTCCACTTCTATGCCTTTCTGTGACTCTTCCAGTCTCTCTGTATCTCTGTTGCAACCTGCTGATGACACTCTGTGACACTCTAAGCTCAGTGGCCACTTCCCTCTGAGAACATCCTGTTTGAAGCCTCGCAATGGCGAGGTACTGTTGATCAATTGTTAGGTGTCGTCTTGGTCTCATGATGTCAAAATGTGAACAGCATGATGAAGAGGACTGTATTATACCAATTATAATTGAACCAGGAAATTTATTGGTCGATTCATGGATCAAACACCTGTTGTGAATTTTGCCGTTCAGCTCCTTGTTAGAGAACAGCAAGTTGTGCAAAAAGTACTGAAACATTGAATAGTTGGACATGTGCATTCAAAAGTTTAGAGAAGGTCAAATTAATTTCACCTGTAAAGGTTATAGTGCATTTTAGGTTCATCCTGAAATTTCACCCGAAAGCCGAATATCCCTAACTTTTTGTGAGTAGTGTATGTAAAATTCCGTTTTTGTAATGGAAAAAAATATAGCCTAGGCTATTTCCCCATCACTTTGAGAAATGCATGCTATCTTTAGGCTACTAATCTACGGGTAGCCAACTTTCTCCCTATCCATATAGCGTAACGGTGAAACGGAGTTAAATTCAAAGGAAAACTAAACAAATAAAACGCAGCGTTTCGGCTTTGAATCACAGCGAAACAAAACCAGCTGCGTTCTTCCAATAAAGAGAAACATTTGAGCACATTTATTTGCATGTTACTCCCACGTGTAGCTAGGTGTAGCTCTCTCTCTCTCTCTCTGTGTTTATTACCATGTGCCAGTGACAAGAGGAACACAATCGTCGGTGGTTAATTTTTGAACAATAGATTAATAGATTTTTACTGAATATTCAATTGTCTTATTTACATATGCACAATTCCGTGAGTCCAAAACTACTTTTTATGTAAACAAATATGTCTCTTATGCGTTTTTTTCTTTCTATCATTCCTTTGCTGGAAGGTTTTATGGATTTAACGGTAATTTCGCAATGTCTATTGCAATGACTACATGTTAATTACTTTTTTTTAAAGTCGACTTTTGTACAATGCAACCTATTTGCTTAGCACATCTGGTAAACGAGGTGAAGCCAAACAATACCGAAGCAATCGGCTATTCGAGGCTTGACTATTGGCTGCAAGTAAAGCATTATCCACAATTCACCACTTTTTTACCCCCGCGAACAACCATACATTCCATCAAAGTTAATCAGTAAATCAAATATTTATCTACCTTTTACCATAAGAAGAGAGAAACTGTAGATTTTAAAAAACAGTTAACCCAGCTCACATAAACCATAAAATCACAATCATGATCAAATGCTACTCGTTATTTTAGTAGTATTTCAGTCGGAATAATGATTATGTTCATCTGCTGCAGAAACACAGTTAGTCGATGTTATACTGTTATAATATGCCCATGTAATAAAATAGAGTGTTCCAACCTACCTGGGCGCATAGACAAACGAGCAAGTGTCTGATCCAAATATGGATAATCCAACTGGATGTAACATCCACTCCCATTCTCTCCTGGTGTAGAGAAAACCTTTCCAACAGTTGGCTCATAAAGTTGAAGAGAGGGGAATAAAGTCGTTTGCACTCGTTCAAGTTCACCTCTCAAAGTCTATACATATTGAGAAGCTCGTTACTCAAAAACGCGACTGCGTTCCTGCAAGCTATAGGTTATATGCCGAGTTTAACATCCAAAATGCACAGCATTTTCATATGGTAGGCTACGTCCCGACCCGTGCGTGGTCCTCACCCACACCCACGCGATGTGAGCTCAGCTCTGCATTTCTCCACTCGCTGAAAGTAACACTGGGTTTACGGCCGAGTAACTGGACTTGAGATGACTGAAGTTATAACTCCTCCCTCACACAGAGCGTGGGCCGCTAGGAAACCAACTTGGATCCCTACGACTGTACAAAACGTGCATTAGGCTATATGATCCCAGCTAACAAAATTGGGTCGCCGCGACGTCCCCTGAACGTCTCGAAATGTCAGACGTCGCCTTGTCGTCTTTTTGTAGGGTTTTATAAACGTTACGTGGACATCACAGAGAACGTTCCCAGGACGTTCTAGTAACGTCCCCCAGACATTCATTACATTACGTTATATTGTAACCAGTAACAGACGTTGCTTGAACGTCCCCGAAATATTCTAATTAAATGTCATATTGTAACCAAATAGTGACCTTCATAGGACTTTAATAACGTCCTAGTGATGTTTTTTAGGACATCCCTATGGAACGTCACATCATAACTTTGAGATGACTAAAAGGGGACGTCCACTGTTTGCTGGGATGTGACATATAGCCTAGTCTGAAAATTGAAAAATCAAATGCGCAATTTTGTTTTGGCTTTCAGTCTGGTTTTGTTTCGGATTTGGAATGTTAAGCTTAAATTCCTGAAGCGTAACTGGTGTGTAAAACAATGGGCACATAGTCGGCTAATGCTGCCTACCAGACAGCAGCTTAGGTTGTGTCAACACCGGGGGATTTGTATCAATCCTATTCACAGAGGCAATGCACTCATTTCACAATAAGCAACGAAATTAGTTTTGCTAGTTAAGGACTTGATCCTGACGAAATCAAGAGTGCTGTTAAAACAAAACAACCCAGAACATACTATAAGCTAGGTGTTTCCGAACTGCATGCGCCCAGGGGTAAGGCCTACATTAAAAAAGATAATCTGCTCGTCTAGGCCTATTACATAATCCATGATATAATGGCATCATGGTTTAAACATACTTCTGTACCTGCACTCTCAGAAAAAAAGGTACAAACGCTTGTCACTGGGTGGTACCATTTACATTTACATTTAGTCATTTGGCAGACGCTCTTATCCAGAGCGACGTACACTAGTGCATTTTCCAACTTGAAACAAGTGCGTTAAAACAACCCTAAAAGGTAAATACGATTTCAAACACCAGGCGCAGTCAGTATGAATGTTTTTTTTTTGGGGGGGGGGGGGGACCACACGATATCAATCATTGGCGTGTACAACAGTAAGCCAATAAGTAACCTTAAGTATTAAACTAGCAGCTTGAACCACTTAAACAAGGATTCAGAAAAACACAATCAAGTGAGGTCACAAGGAGGTAGGGAGGGGTGGAGAGAGGTGCAGCTTGAAGAGGTGAGTCTTAATTAATTTGTACCTTTTTTTACTTGAAAGGGTGCTAGTACCCAAATAGAACTTTGCTGTACTTCTAGGGCACATTTGAGAAATGTGTTCCTAACAGAAGAAAAATGTACCTCCACTGTTTCTTTATTTCTGTATGTGCTAAACAGGTACACAATGTTCATTTTGGGGGGCTTTGGTATGAAAAAGTTTGGGGACCCCTAAAGCAAGTAATTACAATTTGGAATGTGTGTCTAAACCAAGTTTTTAAATAAAAAATTTTTTAAGGAGAAATCTTCAAAATCTTTTTCCAGGGCCACTATTCCAGTCTAAAATGAACATTAACTACTTTTGAAGCGGTGTTTGCTGAAGGCTGGCAAAGACATTTTCTCAAACATTTTGAGTTGTATGGTCAGAAACGTGTTGCTGGTTCCCTCTCAAGCTACCTATCGTTCACTTAAATGGGGCTCACTTTTCACAGGTTTCAGGAAAATCTCACCCAAACGTAGACCTTCTTATTAAAGGCATGCAATTGCAAGGAATGGTAGGAGTGATCGTAGTGCAAGCTCCGTCTGATCTCACTCTGTTCTGTTCCACAGATTTCAATTTGGTTTGAATTTGATTAAGCAACAGATACTATATTGTATACGTAAAAGCATATGCAAACTCACAGCACGTACGTAGCTCATGTGAAATGATTAGTCTGTCACTGGGGTCTCAAACTTCAGTCCTGGAAGCCTGCAGTCTCTGCTGATTTCTGTGATTTCCTTTCAATCAGCATCCGATTTAGGCTTTGAAACAAGGTGTGCCGATTATTTTGCAAATCAATGACACAGCGACCCTCCAGGATTTGAGTTTGAAATTTGATGCATCTCTCAAGACACATTCCTTCCTCAATTTCAAATAATGTATAATACATAGTCCCTTTATCAAAATCAATACACCCTGATTACTGCTTGGATAGGAAAATGATTTTTTTTTGGAATGTTTGGCTTGAATCTCATCCAGCACCACCCTCATTTAATGTCTGTCCAACACCGTCTTGGCTTGTCCCGATTTGTAATTTTTCAGCTTCTGAAAAATAAGACTTTTTTTTTTTTTTTGTGCTGAGTTCAAAAAAAATTTTCTTTTCTCATACTGCCAGTATAACTTCCATTTAGCTTTGAGTAGCTCCTGGACACGCACGACTGAAAATCAAAGCCACATGCTCACGATTACATCTCACACAAGGCCACAGAATGCACTGATACAGCTGGTTCTTACCATTTCCTGAGTCATCTAAAACCTGCACTGTACCCAGTGAGGTCATTTAGGATCCCCATTGGGCAGTGGTAAGGGCACCTTAAACCGAACTCTTTCCATTCTGTGTATAATGTGGCAGTTTGCACATGAAATTGACGCTTCCTTCCAAATAGCTTAAGTATCCTCCTAGGGATATTTGTGTATACATATAGTCACATTTTATGCAATTCATTTTAAAGTAAGTTCATTTAGGTCAGATGTTGTCATGGCGACAAAGTGAAAATAATAAAATTTCATCATTATTATTTAAAGGGGATGTGAAGCACTTTGTAATATGACTCTGGCTCATTTCTAGGTAAGATATGGCTTTGAGGAGGAGTGTGTGCTGTCGTTTGGCTGAGTAACGTGAGAACCTACCATGTTTCCCATTTTTTCGGAAGCCACACAGTCCTTCCTCTCCCCCAAATGTGGAAGAATTATACGATTGCCCAGTGTTTCACATTTTCAACACACTGAGTAAAAATGTCGTCTTCTGCATTTTAATTCCTGTGCGTGGTTTGGGAACGGAAAGAGTAGGCAACAAAGCCCATGAAAATGAGGTAATGTGTCACAGTGCTGCTGGTATACTAATTTCCTGAAGTAATCATCACGCTCCAAGAGAACTTCTTACCAGTCGCATTTACATTGACCTTGACCTTGATTGATTGTCTTCATCTTGTGACTTATAAATATTTTTTGTATTTTTATTTTTTTGTTGCGGATACATTAATGTTGCTTAACAAACAAGAGCACATTTGTAATATTAAGTTATATAATGCTAATATAATATATCCCAGATACGGGTGGCACTACAGTGTGAAGTTCGGCCACCTATGAGTAGTGTATAGCAGTATTAAGACAATCAGTTTGATGAGCATTGTGAGCACTAGAACTTGGAGATAATAAATACCATTTCCAGTTACAGTGTACCTAAATAGACCACTCTTGCCTGTAATGTTGGCCATTTGCCATGTGTCTACAGCTAAGCGAGCACAGGAACAGCACCGTGCTAACGCACACATGCTAACTGGCTCCTCCCCGTGCTCTGAGAGAGCCTTTCTTTGACCACTATACGGGCAAAAAGCCACTACAGTAGTAACCTCCCCTGAAAATGTCTGTACTTGTCCATTTCCACGTATACATTGAGCAATCTACCTCATTCTTTGCACATCTGGCGTCTCCTATGATTTATGAAGGTTAAATATTAGACATATGCAAATTTTGTTCTTGGATCACGGTCACGCCACTAAATGATTAACTCTCAGGAATCCTTAGAGAAACAGAATTCATTATTAGGCGGGTAAAGTGTTATATAAGGCTGTCACTGAAGCTGGCCATCACTACACTAATTAAATAACTGCATTTGTTCCCATGTTATGGATCATGAATGAAAAAAAATAAAATAAAAAGGTTTTCTTTAAATACACAAGTTCACTTTTATTACTTCATAACATGGAATTGAAATTTACATTATATCATACTGCCTAACAAACCAATGTATTGTACAGTGATTTAGATTTATTTATCTCAAAAATCCTTCAACACATTGCCCACCACTTTAAGAAAAAAAAACAAAAAAACATATGCATCAAGAAACACTGCAACACAAAGACGAGACTGGGAAATAATTGTACGAATTTCTTATGTATGAAGTGCATATTTACAAAAAAAGGCAAAATGGGGGGGGGGGGAGGGGGGACAAAGACACATTCTGTTTTGAAATGATTAAACAAAGTGCAAATTTCTTTGTCGGCCATAATAATTTTGTATGAATAATAAATAAGAAATAAATCATACGCAAAAAAAGGCAGACAACTGACTTCAAGTAGAAGGCTCTGGCGCTCTAGTAGAGGATCATGGGAAAAGTGGTTCACTTCTTCCTCTGAAAGACGTTGGCCAACATGGCTCCAGAAGTGGTCAGCTGACCCATTTTGCTGAGGAACTTCGTTTTTGCATCTTCGCTCACAAGACTTGCCGCAATCGAAATGGAGCTGAAGAAATGGAAGAAAAAAGGGAAACACAGCTGTAATCGAAGACCTGGGTGCTAAAAGTACCGAAGTCACATTTAGACAATTCAAGTTGAGCATAGAAACATGTTGTATTTGTTTAGCTAAGTCCACCCTATAAATATTGTTAACAGAAAAGGTGCCTAAGTCTCTTTTCTCCACTATGGAAACAACAGGTTATCGTATTCTGGTACACAAGAAGTATTCGGATTTGATTTTCTCAAAATAGACATTTTGTGACTTCAGTACTTTTAGCACCAGGGTCTTCAATTGTGTATTGATTTTTAGTGTTTTAAATGAACTCTTCACAGTTGTCTTTCGCCGATGGTTTTGGAAACAAGGTATTTCCAGACGTTTTCCGCAGATTCCTCTTCGTCTTTATCGTTGAAGAAAACATTTCAAGCAAGTGGTTGATTTAAAAATTTTTTTTTCCAAAAATAGATTTTACTGTGGGCTTTCATTTCACAAATGATATACAACGTCAATATAGGATATACAAATGTGGTGACGGTTTTCCTGTTGTGTTGAAGTGAAACAAACAGAAGCAGAAACTCTCACCATGAAATAAAGTACAGAAAAAGCTTAACTTGTGTGTGAGGTTTTACATCTAGTTAAAGCCTTTCAAAGGAGAAAACAACTGTCGGATACGCCTTAATATCTCAGAAAGCAAAACATTTTGGCAGTGCCGAGTCTGCCGACAGCGACGTGGAGAATCTTGTGTGGAACATTTATCTAAAGGTTGCAGGCTTAACCCCAAGGGCGTGGAAGGACTGTCGTGTGATTAAGCAATATGCTTAAACTGGGCTTGCTTTGGAACGTATTCAGCTGTGTAGAACACAAAACTATGCTGTGGTGGCTAAATTACGGGATTCACGAAAATGAGCTCTCTTACCCCTGCTGCTCCTGGACGCCCCTGTTCTCCATCCGCCGCTCACATTCTTTGATCATGGAGCTCAGGATAACCTGGAAAATAAAAGGCCCATTTCACGTCACTGAGCAGTTCACTCATTCACAGCTAGGCCCATTTCACCACGTCACCGAGCACTTCACTCATTCACAGCTAGAATAACCTACAATGCTGGGAGATTTCCTTCTGGAACAAGCACAAGACAAACCGATAAATAAACCAACAAATAAATTTTGCAGATTCCACTCAGCCTTGAGCTGTGATTGGTCGGTTTGGGGGGAAAGGGACACTTTGAGTGCAGAATCAACTAGAGAATTCACTGAGCAGGAATACTATGTGCAATACTAATTGTCGTTCTAAACAAACAATGTCCTTGTCACACACACACACACACACACACACACACACACACACACACACACACACACACAGCACTGCACCAGGACCTCATTTTAACACACACACACACACACACACACACACACACACGCACACAGCTATGCATGTGCGCACAAGGAACAGAAGACCAAAATACATGTTGAACTTCTCATTTTAAATATGCAAAATATTTGACTATTTTAATAAAATTATACTTGTACTGTACATTTACAGAAATACATTTGTTTATAAAGTTTACAAAAAAAACAAACAAAAAAAAAAAGGACACAAATTGATTATAGCAGGGGAAAAAGAGCAGGTCCACTGACCTCGTGTTCAGAAGAAAACTGCTCCATGTCTATTCTTAAACATCTCAGACCAGGCAGGAAGTGATTCACCAGCCACTCTTCTGAAATGACTGAGGCCATCAGATTAAGGAAGGGGCAACCTTAGCATGGCACCAGAGCTAGCATGAGAACAGCCATTCACTGACAAACCAAATATTAATACTGATGTGGCAGAAGATGGCGTACGGCAGGAAAATAAGTTTGCAAGAATAATCCAAAGAAACAAAGACACCACTATTGAACGGCGGTCATTCAAAGTGACCACATTTCAACAGCCGCTCATCAGTCACTTTAAAAAAAAAAAATGTTATTTCATCAGACCTTGAGATTAAATATTATGTAAAAATAAATGGGTGGTTTTTGGGCTGTGACTGAGTTTAATCCTTGGAAAAAAAAAAAGAATAAATTATCTTTTTGTATGTAATTGCCTTTTCCCCCTCCACCCATGAAAGGTTTTCTTTAAATTGCAGTTTCAAGCCAAACACCCACACACGTGTTTGTTTCAATATTGGATTAGTTGCAGGGACCACTGTGATATTTTGTGATTGCTTAAAAATACTATCGAATTTAGTAATGGATGACAAGCTTCATGAACCCCATAAGGGGTGGAGCTACCACGTATAGCCAATCACTTAACTCATACAAAACCAAAACCGCCGTACTTGGCTCTCCATAGCAAAGTGCTAGTTTAATGATAAGCATGTGATACCATCCATTCTGAGGCACACAAAGCCTCAGGCCATGACCGAATATGATCCCTTCACCCCTTTGAGGGCGCATACTTGAGTCAACTTCGTCAAAAAGCTTTTGAGCGTGCAACTTTTTCTCACAAATGGGGGCACTTAAAATCCCTGGATGAAACCCTTATTTCCGGGTTTTTGTTGAGGGGATTCAGGAACACACTCATCCAACAATTTCAGGAAGTAAACCGGAAGTAAAAACTACAACTTGTAGTACAAGACATAGAGCGTATATGCATGTCTATGGTAGAAGAGCAGGACATATTACAAACTACTTCCTCACTAGGTTCTTGTGCACACTGCTTGCAAAGTGAGGGGACAGGGCACATAGTAGACGGGTCTGAGTGGACAGGAGACAGGGGGCAGGGAACAGGAATCATTTCCAGTCACAGCCTCTGTCTATGCTTTGCTAAAATTGTCCATTTTGGCATATTCTCACTTCCTCAACACTTCCTGTTTTTAAATGAACTGGCCTTCAAATGAGCATTCCACAAATGCACAAGCCTGTATTCCCTCTGATGTCATAGTCACAGTCCCTCTGTACCGGACGGGCGATTTCGCCACACGGTGTGACCCTCGGGGAAGCTCCAGTAAAACTCTCGAACCCGACGCAGCTGTGTGGGCCTCAGGGCGGGTGCTGGCAGAGGTCAGGGGCTGGGCCGGGCTGTGGTCGGACCTGTGTTGGCCGACGTACTGGGAACCGTGACCAGAGAGTCAAAACTATCCCAGTTTGGAACAGGCTGCCCCTTAATTACCCAAGATTGCAGAGCGGACAGCCTTTTGGTTTTATTGTCCACCCTGCAATTTTGGTCTACATAAAATGCAGTGTTTATTTTCCTATAGCCTGCCAGGACGTTCAAACACTTCAAAGCTACGGTACACTGGGAAGGAAAAAAAAAAATGCAGACGCTGAAAACATTTTCCTGCCATTTCTTCCAACCCAGTTAAAATACTGAAACCAAAATAATGTTGTTTGACAAAAGTTTGAAAAATTATGTTATCAATGCAGCATACCAATTTCATGTAATTCCAGAATTTTAGAAGTATTGACCCATATTTCAGTCTAACTGCAATAGATACTATATATTTGATCATAAAAATATAAAGCCAAACATTCATATCTTTGTTTCTTTAGCAATCACCACAATTGCACATTTGAACTAAAAGCTAACATTTGCAAATGCTATATAAAAAAATAGTTCAACTGAGGAAATTAACTTCAAAAAATAAACCAGTGAACACCAAATCTTGGCTATTTCCTCATTCAGATTTCCTTGATCCTGAATACTTTGTGGTCTCATTGTCAGCTTGCTTGGCTTGACAATTCGATGCAAGCAGTCAACGAGGATCCCTTTGACCTCTGACCTCTGACCCCTGGAGCTGAAGGATACAGCAGCAGGAGAGGGCACTGTAGGCGTCGAATAACTGCGTGGCGATGTCGATCCGCTTACTCTCCGCCGTTTGAGAATTGTTTCTCAGGGCCAGCTTGTGTAGATGAGGGAGGACGACTGGGAAAAACAATCACCAGGAAGAGTAGCTTCAGCATCAGAACTCACTTTCAGAGATGCTACAATGGTAGACAAAGCACTGGCTGGTTTTGCATTGTGGGTAAAGGCATATGACTAGGCTGGAGAGAAATCCCTGGTGAGTATAAGTGGGAAAGACGCTTCAATTGTAACTCAACTGCAACAGTAAACTTGAGTATAGAACAAGTAAGATGCTCTCTGCCTTGGCAAGGAATTAAACGGTTTGAAATGGAAAATCAATAAACTAGAGTTGAAGGATCATCAGGTGATTTATGAGTAGTAGAGTAGGAAGTAAATGATGAGGTGGTTGTGACTGTGTATGCCCCTGAGAGACTCACACTCGTCTCTGAACTTCGGGTCAGCGTTGGGCCCGACGCGTCCGAAAGTCCTGACGACCTCCATGTGCAAAGAGTGCTGGTCCTGATACTGAGGGTCTTCCAGGAATGAGGCCAGCTGCATCTTCACTCGCTCCTGCAACTGCATCAGCAAGGGCAGCGACAACAGTTTCCTTCTACCCCCCACATGACGAGCATAACGAGAAGAAGCTTTCCATTGGCTGTTCCTCGCATGTGTGTCACGCTTCATTTGCATAGAGAATTTATGAGTGACGGAATCTTGGAAAACAAAATGGTGCGGGTACCTCTTTCTGAGTTACTGTCTCCATTATCGTACCAAAGGCGGGTATTGTTGATATCCTGACAGAGCTGAAACATAGAACAAGAAGAACAAGCTACGTACTGATATTCTTGATGTGTGTAGCAGTGGTGATCACGACTATTGTCACCGCATTCAGACGCCAGGGAGAAGCATATTTAAGAAAGTGGCTGGTGTTAAAATCTCAATCGTGCCTTGTACAATCCCACCCGTGTTGTTCATCTTTCAGCCTAAGCCCTGAGTATGGACAAACACAGAGAGATTTGGACAAACACAGTTTTATATTGCCGTTATGTTCCGGGGGCGGTCACTTTCATGTGGCTCCAGAAGTACGGAGAAAGATGTTGAAAGAAATCAAGGCCGTAATTATATACTGAGCCTCCAAAGGAAATGGCAGAATGAGGTTAAACGGAGTACTTTCCGGTCTTATTCCATAGCACGTCTGCCACGGTGTGCACCTATCCTTGACCCCATCAACGCACAAGGTTTCAGTAAACTGCTAGCAGAGCTAAATTTAGAATGGCTATGGGTGCCCAGTTCCGTTCTGTACGTTCAGCTATATGTTTGCTTTCTTTAGTATAATGGAAAAAAGGAAGTTGCTTTCATGGGGGAAGTGTGCAGGGGAAAAAAAGGAGTGAGTGCACTTACATTTCTGGATCACTGGAGAGGGTAATAAGAGCAGGAACCACTCTCTGAGCCACCAGAGTTTCATTCACCCCCTTTACCAGCAGCTGATTGGTCAGAGCGGGGTGATGTCACAGAGGAAGTGCAGAAACATGGTGTCATTGCATAAATTAGGACAAGAAGGAGATGGTAAACAACCCATTCAATGACATCACTGCAAAATCTCATGGATGAAACAAACAAACAAAAAAAAGCCCAAAAATGGTGCGACGCAGAGACTGACCTCAAACATTCGTGCAGCGGTGCATCGTACAAGAGCGGAGGTGTGGACGACCCCGTACCACAGGACGGTGAGGAGAAGCTCGTGATAGGCTGGGTTGGCCCTGCACACAAACGGAAACACTTCAACTGACAGCCTTTTATTGTACCCCACGCTCATATTGGGCAGGTCCAGAAAGGCCCCTGAAAACATTCCCAGAATTCTTTTTGAGAGGTAACTGGAAGAATTGTTTACCGCACAAATGAATACCACCTGTGATTGATAGCGGTGTGTGACCTGTTTGAATTGCTTACCCCAGCTCCACAAAGGAGGCTTTCAGGCTGTCCAAGGGAGCCTGTGACAAAGACAAGGTTGTCATGACGTCCTCCAGGAAGCCCATTAAAAGCTTGCGGTCCTCTTCCTGCGGTGTGCAAAAAAAAAAAAAGCAAAAAAAACCACACATTTTCTAAACTGCAAATGGGTGCTTCAGTAACCAGAAAATGCTATTTATTTATTTTAGCAATTTATCTTTTCTCCTTAATCACAAAATTGTGGCTAATGAGTCACTGCTAAACCAATGCAGATGGCTCAGTGCAGCCACAGTGTATTCTCTTCACTATAGGTCACACGGTACAGTAGGAGACCAGGTGCTGATTGGACGGGAGATAGCCTGTGGGCGTCTGCCGCATGCTTGTGAGGAACTAATGCAGCGATAAACTGAGGAACTCTGGCCAACTTAAACCCACCGTAACCTGAACAGAAGGAAGACTTCTAACTCCCACTGCCACTGTGGATCCCTGTTCATACTTGAGTAATAGCTTATAGGCTTGATAGTGCAAATTCCAGGGGCCAGGGGCCTCCGAAAATCCTGGAGGGCCGCTGTGCCTGTGTCTGCTGGTCTTTGATATGTTGCTGCACTTAAGTGCTTCATTTAAGTCTACTTAAATGCTTAATTAATTTAAGTCTAACTCCCAAGTCCTAAATTGGCTGCTGACTCAAAGGAAACCATGAAAACCAGCACCTTCCAGGACTGGTGTTTGTGGCCCCTGGTCTAGGCTATAGGGCCCAGTCTTTCACCCTTAACAGTGGGTGTGTTTACCAACTGAACTACACCCGAGCCCTAATCAGAGGATTTCAGACGGATGTCACCTGATTATAGCACGTCAGGACCCCCGTTGCATACACAGGCACTGTAGCTTTGGTCAGGACGCCGTTCTCAGTTGTAATGTCTGCAATAATAAAAATGATATAAAATCGCATTACGTCACGTTCACTCGGCAGACGCTTTCATCCAAAGCGACGTACAATAAGTGCATACTGAAGGTCGTTGAAACGACTACAAACAGGTCAGATAAAGTACAGTTCTATCATAAGGTAACCGCTATCCATAGACAGGAACACTGAGTCTAGTTCACATAGTAAGCTATGGCTAAGTCTTAAGACTAAGTCAGTAAGACAAGAAACTACAACATCACAATCATGACACTAGTGTTACTTCTGTTAAAGAAGTAAGGTACAAAAGTATATTGCATTTATCATCTTTGCTACAGTAGTATAATTATTAGTAATGTTCAGTGTGTGTGATAACGGTAAGAAAAAATAAAAGAAAAAAACTCAAAACTCTAAGGACATTATCAAATTGCAAATAAAATGTCACGCAGAATTTTCTTTCTAAATTACATGCGAAGCTTTAAACCTCGTGAGAAGAATATTTTACCCACGCTCTAATTTCTCTGGTAATAAAAATAATAATACTGTTTGTCCTGACGTGCTGTAACATACACTGCCTGGCCAAAAAAAAAGTCGCACACTCTAATATTTCGTTGGACCGCCTTTAGCTTTGATTACGGCATGCATTAGTCGTGGCATTGTTTCGACAACCTTATGCAAAGTCACACCGTAAAGCCACTCCGTAAAGTCTTCTCCAGCACATCCCAAAGACTTTCAATGGGGTTAAGGTCAGGACTCTGGTGGCCAATTCATGTGTGAAAATGATTCCTCATGCTCCCTGAACCACTCTTTCACAATTTGGGCCCGATGAATCTTGGCATTGTCGTCCTGGAATATGCCCATTGATGGGATAACCTGGTCATTCAGTACATTCAGGTACTCAGCTGACTTAATTTTATTGCTGCATAACATTGCTGAGCTTGACCTGACCAATTGAAGCAACCCCAGATCATAACACTGCCTCCAGAGGCTTGTACAGTGGGCACTATGCATGACGGGTGCAACGGCGACTTTTTTTTTGGCCAGGCAGTGTAGCTTCAGTCACAGTGCACTGTAAAGCCATATAGTCAGCTACTGACAGTATGTGTATTTATTAGCTTGGACTCATTCGGTTGTGTTGTTAAATTTAGCTAGAAGAAACGCTACTTTCTGGGGCAACACTAAACTTGCAATAATACATTATATGGAATTCAATCTGTTTTTATGTGTTGATTTATTGAGAACCACTGATTAATTCTACATTAAGCCATTTGTGGTGTAGTTGTAATTGTAGCTGAAAATATGCTAAAATAACCTGTATGTTAGGGGCATAAATGTTCATTATATTTGTTACTATTAAAATAAAAGAGAAAAATCATTTGTTAAATGAAAGATGTCTGAAAGGCAGGTAGAGGAACCTTCCACGCCGCTGTCAGCGACTTTACAGACGTATAATCTGTGCTGACTAATAGCAACTCTGCAGCGGTGCGCATGTCATATGATTCAACACTGAATGACTGTCACGAACGAGCAGTCGCCTCCCTACTCTAATTCCAGGATCTACATTTTCACTTTAAACTGTACAGGGCAAAATTACAGCCACTCACCCACATTTTCCTCAGAAAGCCGGAGTATTTCCTGGAACTGCGGCTTTACCTGAGACAAACAAACCAAGACTCAAGTGAACAGGGAAAGACAAACATATTGCTCACAAAGTCCCATAAAAAGGTTTACTTCAAACTAAGAAACAAAAGAGAATTTCTTCTTCAAAGCAGCGTGACTCAAGCTTTTGACTGAACCAAAATTAAAGACCAACCATGCCCAGTGTCCACGTCTGGGCAACAAATGGTACCTTGGCGTTTGTGAATATTTTCCCGAACGTTCGACACAGCCTCCAGAAGAAGCGGGAGAACTCGTGGACGCAGGTCGTTGACGTGACGTTTATGCGGCCTACGAAGTCGATGAGCTGTGGTAGCCTGTTGGTCGGGTTTAGAAAGGGGTTTGATATTCTGACAAAGCTAATTTATCCACCACAATGAACTATCGAAAATGTCCCAACTAGTCAAAAAGACATTCACTTAACAATAATCCTTGTAATACTAGAAAACTACAACAAATAAAACATTATTTATGCATATATCTAACTGAAATGTATCTAAACTGAAAAGTGTGCTTTCCAAATCAACAATCACCTGAAAATGTAACTCTAGATAAGTATTTATGAGGAAACACTAAGCATACCCTAAAGAATCAGGTCCATTGAGACATCCTAGATCTCAAGTCTGTACAGACTTTTTTGATTGGCCAGAAGTAATTGGAGCGACCACCCATCTTGGTGGCGCCATTACAACCCTGTTGATTTACTAGAACATTTTGAAAGGGCTATCGCGGGACGTGGAAAAGGAACGCCTCTTAATTGCTATTTATATCTATCATTTTAAAAGGCTGGTTGAAAATGGCTTTTCTGCGCTCTGAAATCAACGAGGGGGGGTGGGGCGGGGCGAGGAGGGGCGGGGCTCACAGTTGGTTCACCACCCACAGCAGGGTGTCCCAGCCGGTGGTGCCCTCCTGATCCAGCTGGTACTCGTACTGCAGCAGCAACACCGCCAGCTGCTCCCGGCTCCCGACGACGGTCGCCACGTCCTGCAGGGGGGACGCCGGCCGGGGGAACCGCGTCACTGCCAAAAAAACGGGTCACGTCACATTACGGTTTTTAAATTCCTTTTCTCGTGATCTATTGTTTATTTGTCAGAAAATAGTCATTCATTTTGTTACATCGAAAGAGAGAAACATTTCTGAAACAAAAAACTGATAACTGAATGAAAGAATTACAAGAAAATATATAAAAGTTAATAAATATTATGGACAATATACTGTATATATATATACATATACGATACAAATATATACATATACAACAGTGTATGCATATATACATACACATACACACACATATGCTCATATCAAACAGTAGGAAGATTTATTTTACAAGGAGTGGTTTGCATAGCCTGTATATTTATAACTTATTAATGTATACCGCTGTAATATTTACTGAAGCGGTTCTGGTTAAGTTCTTAGCAGAGGGGCACAGCCACACCACAGTACTGCCTTCCAGGAAAGCGAGGATCACAGGAGGTGACCGTAGTCTTCCGGGAAACCGTAAAAGGAGACGGCAGAGACGGAGAACTTTCTGGGCACGCTCACACAAATCTGTTCTGTTTTCTCTGTTCAAGCCAGAAAACCGCAGCTTCAAAAACCGCTTTGAAAATAGGACCCACAGTCTCGATTAAAGGCCAGCGGGTGGCAATTAGCTGTGATTTGATTTTGAAGTGTGCGCGAGCATTGACCTTTGAACCCCAAGCTAAATGTGTAAACACTGGGACAGGCCTGTGTTTTTTTTTCTTCTCTCAGGCCTGCGGTTGTCCTGTTAAAACCCGACGGGATAGCTCACCCTCAATGGGCGGAGTCTCGCCCTGCAGCCTGGCCCGGCTGGTGAAGGGGGCGTTTTGCAGGACGCTGGCGAAAAGGGGCGGGGTCAGAGACTGCAAAGCTGAGAGGAATATGTGGAGCTTGTGCTCGTCCAGCCCGGATTCTCCTTCCTGAGGTAACACACGCACACACACGCACACACACACTCAATGAGGGAAAGACCACAGAACTAGAACACTCACATGCATGTGCACTTGAACACACACAATTCAGGGAGGACAACATAACTCAAACACACACACATCCATGTCCAAGTACAATCATAGATACCCACTGAATCAGGAGAGGTACACTTTAGATTAGGAAAGGAGCAGAAAACACGCATGCATGTGAACCCGCACACGCGCGTGCAATGACGCACGCTTAATCGTGAGAGGAGCATGGAGCTTACACACACACACACACACACACAGGCCCTACCCGGAGGAGACCCTCGATGCGCTCCAGCAGGGCAGGCAGGAGCTGTGACTGCAGGTGGCCCAGCTCCGTGGTCCAGGCCGCGAACGCCGGGATGAACACCTGGTGCGTGGCGCACACCACCCGCTCCGACGGGTCGCCCAGAGAGAGCAGCATCAGCTCAAAACCCTGCCACAAACACAGCAGGACATCAGCTCAAAACCCTGCCACAAACACAGCAGGACATCAGCTCAAAACCCTGCCACAAACACAGCAGGACATCAGCTCAAAACCCTGCCACAAACACAGCAGGACATCAGCTCAAAACCCTGCCACAAACACAGCAGGACATCAGCTCAAAACCCTGCCACAAACACAGCAGGACATCAGCTCAAAACCCTGTCACAAACACAGCAGGACATCAGCTCAAAACCCTGCCACAAACACAGCAGGACATCAGCTCAAAACCCTGCCACAAACACAGCAGGACATCAGCTCAAAACCCTGCCACAAACACAGCAGGACATCAGCTCAAAACCCTGCCACAAACACAGCAGGACATCAGCTCAAAACCCTGCCACAAACACAGCAGGACATCAGCTCAAAACCCTGCCACAAACACAACAGAACATTGGTCTCAATATCGCAGAATTTCTTCTGACTGACTGACTGACTGGCAGCTCCTCAAAGCTATAAAAAGTATCTAGACTGGCTTTTGTACTCATCAGCACACGATAGATTAATAATAACAATAATAATAACAATTTTTATTATTATTTATAGAGCACTTTTCATGCAATTGTTTGCAGCCCAAAGTGCTTCACAGACGAGCATTTGCATTTACAAACTTGAAATTAAAAACATTCTCTAGCTACATTTTTTTAGTATGAGGCCCATGCTCTGCTCAGAAGCCCATTGGATGGCACAGCCTGGCTCCACCCACCTGGCTGTACTTGTCGGGGTCGTCGATGTAGCCCATGATGACCCCCAGGCTCCTCACCACGGCCTCCCGCACCATGTCGGCCTTGTCCTCCGCCAGCATCTGCTGCAGCATGGAGAGAACCAGCGAGCTGCGGATCTCCGTCTGTGAGGGAGGGGGAGAGATCCTTCACAGTCAGAGCCGGAAAGAGATCCTTCACAGGCAGAGCGGGAGAGGTACTTCACAGAACGGCGAGCGGGGGGACACTTTTCAGTGACAGAAGGTTGAGCGGGAGATATTTTTCACGGTTAGTACACCGAGTTGTGAGAGATCTTTCACAGTCAAGCACAATGGGAGGGGGGGGGATTAAATCTTTCACAGAAAGCACAATTTATTTTTATTTTTTTTAAATCTGTGCGTTTTATATTGACATATGATTCTTTTATGCTCTTGTATTGTATTTGATCTTAATTCTGCACATCAATTGCCCTCTGGGATTAAAATTAAATCTGAATCTGAATCTTTCACGTCACAAATTGTAGTGAGATGCCAGGAGACGAGGTAGAGAAACCCTAAGAAAAAAGTACTATGTATAATTTTTTACAAGTTTTTTTATTATATTTTCAAGCACTTTATAAAACTAAATTGACCATTGTATCTATACTTGTATGTATTTTCTGTAAAACATGTAAGTATACCATTACTACTATCCTATATATATATATATATATATATATATATATATATATATATACTAATTGGTGGATTTTTAGTATTTTAAACTGTGATTGAAGTTTACTTATGGACAGTAAAGTGAAAGTGCACTTTAAGTACACTACCTGGGATTTAGTTCAGAAAAAAGGGTACTTAAGACATACTTTTATAAACGTATTTGTTTTTAAGGGAAGCCCCACAGGGGAGCGATGTTCTTACCGGCAGATAGGGCGCCAGGGCTCCACAGGCCTCGGCCACCAGCAGCCTGCGCTCGGGGTACTTATGGTTCATCTGAGAGGGAGGGAGGGAGAGAGCATCTCATCACTGTCTGATCTCTGGAACTCAACGGCTCTATAACCCCGCCTATTATACCCCCGCCTATAGTGCTGCCCCTACCTGTGTTTATCCCAGAGCTTCCACACACCTGTCTATAGTGCTGCCCCTACCTGTGTTTATCCCAGAGCTTCCACACACCTGTCTATAGTGCTGCCCCTACCTGTGTTTATCCCAGAGCTTCCACACACCTGTCTATAGTGCTGCCCCTACCTGTGTTTATCCCAGAGCTTCCACACACCTGTCTATAGTGCTGCCCCTACCTGTGTTTATCCCAGAGCTTCCACACACCTGTCTATAGTGCTGCCCCTACCTGTGTTTATCCCAGAGCTTCCACACACCTGTCTATAGTGCTGCCCCTACCTGTGTTTATCCCAGAGCTTCCACACACCCGTCTATGTAAATCACAGGTCCTCACAGACTCTTATTTATTTAATGCACCGTCATACAAACTGTGTTTTCTGTAAACGGTGTGACTCAGCACGCCTCCGAGAAACTCAGCACCATGCAGATGCTGCTCTCACATGTGGACAAGGACAAATTATACGTGTTCAAAGCGTCGTATAACTATTAATCAATTTGAGCTTGACTGGCTCGTAAGTAAACTATTGTAAGTGCCTCCTGGTACACTGTGTCTTTGTCCTTTGTTTATATACTTAAAGGAAACCTTTAAATGCAAATACCAATTCAGTGGTTTGTTTTTTCTTCTTATTGAATTGGATAGAGGAGACAAGAAGAAGCTATTGGGGCAGAAATGGATGAGTCAACAAAAAATGTCAGATTATTTCCTACTGTACATGCATAGGCATGAGAAAATATTTGAAATTTAACTGTCGAATGAGGGTGCAGAATCCTTTGAATCATTGACATAAAATTCCCTTCTATAGAGCAGTAGTGCTTAACTAGGATTGTGACAAAATGGCTGCCCGAGGCATTGCCGCTGCACCTTTTAATGAGGCACCTAAATCAAATTGAAAACTGCCATAGAGTTAGGCTCGCCCACTTCATGTGATTTCAATCTGGGAGATTTTCATGGGTGGGGTGGAGGGTACACAACACACAGCACAGATAGCACAAGGCAGCAATAGTACGTCTTGCATGTCTTGTCATTCAACCATCACTGCCATGTTGATGACTGCAAAAGTTTGTTCAATAACCGAGAGAAAGAGAAATACAGTGAAATGGCAATTACACAACTATTGCCTATTTTATTATAAATATAGAGCTTGTCTATGACCAAGAAAAACTAGCAACTTCAATGACACCAATTGAAGACCCTGGTGCTAAAAGTACTGAAGTTACAAAATGTCTATTTTGAGAAAATCAAATCCGAAAATATCATTGATCCATAAAATCAGCCATTAAAAGTTTTGCTGTTTTTATGCATTGCTTAGGCACCTTTTCTGTTAACAATATTTATAGGGTGGACTTAGCTAAACAAATACAACATGTGTCTAGGCTCAACCTGAATTGCCTAAAAATGTGACTTCAGTACTTTTAGCACCAGGGTCTTCAATTACCATTTTTTCATTAAAAATAAAAATAAAAATTAATTAAATTATATATAAATAAATTCAAATTTAATTTAATCGATTTAAATATTCTATTTAAAAAACCCACTCACATGTTTTTAAATATATATTTTTGTAACATTATTTATTCGTTTGTTTTAATTTTAATTTTAAAAATATATACGTTTTCAGGGTGAGGGTTAGAATTAGGGTTAGGAAAATAAGTATTAGGGACACAAATTATAACTTAGTACCTTTCAAGGACCCGTAAAATGCACACACTAGCATAGCCTAGCATACACTAGCACACACTAGCATAGCCTAGCATACACTAGCACACACTAGCATAGCCTAGCATACACTAGCACACACTAGCATAGCCTAGCATACACTAGCACACACTAGCATAGCCTAGCATGCACTAGCACACACTAGCATAGCCTAGCATACACTAGCACACACTAGCATAGCCTAGCATGCACTAGCACACACTAGCATAGCCTAACATACACTAGCACACACTAGCATAGCCTAGCGGACTACAGACATTCCGGGGCCCATTTTGTGTCCCGACCCATACTCCTCTCCTTGAAGCACACACTAATGAAGATAAAAGCAGTGGAAATACACGATACGAAGGCATGAATCAAATTGACGCCAATGCCGTTCGGCGAAGACAGCCACCTCATTTATTTCTATTTTTTTTATTTGCAGGAACAGCTGTTGTGGCGTTTTTTCCAGCTCAATCGGTCATTGTGATAAAGTGAGCGTCTGCCATGACTGATACACAGAACCCGGTGAGACTGATTTACATTGGTCTGCCACGCGGGATCTGAATTTGTTAACTTGCGACACGTGTTCCGGGAAATTCCGGTCACCGTAGCAACGGGCGATGCCTCACCTGCTCCCAGCACTGAGGAAGGAGCTCCGCCTCCACGCGGGTGGGGCCGACGTGTCTGGCGAAGGCCACGCAGCCCGTCAGGATCATCCTCCTGTGGACACAAGATGGCTGCCGGGTTGGATCTCAAAAGGACGCCCTGTCTTCTTCATGCACGCACGAACGCCACACACACACACACACACACACACACACATCGCGCACACGCTTACAAATGCATTCACATGTGGTCAGACACGTGCGTGCATGTACACTCGGCCACTCTGAATTACGGCCCTATTTAACGCTGGTGAGCAGACGGGTCGTTTAACACGCGCACCCACACACGCACACACACACACACACACACACACACACACACACACACACACACCTCTGATCATCATCCGGTCTCTTGATGAGGTTGAATAGGATGTGAAGCAGCTGGTCCCGTTCCCTGGGTTCCGGGTGGAGACAGGCGGTGCACAAGATGAGGGGGATCAGCTCCTGTGGGACAAAGACAGGGGTCAGGGGGTCAGGGGGTCATGGAGCAGGGAGGCAGTGTACAAGCACACGACCCTAGCTTTGCAGGCAGGGCCGAGTACCTGGTAAAAAAGAGACCACAAAAACGCCACTACGGCTATAACTAATTGGCTGAAATTCAGTTCACATGAACCGCAAGGGAGGGGAAGTGAAATTGAAAAATTTGAGTCACACACAAGATGTTGAGCTGAGACGGAAATAGCCCACGTGTAATTGAGCGCGGCTGGATGCCGATCCACGCCATTCCCACCAGAGCCATGCGAGGGAGGTGGCGGATGGTATTTCTCTATGCTCTTCAGAATAATTAATGCCCATTTATGCTTCATCCTGTGCCACTGCAACCAGAATATCTCTGATGTCACCTGGCATCAGGTAAAGACTTGACTCAGTCTACACAGTTACACGCTTATTCCTCCACAAGGGTATGCAATTAGGAACTACAAATACCAGCAGCCAGTTTAATGAAAAAACACAGTCAACAGGGATTGCCTTTTAATCACATACTACATATAATACGACTATTACTGACTTCACTGCAAGGCCACTTTTCATTACATTATAAGAAGGGGGAAGAAATTAATACACTGTGGCCTGAATTTTCTTAAATTACACTGAATCTGATGTATTGCACGCTGATGGTCAATGGTCAATTGTGTTTTCCTTGGATAAAGGCAATAGGCAAATACATCAATTAATAGGATAATAATTATAACACCATTACGTATCGGTGCTTAACTGACCATTAAATAAGATGCTAAAACTTGATAAAAATGCACTTGAAATTAAAATGAAGGTAATGTAAAAAGCAGTTTAAACCAATTGGGAACACATGATATTCGGGAAGAGACTAAGCAAAGTGAAACCAAGCACAACACCACGGCAAACACTTCAGAAATAATTAGCAGCTCCACGGTAAACACGTGCAATCTGTTTACAGAGCGAAGATCCAATCTCTATAGATCCAGAATAATCTTATATATAACTCCCCCAGCCCACAAAAACAGCGTCTTAAAGAATCCCTACAGGCAGCTGTTTTTCAGATTCGTATGTTCTCATACTGAGATTTCATAAAATATAAATTTGATATAAATAATTGCTGCACTTTGGTACGTTGGCAATTGTATATTTAACCCTCATGTTATGTTGACATGACACCTTTTATGTTTGGCATCAAATTGACCCCAAAAGTTTAAACTGAAAATATAGTATTGTAATACAAAAGATTTGACACTTAGCCTTTCATCTCTAAATATTAAAAATCTGTGATGAAACATTGATATTTAGGGCCTGAGGTAAGTGAACGTTTGTGAAGTTTAAAACCTGTATGGGAAAGTGCCACCAGAATAGCCCACAAAAAATCAGAGGGTTGTAGATTTTCTTACATTTTATATAGCTACCCCACAGAGTTGTATACAGAGTTGGTACAGGACTTTTGTAAAACATAGCGTTATGTTTATTTCATGTTTACTATTTAATCCAACAAATTAGGAGAAGTTATATAGTGTGAAGATGGGGAAAAAAATAAGGTTAACTGGTTTTTATGTGATGTCAAACAGTGCATCTGGTCAAATTGACCCCGATCATAATATGAGGGTTAAGTGAGTAAAATCCTAATGTAATACAATTCAATTCTCACAATCCTTGTCAATGACTTGTGGACAAAGACGCAGAGTACAATGAATGACTTCAATTTGTTGGAAAAAAATATTCAAGGACATTGGGAACAGTACATTTGTGCTAGCCTACTGTATCTGCTGCAAAAAGTAGCTAATCCATCTTTTTCACTGTAGCTATTGTTTTTGCAAGAATTGATAAAGTACAGGTTTTATCGCCTCACAAGAACAACACATGCACATTTCACGACTAAAAATACGTTTCTTGAACATATACGAGTCTAAACTTAAAAAAAAAAAATGTTATCAGCAACGAGGTAGAGCAAAGAAAGAAATGGCGCCAAATCACAAACACGCGCACCGTCCGTCCCCCAAGCGCTAGGAAAAGCAGCGTGTATGAATAGCGACGCTAACGTTAGCTTATTATGCTACATTAACAGACTGCTCAGGACTGCACCTTTTATTTTCAGCTGAGATTAGGCTTAATGGTTAGCGTGACCATTAATTACAAGTAAAATACACTGTAAAAAATTTAACCCAGCTCCGCGTATTCTTTCAGAGACAAAGCGGGCCGCTGGAAGTTTCACATTTTTGCTAGCCAGGAAATTTCGGGAAAATCCGAACAGATCGGCTGGTCAGGCCTTTGCCGCAAGTGCAATGAAATGAGCAGCTAAGTTAAAGGCGTGGAGAAGCAACGGTGATGTCATGCAAAAAAAAACAAAAAAAAACGAAAACATACGTCCACTCACCTGACACAGGTGCGTGACCATTCTCTAGTTGCAGAGACGCATGCGCAGGAAGTGAGAAAATGACCAAAAGTAAAGGACACAAAAGAGTGGAGCATAATGAGAAAAAACTGCAGGTGGCATAACAAGTTAAAATCATGGCAGATTCCAAAACAGGTGACATCTACCCAGCTAGACAAATAAGGGTTTTTAAAACATCTGGGTTGCAATGTTTTCCTGCAGACTTGCAATTTAAATGTGATCTATAGTTATAAAGTAGTGGAAGAGTTGTTAAAGGGTTGTAAAAAGATGTAAAAACATTGCTGCACTATTGCTATTCATCACAATCTGAGACTAAGATGTTTGTTTGTGCTAGCTGGGTAGCGGACAAACGAGAAGAATGAAACGGCCAACACAGAGGACAATGGCCTGGTTCTGTAGTTAAGTGAGAATTCTGCAGGTGGAAAACGGTCCAATCAATGAAGATTCCCAACTGAAGATTTCGAACATGAAGCCAATGACACAGGGGGCTGTGACCGAATATGATCCCAGTTCCCTGCCCCCTGTCCACTCAGACCCCTGTCTACTATGTGCCCTCTCCCCTCACTTTGCAAGCAGTGTGCGAAAGAAATCCTGCAAAACTAGTGAGGAAGTAGTTTGTAATATTTTTACATTTTTTTTATTTTTATTGAGAATATCAATCAGTTTACATATGACAATGGTTACAAGGTGTAGATTATGAATGAAGATAGAATTAACAAAAATAAAAAGAGAGCAGTTCGTAATATTTCCGGTCTTGTACTACGAGTTGTAGTTTTTAGTTCCGGTTTACTTCCTGAAATCGCCGGATGAGTGTGCTCCTGAATCCCCTCAACAAAACCCTGGAGGGAAGGGTTTCATCCTGGGTTTTTAAGCGCCCCCATTTGCGAGAAAAGGTCGCCCACTCAAGAGCTTTTTGACGAAGTGGACTCAAATATGCGCCCTCAAAAAGAGGTGAAGGGGTCATACTCGGTCACGGCCAGGAAGTGGCGAGAGAAGAGTGAAGCGCGGGCCTCCTACCTCACGTTTGGCGAGCAGCACGTTGGGGACAATGTGAGGTAGGCAACGCCCCAGCATGAGCATGACGCTCTCCTCGTTGTCAGCTATCCGGGACACCTGCGGAGGAAAACAGGCCGAATGACCCCCCTATGCCCTTTCCTGCTCACACCCCCCACCCCGGGAGATATCCCCGGACACACATGGGGTGCGTCATAATATTCTTCACTCCTCAACTCCTTTCCTCCACTCGTCTCCTACCCAGAAGTATGCAAAACATGCCTGTATGTTTCAAGCACAAGTAGTCGCATGTGCAGTATACAATGTACGTGACGTCGAGATATTAATTAATATGTAACCATTAATGTGTAATCAGCGAAATTAGATTAGGACACAAACATCCGTTTCCAGGGCACGGAGGAGAGGAGGTGGTAGTGGAGGAAAGGAGGATGCATTTTTTGAGTATTGGGACGCCCGCCTGCACACTCTCAACACTCTCCAGCAAAGAGAATTTGGGGCCTGGTTCTTTTCAATGTAGAATAACAAACACTCCTTAAAGACATCTTACCTCTTTGATCATGACCTATTTGGTGAATCAGCTCAAGCGTTAAGTGAAGATTAAATGACGGTAAAGTGAGGCTCCACAAATCTTTTAAAGGGAGGAGCTACGACATGCTGTCATTCAATGACTCGTATGACCTGCTAAAAACACTTCAAAGCAAACACCCAATAATTGGACAACCTGTTGGTCAATAATAACAGGTGATAGCCCCAACCATTCTGTGGTTCATAAAGCCTGACTACCGTCATCCACACAGAGTGTGAAATGCACCTTTGGCGCCATCTGGTGGCAGTGTGAGAGTATACGCCCCCGGAAGGGAAATCTGACCGTCTTACCTCTGATCCCAGTCGGCTGTCAGCGGACATTCGACAGAAAGACAAAAGGGCCTGGAGAAAGGCAGGAGAGAGATTTCTGAAAACAAAAGAGAACCTGAATTTATTATCCCTATAAACCCCCTTACAGCCATTCATGAAACCCATGAATCTTTTCATTACGCTTTATACATTACTGCTTTGGTTGTTATAATGCATCTCAGTTTCATGACAGTACAGGGTTTATATTACATGCATCTATTAATATATAAAAAAATAGTATGTGAAAGTTTCTCTGGGTAAATGTTCAAATATAAGAGTATAGCATCCAAAGCAAATAAAATTAATTCCAGAGCCGGGCATGTTCTTTTGTTATTCATATACTCTGGCTCCCCCTTGTGGTCACTGTGAGAAACTGTCTCTACTGGGCCCCGTGATGTGCAGAGCCATGTTGAAACTGGGGAACTTCATGCGAGTCGTATGAACTTTTATTCAGCTTGTGGATAGGCTGGAGTGCCTGATCAGAGCCCTCCCACTGTGAGTCATACCTGTTGGGTTTATCGAACTGTGCGGGCATGGTCTGGCGTTTTAAATTTGTGTGGGGGTGTGTGGTCGGCATAGGGACTGTGGGTGGGTCGGTGTCCGTGGGGGCGCTGTTCTGTCCGCTGTCCAGGGGGGCCGCGTCGGTTTTGGGGTCCCCTCCATCCCCTGAGGGTGCAGGAGGGGCAGAGATGTTCTTCGTCAGGGTCTGGATGTCGCTGGAGAGGTGAGACGGAGGGAGAAACTGTTAAATTATGCCTGTTTTACTCGCTATTAGCCAAGGCTATCAAAACCTGGCCAATCAGGGGCATAGCATCCTTTGGATAATAATAATAATAAACCCTCTGGACTGCTAGAAATTAGTTTCCACTGAAACAAGGTTTGGAAAGGTAGTGAGCACAAAATATCATCCTTGTTGTACAGCATAAGTGTCAGACTCCAGTCCTGACTCTAGTCCAGTGCTGGTCTTTGAGGTGTTCTCAGCATCAGTGGTTATTTTAAGTCACTGATTGATTGGCTAAATATTCCACACACCTTGTTCTCAAGGCCTTAATTGGCAGCTGTTTGAAAGGAAATCACAAAAACCTGTAGACACCACAGAGCCCTGGGAATTTAGTCTGACGCCCCTGCTCTAGAGAAAATACAACCCTCTGCAAAATCATTTCAGAGACCGCAGGAGAAAGGTCTTGTCCATTTGGTCAATAAACATATGGTAAAATTGGTAAATTATAACTTATATATATTTGGTAAATATATGATCAGCTGTCTACATACTGACAAGTCAAACTGCAATCCACAGTGACCCTCAGTGCACTCGAGTTACTGAATGAGGCCTGCGCCCCCATATTCTCCTGCCGTCTGAGCTTCTGTGTCCGAATATTCCCTGCGCCCCTATGTCCCCGCACGCCCCTGTTCTCCTGTGACCCTGTTCTCCTGTCTCTTGTGCCCCAGCTCACCTCTGAAGCCTCTTGATCTGTTCGGTTAGACACTGCTTCTCGGTGCTCAGAAGGCCGATCTGATACTCCAGCTCCTGGACCACCTCAGCTTGCTGTAAACACAGGCGAGCGGCCGACGCTTCATCAGAAACACGAGGACAAAGTGGAATACCGTTGTATAGACTGTAACTCTAATCACTCTGGTGCTAAATGTATTTCTTTGGTGTTAAATTTATTTCTTTCCCACCATTATTACAGCTGTGGTGAGTACTACGTGCTGAACAGGCAGAAGGATAGCTATGCTGAAGTATTTGTCCAATTAGCACAGTTCATAAGTGTAAGATACCACTCACAAGGCCCACTGCGACTTTACATCTGTGCATAGTGGATATAATGTATGATATGTGGACATAGAGGACAAGTCAAGGTGCACATCCATATGTTATTATGCTATGCTGTAGTGTCAGAACCTGACGTGGTTGGCATACTTCTTAGCGTACCATTTTCTGCAGAGGCTCATGGGTAAATGAGTTCCCCAGCAGGTCTTCGGGTGCCACGCCCACGGCGATGTCCGTGGTGTCCCGCGGCGACGACGGGCAGGTTCCGCAGTTTCGGAACAGGTGCAGGAGGTCAGGGGGCTTGGGCGTGTTCAGCCCAACGTCGTCCCACAGCTCAAAGTCCTGCCCGCGCAACGCATCAGAAGAATCGCACAAGGTTGGCATTGTCAGGCCGAAGAGTGAAGCCAAAAGAGACTCCAAATGAGCACAAGAGGAACTGGGCAATTCCATGGTAACCGACGTTACAAAATGGAGGACATTTGCCTGGTCAAGTCCAATACAGCTACATAATAGAGATTGATGGTTATTTACTCCTGATGGTTATAAAAGCAATCGTATATAAGTCTCTATTATGTAGCTGTATTGGACTTTACCGCACAAATATCCTGCAGTTGTAACGTCAGTTACCATGGACTTGCCCAACTCGTGAGGACTGCCTAACCAGTAGCCAAAAAATATTGACCAGAACTTAACCGCCAACTTGTGTACAGCTGATCTCATTTTATACAGGCAGGACTCAGGACACATTAACAGCAGATTAACGTTAAAAATGCGTGGACACGTGCGTATGTCTCTGAATGCGATTATTACCTGATCGTCATTTTCATCGGAGAAAGTGATGGACGAAAGCTTGTAATTATTCTTCAGCAAGTATTCATTGACTAGAAAATTCAGCGCTCTTTTTTCAAGAGGGCGGATTGGCTCCTGGAAAGGGCAAACAAGCGTTAACATCAGACAAATCGCTGACACACTTAATAGTAACGGACTCTGTGGTTTCAACAGTGTATAAATCTCTCTTACAAATGCCTCAAAGAAAACTATGATGGAATACCGTAGGCGTTTTATGTTATCTGCTATTGTGTACCTGTGCATTTCACATTGTTCTTATGACATGCACTCAGGGGCCCTGTGGTGGTGGGGGGGGGGGGGGGCCTCAAAAGGCCTGAAATTAAAAGTTTACTTTGCGAAGGGGGCCCACAGAGACTGCATTTGCACGGGGCCCAGAATTTTGTGCCACGCCCCTGCATGCACTTATGACTTCACACAATTGCCTTATAAGTCACACTGGATAGATCTGTAAAATACATAAATCATAATAATGTATACAAATACAATACGAATAAATGTCTTAAGTGTGTTTCCCCACCTGAACTTCAGGATGCGATCTGAAGTTCTTCCTGTCCTGGGACGGCACTTCCCGCTCTGTGAAAGAGAAGCAGATCTGTTGGTTTGGACCCCTCCGCCAATCAGAGCGGACCTGACTGGTCCAAGCAACTCTCAAGGCAGGAAGTAGTAGTGTAAAGTAGGGAGGGAGTACGCCACCTGCTGCCTGAGTCAAGTTGGTGCGCAGAGCCTGAATGGTCTCCTTGGCTTTCCGAAGCTCAAACTCCAAGACTGGACAGGAAGTGGATTTAACACACACAGCCAAGAAAGGGGAACAAACAAACAAACAAACAAAAAAAAACAAAAAACAAGGATGGCCATGAAAAAACAAACCAAATAAAAAACCATACAGTCCAAGAAGCCAAACCACAAAAGATAGCTAAATGAGCGAAGTACCATGCAAACTACGGGGACTCACGAACGCATGCAGCTGAGAGGAGTGATGTTAGGGAAGTACCCGGGCGGACTGCTTCCAACACTCTCTCAAAGCACCTTTAGACACGGCTAAACCTGGGTGTAGGGCAGACATGGTCATTTGGGGTCCCTCATGTCCCAAATGAGTCTCAACCTCTTTTGTTTTTGCACACATCCTGAGATTAATTTCAGTCTCCATTCTGTTATGTTAATGATAGTAGTGAGGTAAAATTTTATTTAATTATTGGTGGCCTGTTATGGACCTCATAAGAGGTAGGTCCATCTAGAGCACTACTCCAAGCAATGAATGTGCTCCCTAACTCAATAATGTAATCCTGGCTATGCCATTGTCAGCCATGGTTGGAAGTTCTGGCAATATAGCTTTTGGTTTGGTGATAGTTCAATATGGAGAGTTCACCATTTTATATGCATCCAGTATTTTTGCTAGGCCTTATAACATAACATGGCTGACAATATGTTGGGTTTCTTGTATGGAGGAGAGTGATAAGCTGTTTCCAGAGAGTCACTGGAAAAGCAGAGCAAAGAAACATCTCAGATAGTGGGCTTTTTCAAAAGCAGAGACACTACCAGGGGACACATAACAACGGCACATCTGAGGGAGCAACAGCCTGTGACAGTCTGCGCTGATGGACTGCTCAGAGTAAGCCTTGGAGCAAGGCACAGAGAACTGAGGACATTTCGTACGCAGAGGAAATGCAGCTGACTGTCGTACAAGTCGCCTCAAAGTACTCGGCTCTACTTCAGTCCTGAAGGGCCTCAAATCCAAGGTTTTCCAGCTCTCTGTAAAGCCTTAAAACATGAGCACTGAGGCATCAATACAGCAATTACTTGAGTAAGGTATCTGGTTGAAAAAAGGGCCTGCAGCCCTACAGGTCAGAGGTCAGAGGTCAGAAGGTTGAATGGGCTTACTGATACTGTGGCCCTGCCGGACCAGGTATGAGTAGCCATGCAGGTATTGTAGCACCCAAGGGCCATATATGAGTAACACTGCAGCCCCCTTAGTTAAGGGTGGGGCTGGGTTTCCTTAGAGACGTTGCGACCCCCCGGGACTAAAGCTGAGTGGCCCTTCTCAACCCTCTATCCCTTCAGACCAGACCAGGGATATCTAATTTATTCAGGACGTCCAGATGTAAAGTACATTATTTGTGCATTGAAACCAGGAGGATTTTATCCTTTCAGGACTGGAGCTGAACGCTCCTATAACCAGTTTTATTTGGTCAGCAGGAAAGCGCTATAATGATAGCAACTTGATATGCTGATATATTTGATACAGAGTTCAGATTCATTAGTGCTTTCCTCTGAAGCAGGAAAGCAGTTGGAACAGAGAGAAGAACCTGGGCAGACATTTTATTTTGAAGTCAGTTGCGTTCACTGGAGCGGATCAATAATGCACAAGTAACGCAAACGCGACGCACGGAACGACTCCGGGGCAGGTAAACAAGCAAAACAAAGCGGGTGTCAGCGAAAGGATAGCTAGCCCGAGCGCGTGTAGTCGAGCAGTTGATATATAAAATGAATGCTGTTGTTAAAAATGAAAAACAAAAATCATCAGAAAGCCAGAGAGACCGGGGTCAGGGCAGCGGATGGGGAGTTGAAGGAACGTCTCTTATTGAAGAGAAGAGGAAACAGAGGCCAGATTGGGCAGTGTGGAAGCTCTGAAATGCTCTCAGATACTGACCTGAACCACAAGCCTTTCCTGCTGCACGGTTACCCATTGGGAGGAGACTCTACACACGGAACCAGCTGATGCTGATTTTAACTGCATCGGCACTACACTCTCAGAAAAAAAGGGTTATTTGCCTTGTCTCCAGAGGTGTACCATTTTTAGTTCATTATGGAACCCTCTATGGTAGGTTTGAAAATCGTGAAAGCTCCAAAATTGAACCATTTTGCCTGACAAAGTACCCTTTAACTACATAGGGTTCTCTATGGAGACAGAGGAACCTTTTGGAACCCTTTCTCCTGAGAGTGTAGGAATGTTGCACAACATTATATTGTGGCATTTCCACTGTACGTGTCACGTATAACGGTTCACTCTATTGTGAATATCCTGGAAGGCAGGAAGGAAACTCATCGATGGATCGCTATTTTGTCTCCCCCAGGGAAACAGCGATTCCAAAAGCAGTTCCCACTAGAAGGATGAATCAAATCAATCACGTTCAGATCCAACACTGAAGTGTCACTTCTAATTCATAGATATTGTTTTGAAGAAATATTGAAATACTTTAAATTGAGCCCAATACATCTGCGGTGGGTTACATAAGAAGTGCATTATTTATATGGAGGAGAGACACACGGCACAATTTTGGCCTTTAACACACCCAGAGGTGTAAAATCCAGGTTCAGAAAGTAAAAGTCCTCCCCAGTATTTTGTTCCAATCACCTGGATTTGCTAATTAGCACAATTCTTCAGCCGGGAGGTAGAACTAATTAGTGAAATCATCTGGCTGAGTTAATGGGTGGAAGAAAAACATGGCAGGACTTGGCAATACTTTCGGACCCCTGGACTTTACACCTCTGACCACACCTTAAACTGTCACTGGATCAAGTAGCATTAACGTTTCATATTTCCGTGGATCATTATTAGTCCCTGTGTAGACATATATAGTATTATAATACTATTAATACAATAATACATTATTAATATTATAGTGGTACGTCAATCACAGAGATTATTGTTAGATGATATGTGTACACTAAACCGATCACTATTTATAACATTGCTTACATTTAGCAGTTTCTCTACTTTATATTCTACTGCCTGTCTGTTCTCTTGTTGCTCGTTGCCTCTGGAATGTGTTAACTGCATCCTGCCAATGTGATCTTATAAGCCGCTCTGGATAAGGATACCTGCCAAATAAATAAATAGCAAATATCGACTACGCTATTATATGCTATGCTAAAATAAGCTACGGGGCACCCGGAGTGATTCTGTCTGGTATGAACATTAGAAACTAGATTGTTATAGCTGACAGAATCTGCTTTCGGCAAATCTGTTTGACAGTTAACTGTCATCCTTGGACACTCAATTGTCACATAACCCGTCATACCAGAACCACCTCTGACACTTTCCCGTTCAGTTTTGTGGTACTAAGCAAAGTTTTTGTCAGTGTTTTCACCTTGATACAAATGCAATCCCGCACACTTTTTTCATAGCATAACAGATTAATGGCAACGATAACAGACTGTTACACATTTATACAAGCTCATTTTGTCCAAGTTCTTAGACTATCAAGTAGGTTATAGTTATAAATAGGAACTTGCATCCTATATGTGTTTTTGTGTACAGGTCTGTGAGGACTCCTGCTGTTCTACCATATGTCACCCTCATTGTCTCTCTCTACTGTCTCCATCTCTCAAAGAACCGGGTTCAACTCACCTGCCATGCGGTCGTCGGACTCCCTGTTCCCATCGTCAGAGTAACGGGCGAAATCAAGCGAGTCCAAAGTGCTGATGCTTCCAGCCCGGTCTGAAACACAGCACGGGATTGGTCAATAGCCTGTCATAAGTAAGCTCATTTTTACCTCTTCCTCAAAATGGGAAAATAATGGCTGTTGGCCTACTGCAGTGAGGAAATGGGCCTGTTTTTTGCAGGAAACAAACATTTCCTGGTGTTTCCTTTTGTCCCTTTAACATCTCTCAATGTGATGGATGCTATATCTTTCAGAATTTACAGAGAAATTAATCTATAATGGCTAAAAGATGCCCCCTTGTGGAGACCAAGTACCAGCAGCCAGGTGAGTGACACAGTTATAGTTAAACCTCCATTTGCATGTGATATTTTGACTTACTGTATACAAACTGATGCTTAGTTTATGTTCTTATCTTTAGATTTTTGGCACAAATAGAGCAAAAGCTCTATTTAAGAGCAACTTACATAGCTTATATACAATCCATTTCACCAAACATTTACTAAAACAATTAAAATCTGGTACGCTGCTCAAGGGTACAACTAGAGTGCCTCACGTGGGAATTGACCCTGCAACCTTGGAGTTCTAAATTTACATTTAAAAATGTTGTATGTATGTATATATATATAGTATATACAGTGAGCACCATAATTAATTCGACAGTGACACATTTTTTGCTATTTTGGTTCTATACTCTGAGTTGCACTTTGAGTTTGAAAGGATACAATGACAATGAGGTTGAAGTGCAGACTGTCACCTTTAACATGTGAGGGTATTTTCATCCATATCGGATGAACCGTTTAGAAATTATAGAACCTTTTGTACAGTCCCCCCCTTTTCGGGCATCAAAAAAATATTGGACAGTTTAATATTTTGTTCATAGAGTTAAATAAGATTTGTCAGGAGAAACAACCCTAAAGTGATCCATCCATATCTATTGCACATCTGGCAGTAGAGTGATGGTTTGAGGCTCGTTTGATACCTCAGACCCTTGATGACTTACAGCCATTTCGTCAACCATGTATTCCATACTGTTCCAGCATAATTTACAGCTAAATCTAGTCCGACCCCCCAATTCCCATAGAGATCCATTCAAATGCAGAGAAGTCATAGTATCGCTTGTAAGAGTACCAGAAAATAAGATATCAAGAGTCTTTTGATGTTGTTGGGTCACAGACATCAGGAAGTCATGGCATGCAAAGGATATGCGACCAAATATTAAAAATGATTACTTTATTCTATATATAAATGCAGGGGTGCCAATAACGTGGTTTTGTTAAAAATAATTATTCCTTGATGAGGGATTTTGTTTTCTCATAATAAATTTACAGGTTGGATTTTTCTCATTTTTTCAGTGTGAGATTAAGCTAATTCACCAAACGGTGAATTTTTTATAACCCTTTTTACTCATCTTTACCAGGGGTGGCAGTAATAGTGGAGGGCACTATATACGTATATATATATACAGTATATAGCCATTATGCTACATTGCCATCCATATGTCCTGCTGAGTTTACATAGTGCTCATCATTTAGGGGGTCCGCTCAGGGTGTCATTTTCCCAAGAGTACTGTTCAACAGCAGAGCCGCAGCTCAGATTCAAACCCGAAACCTGAGGCTCAGAATCCCAACTCACTACTCCAGCTCCAGCTCCACGCTCTCAGCATCTATGGCATTGCGCACAATAACTTGTTCAAAATAAAACAATAAACTCCACAACACCGCGTCTATTGCTGCGCTTGCAACTTTATTAATTGAAATAATTACTTTATTATAAATTACATTATTATAATTCTCAGTCCTTCGTCAGAGTCCAGAGCAGGACTGAGATTTCCGGAGCGTGAGTCATTATTTCAGTCTCCAGCTCCTGTGGTGTACATAGTCAGGTGTGCAAACTCTCATTCACAGCCAATCATTTGCCGGCAGCGCCCCTCGCTACGCACACAAACACAATATGTCGAGGCGGGATTTCACATTGAGGCCGGGACCATGGGTGTGTACGCCCCAGCACCAGTCTGACCTTGAACACAGTGCTCAGTACTGTGGCCCCACACACCACAGTTGACTTGGCAACCCTATCTGCCCTGTCATCACAGTAAAGGCTGCGGCCTGCTTCCCCCAGTCGCAATGAAGGCGGCCATTGTTGTGAGGTTAGTGCAATGAAGGCGGCCATTGTTGTGAGGTCAGTGCTCAGACTGGCTCAGAGACGCCAGCAGGGGAAGGCCCTGCAAGCTGCTTATGACTCACAAGTGATTTTGACGATTTTGACGGTCGATTTTACACATGTAAAGTCATAGCTGGTGCCCCCGGTGTGCCCCCTGGGATAAAGCTCTTCGATTGAAGAGGTGAGGGGGTTCCCAAATTGATTTATCTATCGAAGCGCCCCCTGTCCTGCGGGAGGGCGAGTCGATATGACTGCTGGCTGGCAGAGGTCAGGGGTGACGGCTGACGTCGTGCTTTTCCGTTAACGAGGAGTTGGGCGGAGGAGGGGATGGGCGATCCGCTATGGTCAATGCTCAAACTGTAGTATTAACTTTTATTTAGTCTGTTTTGTTTTGGCCTACAAAGCCAGAAGAGCCCTAATCGATAAGGATAAAGCTCATTAAAATGGGAACCACACCATGAAATCACAGAGAAATGCAATGCAAGTCAGGAAACTGCCGGAACCAAAAAGATTATCCTCCTCTTGGTCACTCAGCTCATGGCTAATTTGACTCATTCCTTTACTGGAGAGAGGACATTACATTAAGACACTTAGCAGACACTCTTATCCAGAGCAACGGACACGATGTAGGCTATATTCTTAACACACTATCCATTTATGCAGTGGGATATTTTACTAAAGCAACTCCGGTTCATTATCTTGTATGCCGGTACAACAGCAATGCCTTGTCTGGGAATCAAACCTGCAACTCCTAATCTTGGAGCTGCAAGTCTAGTTCCTGAACCATTACAATACACTGCCACCTAAAATGAGACTATGCTATGCTAATATCTTCTGAGGAGAAACAAGAAAAGGAAAGAGTCCTCTGGGTCTTTATCATCATCATCATCAACATCATGTGTAAGCTAATGTTTGCAGAGGTTCATAAAAACAGCCTACAGCAAATATTCGGTAAATAACCAACAGGGAGAAAGAGCATACACTTGTTTGAATTGAGCCCTTTGCCCTTTGACAATCTAGAGGTCTGTTAGAGTCAAACTCAACAAGATCTCACACACATCCTGATCCAAGTTAAGAAAAAGAAGATACATAGAAGTCCAGCAGGTCTGAAGAATAAAACATCAAAGGACTGGTTAACATAGATTAACAGATTCAAAAGCAAGAGACGGACTCTACTAGTTATTTATTGCATTATTTAAACAGCATTACAATTTCACACAATTCGACCTGATAGCAGTATTTTGAACTGTCTAATGTTGGCTCTTTGCTATAAATGTCCTCTTTGTCGTTTCTAATTAAAATGTGACCAGCCCCTTTGAACAAATACGACACACGGCGATGTGTTCATTCAAAGGCCAGAGAATGTATTTCGGTTCTACTTTATGACAGAGAGATTATTGAGGCGTGCGAATCAAAACTGGCTTCTCTACCTGTCAGTGGAACTCGGTCCCCTGAGGCGATACGTTTTCCATAGAAACAGCGAGAGAACCACTGACAGCCGTCAAAACGGCTGTAAATCCTTCCGCATGAGAACGTCTGCCTGCAATCAACACAACACTGTTAATCTTCTCGCCAACGGCAAATCTTCCCATTGTGTCATGAACGTTACACCGTGACAGCCGGCCTCCAAGAGAACTGAAGGTAAATTACGTGAAAGCATGAGCTGTCTGGTCATCCAAAGCCGAGTTTATTCGCATCAGTCATATGCTACGCAAAAAGGGTTTGTTTGTATAGAGCTCTGTGGTCCTGACTCCTCCACCACTCAATGAGCTTTCCCCTTAACTATAAATAATGAGAGTAAGGAAGAGCTCATTTTTCTCTGTTGTTATGACATCATCAGGTTGACAGGCATGGTAATGAATGAACGCTGTTGCGTAAGCTAAGAGAAAAAGTGACAGTTGCCCTAATTTCTTTATTCAATGTGAAGGGAAAAGCTTGTCCCCGGGGAATGGCTGGCTGGCTGACTTTATTAGGCAGAGTAATGCCACCAGGGCAATGTGCTTTCTGCAGAGTGTCATATAAATGCACTTATCTGTGTGTTCTGTTTGAAGCTTAACACAATAAACGTGGGCTTAGGTCACCTTTTGCCTGCAGGGCGGAAGCTGAGCCCTTTTCTCTAAATGCAAGGACTCCTGGAGCTCTGCTGTCCTCAGATCTCACAGATATGTCCCCAGATAACAGTTACTCTTCGCACAGATGCAGCTTGAGAACTACCCACATGGAAACCTTATGACTGTCCTTACAGGACCCACGAAAAGAATGGATTTATGGGAAGTGGAGTTCTATGAGAAAATATTGCCCAGGAAAATTTTTGGTTGGACATACCAAAGACCTGTATGAGCCTTGTAGCAGTTACCATTTGGGTGCCTGGCGAAACTACTACCTTCCCTGGTAAAACAGTTTTTTTGTGAAATACTGACCTTTTCTCTAGGAATAAATACACATACAATTCCTTATTTAGCACAATTTTCTTTTTCAGAAAGCAGTTCAAGAATATTAGTATCTACTTCCTTTTCCAGCAAAATCGTTTTACAGGATGTCTCTTAAAACGAGCTTCCATGCCTCTCTCCATTCAGCTGTGAATTTATTTTAACTTTAATCTCAAAGTGTGACAGAGGCGTGAATATGCACGGTCACACAGAAAGAAGTTCAAGAACATCTTTAGTATCTGAGAAACACAGAAGTGTTTCCTATTCCAGTAAATTTGTTTTAGAGAATGTTTCTTAAAATGAGCTTCTGTGTCCCTCTCCAATGAGCTCTTCATTTATTTTTAGTTTAATCTTCAAGTGGGCAAAAGGTGTAAATTTGGTCACATGACTGCTGAATCAGATACACTGCCTTATGAGAGAAAGTGATATCAGTTCCTCTTCTGGGTTAGAATGCGACATATACACGGTGTGGATATTAATACGATCCCTGCTGTGGTCTTTTATGTTCACCAGGCCTGTTGTCCCAGATTCCTTATTCAATACATCCGCGGTCCAATAATCGGTCAACCAGCCCTCATCTTACTCTCTGCTTACCCCGTATGTTCTACAGGTCACATGACTGGATTTCAGGACAACAAATCCATATGCTGTGATGCGTCTAACATAAAACAGCCACAGCACGAATAAATGTGTGATCAATCACTGTCAGCCACGCCGCTTAAATATTTGGAAATGTACTGTGAAATATTCAAGATTGACCAACCGTTGTTTTAGTGAGCACGGACCATTTCATTAGAAATGTTAGCAACCACGTTTCAATAGCAAAAATGCACTGTTGATAAGAGTATGCAGCAGGACCAGTGGAAATGCTGACTGATTCGTTATTGAGTTTCAGTCAGGTTTCACTTGGCGGGTCCCTAAGAGCCATCTCCTGTTCCTTACAGAGCTAAAATAGTACAATAGAACTAAAATTTCAGTCCAGCTGCGATCGACTTTATCTTCCATTTCAAGTGCTCATTTTATTATTTACTTGAGCTGAATGTTTTCTTGTTCATTTATGTGGCCTCTAGACCAATTTTTTTCATATCAAGTCAGTTACTTTTGAAGCGTATCTTTCTTCTGCCAATAACATTTTTCACTTTGCGTTGGAAGTGGCTGCAGCATAAGATGGCACAAGCAGCACTTGTAAAAACTGCTTATGCGATTGTTTTCAATCACCGTTGGCATCTGCAGGCTGGCAAGGCTCCTAAAGGGCAGTGGGGCTGTATGGGGGGGGATTGGGGGTTGGGGCAGTTAGGATGATTCCAAGGGTGCTGAAATTGTACAGGGATGGGGTGGCCTGGGGTGGCGGGGCCCGAAATTCCTGGCTGTACCCCTGCTAATGACTCCACATACTGTAGGTCTATTGTGCCTTTCTACAAGGTTCTGTGTGAGTGAGTGTAGCCTAACCTCGATAAAACAGAACGATAACCTCTCGGTGTTCCTAATACATTAGACATGTGTACACACGATAACTCTCCCTGCTTTCAGCGCTCTCTATAATAAACACGAAGCATTAAGAGAACAAGTTACATGTCCCACAATATCTTGTTCTATCCATCTAAACAATGCTTGAACTGAGCCGAATGTATCCCGAGGGGGGATGAATTAAACAACTAAACACGTTCCCTGGGTTTCCGGGAACCGGTCTAGTTGAACTCAAATTCAACTTGGTGAATGCTTTTGCGGCTTGTGTCTGGTGCATTTCAATGAAATGTTCTATTAATTAATTAAACACTATCTCTCTTCGTTTAGAAGTGCCTTTGTAGTAGCTATCCACTGTCAATTACAAAAAAACATTTTTTTTTAAAGGTAGGCTATTACCCTTTACACGAATAGCCAATAGGCTATGTCATGCATTTCAGTCATTTCGAAATATAGGCTACATTACTCGTTTTGAAAACAATGCCTCTGAATGCTTGTCTCAGGGCGTGTAGGCTACTACATTCAGATGTGAACATGGATATCGGCAACAGACGTATTAAATACGTCATACGTCACAGATTGCTTATTTTCCATGACTAGGCTACGCTATCTCGAATAGTTAAATAGATCAAACACTTGTTGGATGGTGCACATTGCAGAATAAAATCCCTAGGCTATATAGGCTACAGGAGACGACGGTGATTAAACCCATTCCGAATTATTTATTAGGACTTTATTTATTTAACACATTCCTATCCACAAGGTTACACTAAAATGTGTGCCTTCAGTGTGCAAGGGTTTTTGAGATTATTGCAACTGTAGCCTATGCACCTGAAGCAGGTGTTAGCTATATTTTGCGTTCCCAAATTGAAAACGAATTAGCCTACTATTCACAGATAACTGAAAGCGAGATCACAGCCTTTCCCACCTCGCGCTTCACTAAAAATATAGCCTATAATAAGAATAATTTCTAAATGCAACCTTTACAAAACACGACAGAATTGGTCCCGGTGACATTAACACTGGAGCATGACGGAATGCATTGCAAATTAAAATGTCACAGATCAGGACACTGTCGATCAGGTAACAAGAGGCCACTTACTAAGCTGCCCTCCTATGCCAAGCCCTTGGTCCTTGCATGCGCCGGGTGGAGTTCCGCTCTGCCTCTCGAAGTTTCCCGGGTTCGAGAAGTAATCGCGCAATCGAGGGAGCTCTCTGCCGCACTCAAGAAGCTCGGTGTGAAATTCAAGGGCCGTGAGTATGTACTGATCCCGGAGCAGCTGAGCAGCTATCGCATCCGTGGACAACCGTGCCTCTACGTTACCTCCCGTGGTTGCAGCGAAAACAGGAAGACCCTCGACACCCGGACTCGTCCTGGTGCTGGACAGCGCCAGCACCGCCGGCTCTGAATCCGCTTGCGGGGAACAGGGGGCGCAGCTTGGGCCGGGAATTCGATCGGTCGGTTCGCAATCGGTCTCGGCACCGTCCGGCCTCCGCTCAGATTCTTCCTCGGAATCGCTTTGATTAAATGGGTTTACGCTGTCCGCCGCCATTTTTCTTTTACTAATATAAAGATGTAATATTAATTTCCAACCAGTCTTCCTGGATACGTCTAATTCTAAGGGAGATAATGCAAGGACTTCATAGGCTTGACCGAAATGTCACACCCCAAGCCCGCCTCCTATCCTTGCGTCTCCGTGCGGGATTGGATAAAGGGAAGCTTGGCAAGTACACTGAGGAGGGAGGCTTTGACAGCTGAGAAGTGAGCTTAGTTTTGACAGCTAATAGGAGAGCCTTGGAGATGAAGCAAGCATATCTGGCGTTATTTTTGCCATTAGTTGGCGCTTCGGTGATATAGCAATGCATAATAATCGTAGGCTATTGCTATTATACGATCTTCCACAAACTTGCTACGATGCTTCTGTTTGCCGGCATTGCTTTCCATAAAGGAAGGATACCTTTGCATATACTGATAGCAATATGTCAGTAGGCTAAATGTGCTAACGGAGATTTACATTTAGCCAAAACAGGAAATATGCAGGCTAATTCCTAACCTAGAGATTGGAACAGGGAATATTTATTTGTTTATTAAAAAAATTATTTATTTTGGTGACCTCCAGTTTAGCCTACATCAGCTCCCACTGAAAATTAGCAGGGACGTTAGTAGCTACATGGCATGAACCCTTTTCACTGTCTTTTTCCGGGCTAAGTGGGGTGACACTAATATGGGGTTTCAAGCTTTTCTATTTCCCTTGAACGTGTGGAGGTATTAGATCACAAAATAATACATTGGCCAAACATATGAAAATAATAGCAAAGCATATTTGCCTTTTTTCTACTAATAATAACTTATCTCACTGTGATGGTTGGTTAAGCCATGACAAAGTGCACCCACCCGTCACATACAATTTTCCAGCAGAATCTGCTGCTAAATAACATAGCCTTAGCTTGCTTACTTATTACGCATTATCAGCAACCATCTGAAATCAATCTGAACTTAACTGCAGTGTCCACTGGATGGCAGCAACGCCACAAGATTTGTCACGTCAACCGATTCACCAACTGTCTGTTCTTCCGCTCTGCTGACTCATTTGCCCTGTCACTCGATATAAACATGCATTAATTAGGTCACTTGAAGTGCAAACAAACAAAAAAAAAGCCATCCACTCTAATAATGATTAACTGAATAGGTTATACCAGGGGATTTCAAACGTTTCTGATCCAGGGACCCCGAACTAGGCTCAAAGGCATCCAAGGGACCCCATCATACGTTTAAAAAAAAAAAAAACGGTTTTATATTTTAAAATATTTTTTTGCAAATCTATATATAATCATTGCATATCAAGTCTGGCCAGGGACCCCTTACAGTACCTTCAAGGACTCCCCGGGGTCCACGGACCCCCTGATGAAAACCTAGGGACTATACCAATACTATACTATACCATAGACTATACCAACCGTCTGCTTGTTAATTTCAGAGCAGGCACTGTGAAGATCACCGTATCTTTATAATCTTGACATCTTTTAGGTAATGATTGATTGATTGATTTATTGATTGACTGATGCACCCTTTTAGCTCTTGAGGCTTTTCCTTATCAAGTGAAATGCACTTTTGTAAGTTGCTTTGGCTGAAAACATCTGCCTAAATTACTAAATTGTAAATGGTAAATTGCAACTATTAAATTGAGTGATTGGAAACAGGAACTAAGCTTTGTAATGTAGTCTGTAACTAAGGGCAGATAGGCTTACTTTTGCATTGACATACTAATTGTGCTCTCATAGTCTTCCCTATAAACTGATGATCTAACCTTTTCATTGAAAACCTTTTACTCTGACAATTGTACCTGTACACCCATAAGCTTACTTTTACATGCTCTTACTAATTTGATAATTGTCATGGCCCTGTTTATGTCATGAACAAACTTACCAATTTTAGCTGAGATCGACTTTCAACTGACACCTTTTTTTGTGAAAAGTTCTCTGTCACCCCCGCTTCCTTTTCACTTTTCCTGAGGTTTTGGAGCCTAAACCACATTGGTATGGGTGCAGATGGCCGGTATGTTGCAGCCTTGACGTTAGTTCATATTTTTCCCCCCCTATTGTATTGCTAACATTGTGCAGATTGTAACAAGATAGACAAATGCTTTACTTCTTTAATGACGTGCTTTACTTCTGTTCCTAGGATTAACGGCTGGAGCTGTCAATCACAATGTGGATGTGAAAATTCCCCAAACTCAAACTGTAGAAATAAACAAGCGACAGTCATATCAGCAGTCCCATGATATGCAACAACACAAATTGTCTGGTTTAGTCAAGCTGACCTCCAGTGCCCAGCCAGTGAAGTGAGATTAGGAGGGGTGACGTATGCATACGGAGCATTAAACCAATAAGGAATGGACTCTAGTTACTCAGTAAATTGACCATTTCAGACCGCACTGAAGATTGTGCACTGGTGGAATAAATTGTCTTTTGACCGGCCAGGGTTTATGCTCTCCATGCATTGGCTGCCATGCCAGACACTTTCGAGTGTCTCGAAAAATGCACCCTCCTTTGCTCCACTACCACCTCCTCTACTCCTTGCCCCGGAAACGGATCTTTGTGTTTTAATCTAATGTTGCTGATTACATACTAATTACGTATTAATGGTTAAATATTAATTAATGTCTCAACACAAACCGCAATGTCAAGTGCATTGTATACTGTACATGTAAATAATTGTACTCAAAACGTTCAGGCAGTTTTGCATACTTCCGGGTAGGAGAGGAGTGGTAGTGGGGGAGTGGAGGAAGTTGAAGAATATTGGGACGCACCCACAGTCTACCAACTGCTCTACAAAATGGCTGCCCACTTTAAGTCTTCAGTAGTACTGCAGAGCTTGTGTGGAAAATCCAGGTTCAGACGGTACAAGTCCTTCCTAGTTTGCTCGAATCGCCTGGATTTGCTAATTAGCTCAATTCTTCAGCCGGGAGGTAGAAGTAATTAGTGAAATCAGCTGGCTGAGTTCATAGGTGGAAGAAACACATGACTTTTACTTTCTGATTTTACACCCCTGTCACAGACAGACTGGCAAGTGCATTTCAGCTGCACTGGTCTGTATGTAGGTGTGGGGGACTAGGGGGGTCATTCAAAGTGCACAACTGACAATTCCAAAATGGAAATAGAAATATAGAAGAAAAAGAATATAGAAGACTGTTAAAATCAGTTTTGTACGAGAAGCTGTGCTATATTGGGAACATTGGCAAGGCTAGGGACTCTATCTAGGCAATCTTATCTTAAGTGTCCAAGTTCACTTTTGCTAGTTTGACGGCGTGTTTTTTGGCGCTAAGCACAGCACAACGTGCAAATGGGCTGAACCTAGTCTCTTCATTAATTATAGGTGTGTCTTGGGCGTGACATGCAATAAACCAATCAAAATGTCATATCCCATTCCCTTTAAGTCTGCTTTTCCAACTTGGCGGATTGCTTACATGATGGCGAAAAAGACATGCTCGTGCGTGTTTAGTGCGAGCAAGGAATAGGCTATATGGATCAATAGTATGATCAATATTATTCAGACTAACCATTATGAGTTCCCGGTAATTCCCGACAGTGCTGTTATTTTACAAAATATATGCGGTTAAATTTTGTTAAAAGCACCTGCAACAGCGGAGAATAAGCTACCAATAGCTTCCGTCTCACCTTAGAAAACACCAAATTAGCCTGCTTGTTCAACGAATTTCGTTTGATTATGCAATGAAACATTGTCAAACATCAATTCCATGAGGCTGTTCTCATGGAGTTCTCAAAGTTCAAGCTTCACCCGAAGTTCATTACCTGCATTCTAATATTGATTAATAACATAAATACCGTTATTTTGCCTTAATGATGACACTAAATACAATAAAGGTGTCAGGTTGGCAACCCAGAGGTCCACGCATATTTTCCCTTGTTTTATAATGTCCTGCTTATGGAAATGTGACCAACGTGTTTTACTAGCAGACAGCTTAATGCTTTAAAAACAAGTCCACTTTCCCGGGAAGCCTGTGAAAAGTGCAATTTAAAGCAGGTGAAACAGACCTGCTCCTGCATGAAGTTAAAGCGCACATGCAGAGAACGGCATTAAAATGAATTGTGAACTAATTGTTCTCTTTAAAATCGTTTTGTTTAGTTATGGTATAAATCAGCGGGGTTTTCATAAGCTGAGAGTATGGAAGCCTGGTCACTGTAATTTAAGACTAAAATTCAGTTAACATGGTGAAATTTATCTCCGTTTTCTTAACCGTAGGCTATCAAAAAACCTTATGCACAGCGAATCCCGGGGACTGGCTATTTGAAAAACAATAAATGCAATATTCACTGGACAAGGTTTTGAACTTTTTTCAGTCAAAACCATTCTATTTACTTACAGGCTGTAGGCCTAGATGAACAGAGCTGTATTGTAATGACATCTGAAGCGCATTTTCAGAACTTAAATGTCTGTCTATTGCAGTGCACGAGTTTTCCATTGAATGACAATTCAGGTGTAAATGACAATTTGTGCATTAGGCTTGATATAGGTGTTATCAGCTCCTTTTTAATGGATAGCCATTGTCCCGTATCATCGCACATCGCCTGGATGTTGATGGAGTGGGCTGAAAGCAATTTAATGTGGCATTCCCCTTCGCTGAGGGACAGGTATGTGGTCTTTGACCTATGGACCCTTTTATTATTATGCATTTTTTGATATAGCCTACACAATAATAATATTTCACATTGTAATCTTGATATTTTTAGTCATGCTTGTGCACGCCCCTGTGTGTAACAGACAGGAGGGTGTACGCGCATTGTGCACACGCCTATGTAGACACACTTATATGCGCCGTTAAAATAACATGTAAACAACTGCGACATGACTTTAGATCAGGTTGTTGGTGGTTTTAGCGCAAGCGCTTTCTGCTGGCTCAAGATAGCAATACGCCAAAAATAATCCCCGGCCACACCTCATCTTAAGACCAACACGCCCAGTGTGGGCGCCAGGGGCTATAATGAACCCTGCGCCGGGTGTGAGATATAGCAAAGACACCTGCGTTTGGGTTAGTGCCGCTTAGCGCCGGGTGTAAGATAGGGCCCTTGTGGTCTGTTGTTTCCTAAGACAAAGGCAACAGCTTATTACTATGTCTTAAGATCTGACTTGTTGTGTCAAACAGATAAAATACTAACTCACTTAGTCGGGGATTCCTGTTTATTTCTTAAAAGAAACTGCCATGTTAGACAAAACAAAGACTGACCTCCATGTACAATACTTGAATCTTGGTCTGCTGTAGAAAGACCCCACATCTTTCAACCTGCCCCATGGGCAATCGATCCACAGATCACATGATGTGTGACATAGCATACCTGCATAGTTCATGTGCATCAAGACACCACAGAATGAAGACATAAAATATATCCCCAGCTTTTCCCCCTAATTATTTTAGAGTTGGCACTTGCCACCCATGTCCACACTGACTGAACCGTACCTGATCAGGTACACTCCTCCAATACATGCACCTTCAAGCCAATGACTATTTTCCGTAGTAAAAGCCACGCTGGACACAGCAGGTGTACCATGGCTGCAGGTGAATTGCCTGACATAACAAAAAGTTCAGCCTGTGCTTCAGAACTATAAGACTCAGTCTGTATTTGGAAAAGATAATGCATTTACATTAAGTTTATATCCATGGCTGGATTAACAGCTTATATCCATGGTACTACTGCTTGGGTTCTTAGAAAAAAACTTAACCCTTGTGTGGTGTTCGTGTTTGTGTTACTCACCCAGTGTTCGCGGGTCTGGTGGACCCCACAACATTTTTGGGTTTTTAAAACAATAAAGCCATTGTCATGGTTTTCGGCAGCCTCGTTTTATTTCGGCGTTCGTTCTTTCTTTTAGCAGCGTCGTGCACTCTATCGGATTTTCTGCCTTCCGTTCCGGTGTTTTCATCTTGCTCTGCAATTATCCTCCGCACCTGTTTGTGGTTTCCTGCCGGCTATATTTAGCTCTGGGTTTCCGATTTCCGGTGCTTATATAGGCTATATAGGAGGGGTATTGGGGTATACTTTTGCTGGGTGCCGGCGCATGTGGGTGTGAGGGGTAACGAGGGGGCTGACGCCCTCGCTAAGAGGGCCCTTAGGCTCGGCGGCATTACAGTGGATGTCCCTTATGGTAAAGGGGAGGTCAAGTCTAAGGCTAAAGATATGACTGGAAAGATTTGGCAACGGAGGTGGGATGAAGAAAGTAGGGGGCGTCACCTGTATGCCGTCCGGCCAGGGGTCTCTGGGAGGCCTCTTCTTTGCGGGAGTAGGAGAGAGGAAACTATATTAACTAGGCTTAGGTTGGGTCATTCTGCATTAAATGACAGTTTATTTAGGATAGGGAAGCACAATACCGGCAACTGTCCTCAATGCAATAACAAAGAAACAGTTAGGCACATTCTGCTAGAATGTCAGGCATATGTCAGGGAGAGGGAGAAACTTAGGAAACTGATTGGGGATAAGGGTGGGCAGTTTACATTGGCTGGGCTCCTGGGTGGGTCAGTGGGATGTGAGGTTCGCAGAGCTGTGCTGAATTTTATTTATTCGATTGAGGTTGGGAGGGTCTGAATCCCTGCTATCGCTTGTCCACACTCCGTAACAGTAGGTGGCGGTATGCACCTGACAGTTGGTAGCAAGCCGCCATAGAAAACCCAAAGAAGAAGAAGAAGATTTCCGGTGCTTCGAGATTACTTGCATTTTACACGGAGCCGGTTAAGGTTTAGGAATACGGCTTCCTTGCTGTTCTTATAAGTAAAGCAGAACTATTCCAGTTAGAGTTAGGGTTTAGATCTCTTGATCTTTTCTTTTCCCTTTCTCTAATATGTTTGTTAGTTTTCCTTCTTTTCTGTTTATTTTTTTAAAGAGGCATTCCTATATTTTATGCTTCTTTCTACTTCCTCTTATTTTGTTACTCGCTGAAGTTGTGAGCTGGAGGAATAGTTTTTTTTTCAGTTCTGTTTTTCTCCCTCTAGTCTCTTGTCTACTGAGACTCAAAGGTTATTTCTGTTTATCTATTTTCTGCTCTATGTGTTGAGCCTCGCCCTGTTTTTATGGTTGTTTTTTCGTTTGGCTTTGCGGTGGGAGACTTTAGTTTTGCTCCATTCTTTGTTATTCTTTTCTCTCTGTTTGTGAAATCTTTCACTCTAGTGGTGTTTCCGATTTTCGATTCACTTTTTGATCTCTCTGTTGCATCTGGCCCTCCGAACACAACTCTCCCCGTTATAGCGATAACAATTTACGTAAAAATACTTCACAGATATTGACTTTATCTCAATTACGAGCAATATAGACAGCATATATGGTTAATATTGACCATTTACCTCGGATAGATCACATTTATCAATAAAAGTGAAATTTGTTTTTTGTGATAAAATGTGATTTTTGTGTTCTTTTATATGTTCATCACAGAAAATGAGCCAAGGCCAATGAGTCTCAGGTTGAAAAAATTATGAATTGTATCTTTTTTTTTTTTAGTAAACATTGAATACGGGTCCCACAGACCCGAACACAAGGGTTCAATAAAACTCAGTATTTCTTCAGATTTGTTTTTAGTTTTTTTTTTTAATGTTGTGAAGTTAACTTCCGTATTCTAGTTCCTCTTATCTATGCAAATCCGTTTCATAAATGGGGATGAGGTACAAAAAAATGGCATAATATAACATGACTATTGGCATGAGTATGGGCGTGGCTCGGCACAAAGCAAGTTTTCGGTCACATGCTGTTGTGCAGTTCTGGACATATCCCACAGCAATGTATTTTATCTGGAAAAATGTCACTATTATTATCAAACATAAATGAATAAATAAATAAACAAATAGAATGTAATGCAAACCAAATGAATGCATTTGCATTGTATATGACCGATCCTTGCGGTGATAGAGAAGTTTTCATGCCAACTTGCTTCTGTGATTACATCTTCAGAGTTGAAGGACTCTTCCGTTCAGAGTTACCTGCAGATTATCATTTTTGATTCAGAAGAATTTTTCTCATCACTTTTTACCCAAACGTCTGCATTATTTGCATGCTATGTAAATATGAATAATTCTTCAGAGAGTAGACCAAGATAAACTGTAATTTTGTATACTGTTACAGTTTGATACAAACACACTGCGCGCACACACACACACACACACACACACACACACACACGTACACACGCACACACCCACACCTTGGTCAAGGTTCTTAAGCAGAAACATTACTTTGAGTTCAATCATTGCACAACATGACACAGCAGCAAACTAGCATTTGCAAAGCACTTGGCTCTCGTAAGCAAGCAGTAATACGGATCTATTACTGCACACATTTCACAGCGGCTGTGCCAGGAAACAGACCACAGCTTGAGAGCAAAGGTACGTTTGATTTCCCTTTCACTACAGTAATCAGCAAATTATTCAACTTGTCTGCATGTTCTTAAGTGTTTTTAATTTGCTTGTGAGGATGTTATCCAGCAAGGAATGAGGGTGTGTTTGAATTTATTTAATCCAGCCATCCCCATCTCTCATTTGCTACTGGTGAAAAGCAATCAAGCAATTTGTTTGTATGGAAAATGTCCATCTTGCAGTTTGATAATTTACCATGGTTGTAATCAACACAATTTTGACTTGAAAAAACATATTGCATTCAAATTTAAACTAATTGTCATGGAAAAACATTAGATTAACTCTCTCTCTCTCTCTCTCTCTCTCTCTCTCTCTCGCTCTCTCTCTCTTTCTATTCTCCCTTGTTCAGAACTACAATTTAGCCCAGTTTCCATCCAAGGTTGTACCCTTCAACGAGGTACTTAACCTGAATTGTTTGAGTAAAATATCCATCTGTTTAAATGGATACTATATGTAAAAATGAGACAGTTGTGTAAGTAAGTCGCTCTGGATAAAATGCCTGTAATGTAATATGATGTAATGCCCTGGCAGAGAGGAACACAACCTCCCTGCAAACCACAGGTTTCCTTTGTTCCTCAAACCACCCAGCTGCTGCATAATTCAGGTTTTCACATTAAATCATACGGGGAATATTTCAAATCGTACGAGGACCTTTCAGTGACCTGGAAGATAGAGCATGAACAAGGCACGCGCTATATCACAGTTGAGTCCCTTGATTATGTGTTTTTCCTCCCATAAAACGTCTTCACGGATCAAAGTTCGTACGGCCTTGAACGTACGTGGTAAAGTGAATGTGCACATTTTCAGTAAAGACCGTTGCAATGCCATATCTTGTTATGACAAGTTCGACCAATATGTCTCATCACATTAACTAAGAGATAACTGTAGAATATTCCTTCAGGCCCAGATTTGATAATATATCCTTAACTTTTGCTTATAAATATTTCACATATCCAGGATTGTTTGCCTTGCCTTCATTTATAGTTAGTATATGTAGTATATATAGCCTGTATATATATATATATATATATATATATATATATAACAGCCATGAGAGTTAGGCTAAATTTTGTCCTAAGCCTGATAGATAGCTGTGTATATTCTGTGAATATTCTTTTTAGTTGCACTGAATTTTAATTCCCAGGTTAAGAAAGGAGAAGATGGAATATCTAAACAACAGCAGCAATTCAACCCACTGGAAGTTTACCCTGGAATACCAGGTCGCCTTGGTTTCCATGTATAGCATCGTATTCGTCGGAGGCATTGTAAGCATGGCCCTCATGATCAACGTCCTCAAGTCCAACATCCTCTCGGTGACCACGATGGCCGTCCTCAACCTGATTGCAGTGCACCTCCTCTTCCTGCTCACGGTGCCGTTCCGAATTTACTTCTACGCGACCAACTCGTGGAAACTGAGCAGGGGTTTGTGCAGGGTGGTGAGCGGCATGATCCACGCGCACATGTACATCGCGTTCATCTTCTACGTGATTATCCTGGTGATCCGCTACCTCAACTTTTTCAAAAGGCGGGACCGGGTGGAGTTCCACCGAAAACTGCACGCCCTATTGGCCAGCGTGGCCGTCTGGGCCGTGGTGCTCATCGGCGTCCTCCCCCCTTTCGCGATCAAGTACGGAGATTCGGAGGATAAAATGAGGGGTCGGATGTGCTTCAACTTCGGCGGCGAGCTGGAGAAAGGCGCAGTGGCGTCGCTGAATTACGTGATCATCGCCGTCGTTATGCTGGTCACGCTCCCGCTCGCTTGCTGCCAGATCTGGATTTTCTCCCAGGTCCTGAGGAAATACAAAACCAGTTTTTCTCAGCAACAGGAGTTCTGGGCTCAGATTAAAAGCCTCTCGTTTGTCCTGGTTATGCTCCTGTGCTTTGTTCCGTATCACTTATTCAGAATATACTACGTGAGCCACCACACTTCTCTCCAGAATGAGAATGAGGTATTTCTTGCAGTGACAGCTTTCAGTTGCTTGGACATGTTGACTTTTATGGGCAGAAACGCATACGGGATACGCTGTGAGGGGTGCTGCCTCACATAATAATAATAATAATAATAATAATAATAATAATAATGTTTTGCTGAAAGAAATAGACGAGTGGTCGTGGGAGAATGGCTGGAGTATCGGCTTGTCTTGTAATGTTATTTAACAAATGTACCTGATAATGTGCCATTTAAATGAATATCTCAGTTTTAATATGTATATACATGTATATTATTTAAATGTTAGTGTTTAGTTTAGTTTTAGTGTGTAGTAGCAGTTGTGCGAACAAAATCAAATGGCAGCAACAACAAGACACGTAGGGTCAATTGCAGCATGCTTAGCTGGAGTTTAAACCTCAGGTTTAAACCCTCTAGACCACAGAACTGCATTATAACTGGAACAGCTACTCCTCATTTCACAGATTTGGATAGCTGTTCCAGTTATAATGTGGTTTTGCGGTCTATGGATCTAAGCGTGAGGCTGTAGTGCATGGATACTCAACTCTGGCCCTCAAATCCAAGTCCAGCCCTGGTTCCCTTTTCTCCCCGGTAAATAAGTGACCAATTGGTGCTACCGATTGGCCAGACAGTCTCAAACCTGACTCCCAGGTAAGGGGAGGGTGGAATACCAGCAGTTTTCGGCCCTCAAGGATCGTCACTTCAGTAACACTGCTGTAGTGCTTTCCAGTTGAGCACTAGTGATACACCCTTAAAGAAGACATAACCAAATTTAAATTGTTTCTGTAAATACCTGGGTGTAGAAATGGAAAAGTGAGCTGTAATTTTTGTCATTTTACCTGGGATGTGGATGCAATGATCACTGTGTAACAGCAGTAGTATGCCAGAATGTAAGGGGGAGTGTAAGGTCTGGAGAACCAAGTGCCACAACCAAGGGATCTGAAAGCGTATTTTGTGAGAAATCCCCCACTAAGCGGACAGCTCCACAGTACAGGGAGAAATGAAACAAAATAATGGGAATAAAAACCTCCCGGCGTAAGCCAACACAAAACCCCAAAAGAGGGCAAACTCGGCGATAGCGAGTAGTAAAACAACAAAGGAACCTCACGCACTCACACAAGAGGCGTATAACTGGAGGTCAGAGAAAAAACAAAAGAAAGCCTGTGTAACAAGAGCAAAAGAAACGTAATAGAAAAATAACCTGTTACCTACAGCTCTAGGTGTGAAGGAGCTGAACAAAATGTAACAGGTTGAGGAAATATTAAACGATAACGAGAGAAAAGGAAACAAAAAGACTAACTAATCTTTACCCTAACTCTTTACCGGACTACCTACGTTTCTGAAGAGTAACAACCAGAAACGTAGAGACCGCTATCCTTTACCTTACCGACTCCGATAGTCAAAGAGCAATGACAATATCGAAGTGTCGGAAATGCAGAAGTCCTGGGCTATTTATAACCGGCAGGAAATCCAAAACAGGTGAAAGGAATAATTGCCGGGCGAGATTCAAACACCGAAACGGAGGCGGAAAAATCTGATTGATTGCCCCGATGTCGTCAAACAAAAGAACGACCGCAGAAACAACAGCAGGCTGCCAGAAACCATGACACCAGAGTATGGCTAATTCACCTCTTTCACCTACTTACAGGATGGGGCGAGACATAGGACTGCTCCAATAAATTGAATTTTAATCCAAGCAGACAGTGCCTTACAACATTTCCCGTCCCCTCAGAAAGTTCTGCAAGATGCCTCACCAAATTCAGTCAGTCAGCACAATCATTGCACTTGTATGAATTCATAATTATCAGCTTCACAACTTACTCCATGCTGTCAAAGCAAAAACTACAGTAAATAATAAAAAATATATAGAAATATCTTGATTGCGTACATATTCTACTCCTCTGTGATTAAGTGTGTGAGAAATGACCTTGAAAAGTTGAAATGCTTATGTCTGTGCAGTAATGGCGGCTCACATTGTTTCAGTATAAATACACCTATAAGGGCCTTTAATCTGGTATTGAGGTACATTACATTACATTACATTACTGGCATTTATCAGATGTTTCCCGAGTGAGTTCGACTACTTTTATTTTTCTTCTTTTACACAGTATCCATTTATACAGCTGGATATATACACTGAAGCAATTCAGGTTAAGTACCTTGCTCAAGGTTACAACGGCAGTGTCCTACCCGGGAATCGAACCTGCAACCTTTGGGTTACAAGCCCAAGTTCCCTACCCATTGCACTACACCTTAAAAACATTGAATAGTGCCCAAAGCTACCTAGATCAGGTCCACAGAACAGAGCAGCTTGCCAAGGAGGAAATTGATTAGGGAAAGCACCGTGAGGCCAAAAGCAAACATGAAAGCGCTACAGAGTTCAATGTCTGAGATTTGTGAAAAGAGCAGTGCATCGGAAACCTCCCGGTCATGCCACAAAGCTGACCTGCATAGCAGAGAGACAAGAAGGAGGCACACTGGGGGACAAAATCCATATAAAATCCCACTGGGAGTTTGTGATGAAACAATCAAGCGGTAGTGCAAACGACATAACTGTCGAGAGCTTTTGTGATCAGATGAGACAAATTTGAAATTTGGCAGTTGGAGCGTCATGTTACGGGGGATGTTTCTCAGCTGCAGGGACTTAAAGACTAAAGGCAAATCCTACAGACCCAAAAAGCGGGATTAAATCCAACCTTTCAACAGCAGGATAGTGACCCAAAGCACCAAAGGACACATTTAAACTGGAACGGCTTAAGAAGAAGACAGTGAATGTCCTTGAGTTGTCCAGTCAAAGTTCTGACTTGAGACTGAACTGTGAGAAAATCTGTCGCTTAGATTCTTCACCCCAAACAAACTCACCAGAATAATGAAAAAAAATGTAAGCTTCTTTCTGGCCAATGATTTAAGAGAATTCTCTGAAAACATTTCTGGAATGTAAAATAAAGCTGGAATTTCAGTCAAAAACTGCATTGACTCAGGACAGTGATTACTTTGACGATCAACATTTTTGATTAAACATTTTACAACTTTCCCAGATGAAGTGTTCTTTTTGAACATTCAAATATCAAATAAAAATGTTCTCAAACATTACATATCATTTGTAATAAAAAGAATGGGACCTCGTGTTGACTTTCCAAGAAGGGTTTGTGTTAGGGAATTGCAAAAGAAGAATACACCAACAATAAAACCTAGCTCAATAGACATGACACTCTGTATCTTGCAGGCTAAGCTGGTTTCAATTGCACACAAACAAGTCCAAAATTCTACCTACAGTAGTTGTTGTTGAGCAGTACAATGTTCCTCACTAAACCTGCAAGCTGGGTCAGGCCAACCATCAAAACATAAACTCTGCCAAAGCAAACTTAAACCAAAACCAAATCCTTTAGAACAGCTCACCAAAATAGCTTGCTAGTCACGCTCAAATGCTTTGCGACATGTTTAGACCAAATAATTATTTGAAACAAACAATTACCCCTTTAGACACAATGGAAATTTTTTTTTTTTCACCAATATTCAGATAAATATTATTCTTTCATATGATTTTTCAAAGTTTCTCTGACAATTCTCAAGCCTCTGCTGGAGTGTTGCAAATTTTACAGAAAGATGGAGATAAAGTAAATTTAAATTGCACGTTTAACCAAAGGGGCCAAGACTGGGCTTTCGTTTTAAAGCTCACTTCCTGGTTGGGCTGGGAGCGGCAATTGTGCCGTTGCTCACTAGCGCCACTGCGATTGGCTCCAGTATAGGTCTTTCACCATGTAAGTCAATGGCAGCAATGTGGTCAAAATACTCAGTCAATACATTTTTCCCACAAAAAAATGCAATTGCAATAGGTGCCTTTCCTTCATCTAATGCCTCTGCATGTGCTGATTTTTTTAAATATTGTGTCGTTTTGACAGGGTATTAACATTTGTTCACGACCAATCAGAGGGACAGGTTGAGTCCTCTTCGGCTCCACGGAGCAGACGCAGTTTGCACAAACGGGCGGCGAAAAAGACACCCGGAGCCTCAATTCAGTTTTTACGAGGCCGTAGAAAGGCAATGGGTGACGTCACAGTGGCTTTGTCCATATTTTTATACAGTCTATGGTTTAACCCCGATTTGTAATAGACAACGATGAGGGCTTTATACACATCAATGAGATAATCCTTTAAGGCTGTTCCCCCTTCCTGACTGGGCTGGGTGCAATGGTTCAAATCAGCCAGAGGGTGGAGCCAAAGAGCTGGAAAACGTGTGGTGCCCTTGCACCAACACATCTCTTTCAATTTCTATCACCAATCTGAAATCTCTCATTGAATTTGTATTTGACTGAAACCCTAATCTGGCTTTACAAGGAAATTAATTTGAACACCCCCGGCCCATATTCACATTCACATCACAATAACAGTGTTATAAATAGGGAATAGAACAGTGAGAATCTCAGATCCCCCCCCAAAAAAAGGTTCCAACTGAAAGCCTCCCCTGGCATTTCAGTTCAGATGCTCGCCATATTTACATGTTAAACATCAATATCAATTGATGGAAAATTGATCATCTGTCCAGACAGCAGCCCATTGAATTGATTGATTTCCTGATCTCCTGACTTTAGCGCTGTCTTCAACCCCCTCTTAGACACAAATCACCTAAAGGAGTGCGTGAAAATGGGGGCGTGAGATACAGGTAAGCATGGACGGCTACCATCAGTGTGACTGTATCGCCCCCTGCTGCCAGGTGATGAAATTCCACTGTATCGACAACCTGGGCAGAGACGATGACCTGCTGCAGTGGCTGGTGCTGGACGGTAGGGGGCACTGTAACACTGCTTCATTTTAAAGATCTGATCCTTTATAGTTTATAACACTGGTGTCAAACTCCAGTCCTGGAGGGCCACAGTGTCTGCTGATTTTCAGGGTGGTACAGGGTGGTTCTCGTCACTGGTGGTACAGTTAAGTCATTGATGGGCTAAAGAATTCACACACCTTGTTCTCAAGGCCTTATGGTTGTGATAATTTAGGAAAATAGACAGTTGCACTAATTGCAATAAGTTTTTGGTTAATTATAACTTTAAAGAGTGGACATTATGATGTCAAGTTTCAGAGTCGGCAAAAGTACTGTGAGTACTTTATACTCTGTGAGTATTTTTGCTGAAATTACTCTTCAAATATGCTTATTTTTCTACTAACATTTTCAAGAAAGAAAAGTAATGAAAAAAAGACTGGCATCTCATATTAAACTTCTAAATACAACAATGAATTACAGCCATTTGATATTTCTGTGGTAATTATAAATTTAAGAATTTTTTTTTTCTTTTTGCAGAATATTTTAGTACCCTGGCTATGGCATAGCATACTAAAATATTCTCCACATCACATTTGTTATATATTTTTTTCAGCACACGCGGAATCACATGTTTATAGGATCTCAACGATATCCAAAAACAAATAACTGACTAATATCTGATGAAGGTTCCTGCTTAGGTTCAAATGATTAGATCATAAATTATGAATCGTGCGCTTGCTGGCTTCTCCTTGATAAGCTGGTGTAGCCATCTTCTTGTCATCCCGTCAGAGAGGAAAAGACAATGAAAATTATAAGTTAACAAATGTCACTCAAGAATGTTGTTTGCTTTTAGCAGGATATTTCAAGAATGCACCAGGTAGATGACCTTTACAAAGCTGAATCTTTGCTTGACAATATGCAATAAGTGTAACATTCACCTTTTGGTTAATTCCATTCACATGTCAATTTAATATTGCTATTAATGAAACAAGCACAATGTATAAACGACTAGTTGGAAATACCAAAGAACGGCATAACTATGGAAAAGCGGAAATGAAGATTGACATGATAGTTTTCTTTTTTATAGATAAGAGGTTACCCTATGATGCTCGCTGTTACCTGAAACTGAAGCTTGCTTTCTCGTACACTTTATCTTAAATCGGTTAAACAAGTAGCTGTGACCACAGCTGCAGGTATTGACTTTTTCATTTCGGCAAATTGAGAATGAGACAGAGAATCGATTAAGCCTCTGTGTGGCTGCCATTGGTGCTTTAAATTGAGACCAAAACTGATGTTAAAATTAGGCCCCTGACCTCATTATATGACTTTCTTTCACATATATTATGTTATATTATATTATATCTAAAATTGAATACAGCATAAAGGTGGAAAGTGGCTGCAAATTTGGAAATGTGTAAACAAAGCCATGCTAGATAGTCATGTTACATGTCACAGCAATAGGAGCAATGACACAGATATGTGTAGCAAGGAAAGGCAGACGGTTAACAAACTATAACCTGGGCCTGATTTACTAAGATTTTAGCACACGCACAACCAATAACATGACCAGTGATTGGTCATGGTATTTGTACTGCACCAATCATTGATCATGTTATTAGTTTTGCATGTGCTAAAGGTCTTAGTAAATCAGGCCCTATATCTGTATATTACAGCACGCATATAGGTAGTAAATATACAGCACAGCACAGTGGCAGTATTGTTTTACAATTTTTAAAAGATGCAGTACGTTCAATCCATCCTAAGGATTGTAGGGGTAACTTGCTTTTAATATTTTTAATAAAGAGGCTTGTCCGTTAAAGGTTTTCTCCTTTTGATTCATCTTGTACTGCCTACTCCTCTCTTTTTTTCATAACCAGACACATCTATGAGTGGAAACTATTGGTCAGCTTTGAATATCACTACCCATCCCGCATTTACTGTAATACATCAATGTCTTGAACATGACACTGAATATATGGAGTTTAATATATAGAAAATGAAGTTATGCCTGCAGACATCTCTGTAATTTATATATATGCATATTATAATTTTATATTACACTTTCCAAAAAAAAGATATTATTATTTTTTTATTACAGCATATAAAATTCGTACACCTAAAACCTTCCTTGACGGTGTGTTTCCCATCACATGATGAATTGCGGATCACATTAATAATTGGTCTGTCCATGAATATTTTACTGCCGCCGAGGAAAAACAAATTATGTATGATTTATACCCAGCGGTGATGGTTTTTATTTGTCATGTTGCAATGAATTTTAAGCAGGAAAGCTGGGGCCTCCGCCAGAATCTCAAGGCCACAAAGGCACAAGTGGGTTTTGTTCATTTGGGAGACATTACACAACCTAATGAGCGGACATGCAAATTAAGCTCTTTTTCATGCTTTCGGCACGGGTTTCTCGGAATGAGCGTGACTAAATCAATGGGAATCTCGCCGGCTAATTCATTTACCGCCCCCATTAGCGCTGACATCCGTTAATTGCGAGGTAATTAGCGCAGAGTCGTAATTATTTCGTCCTCGGGGAGGCAGGTAAATGCTCGAGCGCGTCACAGGTGTACGCGGGCACGGCCTCTGAGAGGCCGCCCGCGTTTGAGAACGTCGTTAGCGCTCGCCTTTTGATAATAGCGATTTCAGTGATTTAACGTACAAATAAACATCTGTTTGGGAGACTTTGTGAACTTGTGATGCAGCTGTTTATCCATCAGAATGCCATCATTTTACTCACCGCTCACTGCTCACGACAGTCAGCCCAGTGTGTTCCAAAATTCCGCTGTACCGCATTGCAGTGATTTAAAGAGGACTGGCGGCAGTGTCGCGTAATGGATAGGGAACTGGGTTTGCAACTCTAAGGTTGTTGTTTTGATTCCCAGGCGGGGCACTGCCGTTGTACACTTGAGAAAGGTAGCTACGTAAGCAGAATTCCTTCGGTAATATAGTAAATGGACTGTATGTAAAGAATGTAAGCCGCGTAAGTGGCTATGGACACAAGCTGCTGCTAATTGCCTTAGATGCAAATGTAAATTCAGGGCCAGAGCAGAGGTCTGGCTCGCTCATTGCACCAAATCCAAACTGTGGGTGTAACTAGGGGAGGAACGGCAGATGCACTGACATACGAGGACAGTCTTTTGTAACGACGCGACCGCATAGCTACTCGATGACATCGTGGCTCGTGCATCACAGCAGCACAGCCGGAAGGTTCAGGAAGGTTCGCAGCATTGGCCTGAAGTTCCTCGTGATTGCAGTTGAAAGTTAAAGTGAGAGATCAATCCCGCCCTGAGAAACAAACCGTTCCAATCAGGAGATCTGAAGGTCAACAGTCTTTTCAGTGCACGGCCCATTCCCGTCCCATTTCAATAGACAGGGAAAGGTCACGGGTATATAAGTGGTACAGCTGAACTTTAAGTATCCATGTTCCATATAGTTATCCTATTTCCACATGGTCAAAACACAGCAAAATGTTCAGAATTAAACCAGTTCATGGTACAGGTCTCTCTTTGTTTTGATGCAAGCTCTGCAAAGTGGAATTACCACTGGCTATTTCACCGTGGAGGAGTTATCATTGTTGAGCAGCTATATGGCTCTTTGTAACAAAGTAACAATGGAACAAATGCATTTACAGGCAACAATGTAGCAAATGTATTTACTGGTAAGAATGTAACAAATGCATTCGTAGGTAACAATGTAACAAATGCATTTATAGGTAACAAAGTAACAAATGCATTTGTAGGTAACAGTGTAACAAATGCATTTACAGGCAACAATGTAACAGATGCATGTATTGCAATCAGGTATGGCGATTTACAATAGCACACAATGCAATGATTGTAGCTGTGCAGCAGATTAAATACATGAGTAATGGACCCGACAGACTGTTACACGTTGTGCTTGGGTGTGTTTGGGGTTGAATCCCTCATTGTCACATATATGGAAATCCCTATTCGAGTAGCACAACTTAAAATGTGCTACTCGAATGACATAAAAATATATGACATACAGTCCAGCTTAATAGCTCTTTGTTGCTTTTACAATTGTTGATGATTTTAGATAAAGAATGCGAGATGTCTAAATTTTCAACAGGCAAAAAGTTGCAGAAATTATGATTTTCCTGTGATTAAATATCATTGCACCTACGTTGCATGTGTATAACTGCAACATGAGTCTAAATAAATGATAGTTTGTTTTACTCTAATTGTTTCAGTCAATTGATATGTCATTGGGCCAAATGTGTCTAGTGTTTTGTGCATCACCGCAACAGCGGTTTTAATTAATTACAGTGTTAATCTGAGCCAGTAGGGGGCAGCATTAAGCTGTATCCAGTCACTACAATGGCTCAGGAGGAAAGACTAGATCAGACTGTTTACCACAAGTCAAACCAACCAGCTTTTCTTGGTTTTACAACAAGACTCTCCATAAACAGGTAATGAACCTTTAAAAATATCGCCGAGCTTAGATCTTAATATATGGCCGCATTTATTGTGCAGGGTGGAAATATTATTACGTATACATTATGTATATATTTCTCCGTTTGATAGAAAGGTTTCATGAAGAAATTTTTTTTTTTTGATTTTTCACCCCTTTAATAAATGCAATTTGTCAAATTTGGATAATTTATAAGAAAGGGTAACCAAGGCAACATTGATCTAAAGCTGAGAATGGGGGATGGTGCGGTCGGACGGCAATCATGAAAAATGACTCCGCGCGTCTTTCCGACACTTCTGCTGATGGCTCTGATTTGTCATCCTCAGTTTTGACATTTTTCATCCCAGCATCCAATCTAAATGACAGGCGGATATTTTCTAAATCTTCACTGCCGTGGATCAGAATCACAGGCCATTTCTCTCTCCTTCCTGCTCACAGAAGGCGGGAGACTGAGATTTTTTGACTTTCATCCCGGTTCCCGTTTTAAACGGAACAATTACATGTAGGCTGCACCCTGGGACTGGAGCGCTGAGGTCATTGTATTATTAAATTGAATTGTGTGTGTGTGTGTGTGTGTGTGTGTGGTATGAGTGTGTGTGATGTGTGTGAGTGTGTGTGTGATGTGCATGTGTGTGTGTGTGTGTGTCTGTGTGGTGTGTGTGTGTGTGTGTGTTGTGTGTGTGTGTGTCTGTGTGTGGTGTCTGCCTGTGTTTGTGTCTGTGGTGTGCATGTGTGCGTATGTACGTGTGTGTGTCTGTGTGCGTGTGTGTGTCTGTGTGCGTGTGTGTGTGTATGCGTGTGTGTGCGCGTGTATGTGTGTGTGTGGTGTCTGCCTGTGTTTGTGTCTGTGGTGTGCATGTGTGCGTATGTACGTGTGTGTGCCTGTGTGCGTGTGTGTGTCTGTGTGCGTGTGTGTGTGTATGCGTGTGTGTGCGCGTGTATGTGTGTGTGTGGTGTCTGCCTGTGTTTGTGTCTGTGGTGTGTGTGTTGTGCATGTATGTGTGTGTGTGCATGTGCATGTGTGTACGTGTGTGTGTCTGTGTGTGTGTGTGTGTGTGTGTGCGTGTGTTTGTGTGTGTGTGTGGTGTGTGTGTCTGTGTGGTGTGTGTGTGTTTGTGCGTGTGTTTGTGTGTGTGTGTCTGTGTGTGTCTTTGTGGTGTGTGCATGTGTGTGTCTCTGTGTGGTGTGTGTGTGTGTGTGTGTGTGTGTCTGTGTGGTGTGTGTGTGTGTGTTGTGTGTCTGTGTGTTTGTGTGTGTGTCTGTGTGTGGTGTGTGTGTGTGTGTGTGTCTGTGTGGTGTGTGTGTGTTGTGTGCGTGTGTGTGTGTGTCTGTGTGGTGTGTGTGTTGTGTGTGTGGTGTGTGTGTGTGTGTGTGTGTGTGTGTGTGTGTGTGTGTGTGTGGTGTGTGTGTGTGTGTGTGTGTGTGTGTGTGTGTGGGCTTCACAGGACTGTCTCTGATAATGAGTCACAGAGGTAAATCTCTGCCCTGATGCTAAAGCACAATTACGCTGCAGCGTTTTCCTGAAATAGAGCCGCAAAATACCACCAATCTCATCCTGGGAAAAGGAGATTGATTTTCCAGGTTCTGTGATGTTGAGCTGGGATCATAGCCATGCTCACGATACTACAGACTAATCCACCTGAAGTTTTCCCCTGGATTGCTTTTCAAAGAGCCGTTTTACATATGGCATTCAATTTATACCCTGCTACCCTGAAAGCATCACCTCTGTATTTGTATTTAAATGTATTTACTGGGAAACCTGTTTGGTTCCGAAAATGTGATCGTTTACCCAGGTGATATGTCTCCCAAAACAAAGTTTGGCTGAAATAATTTACCATTGGTGCATTTGTCAGTCTGTCTGTCCGTCTCTCTGTCTGTCTGTCAACCTGTGAATCTACCTATAGCATATTGAGAAAAATAACCTGATCCTAATACAGTATATGTTTAACACAGCTGTCATAGGTAGTGATTATTTATCGTGCACTTCCTCATTTGGGCCATACCGGGTGTTCAGTGAGGCAGCTGGGCGATACTGAGGACAGAGGAGGTGTAGAATGCCACATTGCTTTTATAAGTACCAGCGGTCCGTCATTTCAGTTCACGCCCTCATTCAGTACAGCAACGTCCATAGAAGAGAGGCTCTTATTAAAATCTGAAATTAAGGTCTAGGTCCTGCCACCCATAATTTGCAACCACGGGTAATAATATGAGCTCCAGGGAGCGGCTGAAATTAATTTCCATTTGAATCATGGTATCAATAAAAAGCAACACGGCTATCCCAGAAATCTGCCCTTTGGGATCAGGAATTCTGGCGTGGAATGTTTATTTATAAGGGCTGGACACTTTCGACTTGGTTTATGAGTCAAAGGAATCAGCATTTTTTTACTTATCACCTATTTACAAAAGAAAAAAGAAGCTGGTCTTCAAATGCATAAAAAATAGGATATTGTTACCTTTGATACAAATTGATACAACTCATACCCAAATGTTTATTTCTAGTAAATAGTAAATATCAAATGTATTTATATTGGTATAGCACGTTCTGCACATGAATATTGTAACATAAGACCATGTAAGACCATATGGTTTATGGATATGAAGGGACCGTTTAATCCAGCTTTGATCTGCTTGCATTTCACCGAGGTGTGACACTAACAGACCTATTTCCATGAATGTAACTGCTCGCAATGAAACCTGCATTCTTATAGACAATGATAAAACTTATAAACAGCTATTTTAAATGAACAATCTAAATCTGAGTCGACATAGAAATGCAGTTCTTATAGTAAGCTATGGTTGAGATCCCTTTGGTTAGTGTCAAACACTCAAAATACCATTGGTTAATGTCAAAGTTGGCATACCACCAATAAACAAGCAATTCCCATGGTTACCACTTCAAGGGCCTGATTTACTACCCAGTCTGCAAAATGTCGTTGAAAAGGTGTCCAAGCCGTCCATGGACAACTGTTGTTCACTGGTTAAGGCCTTTAGCATATGCAAAACCTTTTAGCACATGCAAAACTAATAACAGGACCCATGATTGGTCATGGTATTTGTTTTGCACCAATCATTGGTTGTGTTATTAGTTTTGCATGTGCAAAACCGCTAAAGGTCTTAGTAAATCAGGCCCTAAGTGTATTACTTTGTGCCTGAGATTCCCAAACCTTAATCATATGAATTCCCATCTTATATTCTATTTGGGCAAGAGGAGGAAGAGGGAGGAAGATGTTGTGAAGATGGATAAAAAAAAATGTTCAAATGTGAAGCTTTATGAAACATCATAGAAATTATTTTATCTATGTACAGTTACAAGAAAAATTTAATGAGGTTGATAAAACCACATAAAATTATTATCTTGACTCAAAATGAAAGAGGGATCGTTTTATCATGGATAAATATCCTACCCTTCAGGTCAATGTAATATAACTACAAATTATTGTATTTGGCGCAATTTGAGCAAATCTAAAAAGATTTTCAAGATTTTGGCACGCTTCTGCCTGTGAACAGATCATAAACCCTTGTTTTAAGATTATTGTAATTAAATAATTTAAATTGCATATTGATAAGACCTAAAGACCTAAGGACGTTTTTTTCGTCCAGATAAAATTTATCCCCTGGAAGCCTGCTTTACATTATGGGTTTGTCACATATTCGTCTAGTGACAAAGGTTTATCACAGGGACCACATCATTTCGCCCCTCATATTTCACCCTTTTCTGACCTTTTATATGTCTTTCTATCTCTCCGTTATATATCTTATGGTCTGGAGAGCCATTGGCTGAGAGCACTAACCCCACCATCTCTGTGGCGCATTCTCCGGTGAACTTTGACCTCTGGGTCTGACTCTCCGTTTTATTGTGGCCGACTGCATCTCTAATTTCCTTTGAGGGTTTTTATATTGCGGCAGGACGGTTTGTCCGTTCGGGCTTGTGTAGTGTTTTTTTTCTTTTTTCAAACGTACCCACAGCCGTCGCCTCAGGACTCGTGAAAATAACCCACGTTTTCGAGATCGGACGCGATCAGACGATGACCGGAGAAGAACGGACGTAACCACGATGAGACTAAACTGTACATGTAACGCAAAATGTGACAGTTGAGCATAATTTAAAATAACGCTGTGTTTTCTGGGCCATGTCTGTTTTTATTTCAGACAGTTTTGTGGGCTCTGATAGCCATTTAGCATTACCTTTCTAACTGTATCCACTGACTGCTATTGGATGTTATATTGGATTTAATGGTCTGCGAACAGATCATTTTGAATTAAGAACAGCTATGACACTCTGTAGATTACAGATGATGTGGAGACATGGCAGATTGTGATGTAGAAGGAGAATGCGAGAAGATGAGCCAATATATCCATTCAGACAGGAACTAGACCTGTCAGTGTTTGCAAATAAAGATGTGACTCCCCATTAAGGCAAACATTCAAATTCAGCTTAAGACCTACAGCACTTTATTTTCACAGAGGAATGGATTCATATATTAAGTCAACTGGAAATATGCATATATTCAGCCATAGCAACCTGGAATTAAAACTGAATTAAGAGTTTCTGCAACTTCAAAACAAAAGAAAAATCCTAATGACTTTATTTTGAGTGCTGCAATTGATAATTGTGCACTTGATTAAAAAAAAAAACAATTTAATTTTTCAAAAGAATTTGAAGAGACTTCAGAATTTTAATTGAATTATGACGACATCAGATTTGGAGGGGAAAAAATGACGGTATACTACAGATTCTGCTGTAAAAGATTTAAGGCTTTCTGTGAGCTAAATACACCTGAAAATGAGCAATGTGACCAAACAGATGTTGAAGCTTCACACCCTCGCCTCACGTTCCGTCTCACTAATTTTAAAGCAAGGGCCACCTCGAACCTCTTTAAACGCGCATTGACACTATTGATCTCGCCGGTGTGGCTTAGAAACGCCTCCGTCCCACAGGGAACGAGTCTCATCAATTCCGCCGGCGGCGGCGGCGGCCGTCCGGACACAAAGAGGCCGGCTGTTCGGCGAAGCGGCCGTTTCCGCGGCTCTGAGGATGATGGGACGGAGGGCTGTGGTTTAACCCCATCGGCACTTTGTCCTTCGCTGCGAGTGACGGATTTTAGTGTCGCGTTCTTTTTTTTCTGTTCTTACACGTCGTCAAGATTTCGGCGACCGCTGAAATGAAGGAGAAACACTGTGTTGAAATTTTTTTGGGGGTTCATTATTCGGAGTCAAGGACAAAGCACCATTGCAGTTAGATTGAATGCCCCCCAGTGTTAATTAATAGTTAATTAATCATTCCAAGTAATAGCTGGGCCATTTGACAAGGTCCTGCCCTCCACCAAAGATTCATAACCAAGAGGCATTCGCGATTGGTTCATTTGCATTTTATCAATCAAACAGCGGCCTACTCACTAAATGGGAAGGAGTTGATGTGTTTGCTGAAACTCATTGGGTCTTTGCAATTGAGTGAGTAAAGTTATTAGGGTGAAAATGTATCACTTAACGAGTAATCAGTCAAAATCTCCATCAGGCTCTGGCTCAACTCCCCATAACTCAGTGTGAAAGTGTTTTTCATTCATTATTATGATTAAACAGACAGACACTAAAAATGCATGCCATTTTTAATCAAAAGGAAGCAAAGCAAGTGAATGTTTAACTGATCGTTATAGATCTGATTTACTCGGCATAGGTTGATTAATTTTAGTCTTGCGAGCGTAACCAGTGATTACATTTTTACAGAAGGTGGTGGTGAGAGTCATTTTTTGGTTTCCTTATTTACATGTCTGTTTCACTCAGGGCGAAACATAAAGACTGCAGTGTGTTCAGCGTAACTCTGTAGCTACAGTAGGCAGAGCTGGAGGGAGAAGCCCAGGGTTATGTGTCAGAGAAAGCATTGAGGTGGGAAATTACCAGACACGAGATATAAAATTCCCCCAAACATATTCCCTGGAACAAATCCAGTCCAAACTAGGCCCCAGCTATGACTCATCTTACCTTACGATTTCAAGGACTGGCATTCTCCGTGATAAAATGGTTGCAATACATGTCAACACCTCCCCTCCCCCTCCCCCCTCACCACCACCAAAAAAAGAGAGAAAAGTACACAGATTTCAAAAATGGATCATGGATACATGGTGATTTATAACACTTATATCCCGGGTTTAAGTGGGAAACACTTAATATGATACTCTATAGGGGGATGGTGATGGATAGCTAACTGAGTCAGTTCAACTTACCATATGTGTACCATTGACCTGAGTGTCAGTGGTCAGGTGAGTGCCCCCACCCTGCAGTTTCCATGGAAACGGATGATGAGTGGAGTGGGGGGTGGGGGTGGGGGAGTCGCTGGCTGCGGCAGAGGAAAGGTCACCCCAATTCCGGGTCCTCCGCCGCTCCTCATTTTTCACCTACAGCCAGAGCTCAATTCATATAGCGGTGGCAGCTCGGGATAAAGGTCCGCTGCAGTGAAGTCGTACAATTCATTTCATTATTAACATTGTCCATTTTTACATCCAATTCTGAAATGGGAGCTTGTACCTTCTCTCTCTCTCGCTCGCTCTTGCTCTATATACTGTATATAAAACCTTAATTTTGTTTATGGTTGATAAAAGGATTATCTGTGAATCCTTTATACAGATAGCCTGACAAACATAATGATATGTGTATGTCTCCCTAAAAAAAAAACCATTTATCGGTCATAATGGAGGGGGATTGCATTACCGAGCTGTGGTGTTATTTCCTGTTATTGCTCTAATGTTTCTTAAGGAATGTAATCTAATGAAGAATGATCACGGTTTTATCAGCTTTCCCTGGGAACAGGACAAAAAGAGAGGAAAAAAATGGTGCAAAGCTCAAATTCATCACCCCGTGAAAATACTTGAAAAAAGTCATTATTTTAAGATAATTTTCAGATGTACAACAGGTCTACATTAACAAAAAAATAACTCATGCTTATTTAGTGCAATCTGTGGTGCAATAATATTTTATGGATTAATAAACCTTATTCACAGTGCTTTTTCATATTTGTGAGAAATGTAATTATTATAATTATTATCAGTATTATGCATATATATGTATACTCTGAATGTTGAAATAGTAAGACTATAATAAATAAAATTGTGTTAGAGGATACCCTTTTGATAACTGAACATTTATCAATAATCGGCATATGATATTGCGAATTAATTCTGTGCAGAATTCTGTGTGACAATTTTTATTATTGATGGAAGTGGTTTGTCCTTAACCTTAATTTAAAAATTAAGCGTTACTCTATCTCAACACATTTAATGTTTTAATTATATTGGTTTCATTCATCAAAATAATGAATCTAATGAAAGCTAGTCTAGATGTCATTGCTTAAAAGCCAAAAGACTGATCCAACTGCTTCTGTGTAAAAAAAAAGAACTGAATTATTAATGACAATGATAATAATAGTTTTATTAAATTATTATTCAAATATATTTTACCTCTTATCTGGATGCTATCGCATTGTTTTAATGAGATTCATAAATCATTCAGATGGAGTCATTATTCTGGTATTCATATATTCTTTTTTTGGGGGTGATATCTGAAAATGTCAGAGCTGAGGCCATTAATTCCTTCATCATCACAATAGAGATTCAGATCCATTATATTCAATGACCTTTTACCCAGCCAATCGTCAACCAGCATAAATGGCCACCTTGGCCGGGGCTATAAGCTTCCCCGGATGCCACGGCGTAACAGCTGTGCGAAAAGATCTGGCATAATTATGTCAGGAGCCAATAGAACAGCTTGGAAATCAATATGCTAAGACATATGGCAAACAGGATCATGGCTGGGGAGCTGCAAGCAGATTAGGCAAGGTAGTCCCGGAGTCTATTAATAGCATTAAAGATATGTGATATAATGCATTTCTGACTAGAAGATGAAAATAACTCATTTTTCTCAAGACAGGCTAGGGATTAGTTCATAAGGCCAGTTGCATGTTTTCGCAATAATTGCAGAATATAAATTTAAATTAAAATTTCAGAATTTTTTTTTTTTGTCTTCTTTTTTTTTTTCAAATACAAATGCAAAAAGTAGCATTCCACATCTCCCTCCTTTGCATTCTCTGTTATGTTTTGTAAAATTATTATTTTAATAATCTTTGTCCTGGGTGGCTTTCGGCAATCTGTTTTCTACCCCTTGTACACTGTGCATTTGGTAATACGTATATAAATACATTTAATACAAATACAAATACAAGTAGACTACATTTAATACAAATACAAACGCAAGCACATATGTTACAAATACAGAAGCTTTTTTTAAATCTACCAAACAGCTGAATTAAAACCACAGCTGTTTTTACCTTGCTCTTTTGTGTATTGACAAAAAATATATATGTATTTTCAGACCGTTTATTTAAAAAAAATTAATTATTAAGTTTAAGACCATTTTCCTATTAAAAAGATATATTTTTTCTTTCAGTTTTTTCAAGTAACTGATATAAATACCCCCAGCAGTGGAAATAATATGCGTTCTCTTGGAGTACAGCAGCCCAGCGCGTCTGCTCAAACCCAGTCACGCTTTCAGAGCAACAAGACGGATCAGTAACTCCGCGCGGGAGCAGAGTGGAGGGAAAGCGCGAGTCTCCGGCGGGCACGTGACTCCCGCCCCCGCGGCTCCTCTGACACGACTGCACCAGCGCCGTCTGACAAAATGACTGAGAGGACTTGGGCTGTCACCATGGAGACGGAATTTCTGCCATCGCTGTGGAATCTCCCGTAATATTGGCTCAAGGTTGTAAGATGGAGTGTGCCTTCTCTGTGCCTCCCAACCTTAAAGGACGCTCCTCTGAAACGATTTCAAATAAATACATATAATAACGTGTGAAATGCTCCCCTAATGTTGCATGGTTAACACCTACTATTTTTTTTAAAGGTGCATTGAATGGTTCTTGATTGAAATAGAATAATTTTGGGGTGAGCAATTTTTTTGTTCAGTAGTTGTGGTGTTCATTCCTATCGTGCTGTGAGTATATTTGTTGAAGTAAATAATATCTCTCTTTCTCTTGCTCTCTCTCTCTTAGTGGAATCATGTATGTAATCATGTACTATGCTATATTTTGTAGCCTACATTATTTTAATCTTCTCTCATTATCTCAGAAGTGAGTAAAAAGATCAGATGTATTTTTATCGTTGTTTTATTTGTAGAGGGAGACCTCATTAGGTGCAGTGAATACATTGAAAGAACAGTATAAATTACACGTTTAATCTCCCATAACATCCAATTAGTTCCTGTCGTCAAATAGGTCAAATTCTATAAGTGCTCTTTTTAAAAAGGAGTTCCCCAGATCTTTACATCCAAGGTTAATCGAGGAATACATCACATTTCTTCAACGGAAAAGCACGCATTGGAATTCACTGCACACATACACTGTGTATAAAAGATTCGTAAAGACACATCTGATACGCAGTCTCCCCACAGCATGTGGAGTGATGAGGCAGATGCTTTGTGAAAACCTACCTTTTTCTTTCTCTGCTCAAGGTACACAAAGAAAGTAGTCCAGAGGACTGCCTCTGTGTGCATTTTTCCCCCCCCTGCAAACGAGATACACTGGAAACATTTACGTCTTTCCCAGCTGCAATCAAGCTGCAAGCTCAGGCACAACCATTTACGAGGATCTCCTTTCGTAAAAAAAAATCTCCTCTCACATAGACTCACGGGCGGCTTAATTAATCAGTGATTGTATATCCGACGTACCTCTTCATTCCCAAATTCCGCGTTCGTTGAGGCAAAATGGTGGGGGGGGGATATAAAAAAAAAGCTGCTAATTTAAAAGCTCTGTGTCCCAGATGCACGTTCTTCGCGGCCGCCAGCCACAGCCTAACGACCGCCCGTCTTCAAATCGCGGTAATTAATATGCGGACAAGCCCGAGCTCATTGGCCATTTGGGACACCATTCTTGTTAATGAACCCTCAAAATTCCCCGGCTAAATTGTACCCCAAATCGTTCTTCAGGCTTCGCAGTTGGAATCCAACGTTGCTCCCCCCCCCACCACCCACCCCCCCCCCCCCCCCCCCCCCACCTCGTTGCCCTCCAAACCTCTCGCACTGTCATCCCTCACAGAAGGTACGAGTACACTACATTGCAGAACACTTTGCGGTGATTCTTCTGTGACGAGCCAACAACAACAACACCAACAAACAAACAAACAACCAAAAAAATCTGAGGCAAATACTTTTCTTTGTAAAGGGTGGCAGAAGTACTCCTTTTGTGTGCAGTTCGTCGTGACCCGTTTGCCGCCTCTGCTGCAATGTGGCACCTCTATAAATCCTTCTCTTAAGACTGGCAGCTACCAAAGAACCCTCCATTTTAGATAGACGCAATGGAAGGGGTGGGGCGGGGGAGGGTTCCTGTCTACTCTGCATATATTTACATGCAGTGCATAAGTGCAGCCTTGAATACGTTCTCCCCGCTGCTGATCAGGCGAGAGAGGGCTGGCGCACTGCCATTGTTTCTCCCCCCCGTCCCCCCCCCTTCCCCCCTTCCCCTGCTGGCACCGGGCGTCCCCACTTTTCGGCGCGTCCGTGTCAGTGTCACACAAGTTCAGCTGGCTACGAGCCTCCAGTTTGTCTGAGACATGGGTGTCACGTCCGGGGGGGGGTGGGGGGGGGGGGGCTGGGGAGGAGTGTAGGGGGGGTGTGGAGGCGCCCCGTGCCAACGGCTGCCTGGAGACACCCCCTCCATTCCACCCGTCCCGCCGCCCCGGCAACAAGTAGCAGAATCACAGGGGCACGGTGATTTAGTGCCATTCATCTCAGCAGTTTTGGCACTGAGCCAGACATGCCATCTGTTTCTCATGGTTCTCTCTCTCTCTCTCTCTTTCTCTCTCTCTCTCTCTCCTCTCCTCTCTCTCTCTCCTCCTCTCTCTCTCTCTCTCCTCTCTCTCTCTCTCTCTCTCTCTCTCTTCTCTCTGGCTGTGCCCCACATTTCATAACATCCTGAGATTGCCATCCTTACTTCACGCCAGCGAGCCGTCGGGCACGCCTTTGTTCCCATTGAGACGTGGCACACTCCAGCCAGGGTGGCATCGCCGCCGGTCCGCCCGAGCAAGAAAGGGGGCATGGCGCGGAAAAAGCGCCGTCCGCCGTGGGCCGGGCGCGGGGAACGCCGAGCCGTAATCCCGGTGTTTACCGCCGTCGGTCCTTCCCCCCCCTCCCGCCGCCCCTTTCCACCGACGCCCGGTCTCCTCGGGGTTGTCCTCGGAGCCGAAGGCTGGATCTCGCGTAGGGGACTTCTCCCGCTCCCGACCGGACCTCGTCGGGCTTTCCCGCCGGGGTATCCTGGCGCCGGGCGGCTCGGCGTCTCTCGGCACGAGACCCCCACGCCCGGGAAGCATCGGAGAGCGCTGTGGAATCCGACCTCCCGCCAGCCGTCTGAAACCGAGAAGTAAGAAGAGAATCAATGTTGCATTGATTTCGTGTAAAGATTTTTTTTTTTTTTTGCACATGCACGGGATTGCTTAAGGAAAGCGCCGCAGGACCCCGTGGGCAAATTAGACGACAAATAACGATGCGGGATGAATTAATGTCTCGGCGCTTTTCCCCGAGACTGTTAGCGTTAGCCTTCAGGAGGCGATGCATCCGTTAATCAGAGCGGAGTTTAACCAAGGCGTCGGGAGGGGGATCTAATTACACAGGCTGGCACAAAGAGAGCTCATCGGTATGCAGGGATGCAAATGGCTTTGTGCCTGTAATGGCTCAGAAAAGCCAACCAAGCGATAAACAATTCAGGCTTCTTCCTTTGTGTTAAGGACCTTATTTGTGTGGAAGCAAAGCCCGGCGTTCACTTTGCGGTTACAAGGAGAGGCGCGTGTCTCTAAGTGTTTGGACTCAAAAGACCACGCGTGACACAATACCCAAGCTGTCTGTGCCAAAAAAAAACAACTAAATAAAAAAAATAAAACAAGAAAATCAAAACGTAAGACAAAAAATCTAAACCCATTCGGCTTATCGGCGCATCTTGAGCGCGTGGGGACCGTTAATTATTACTGTAGTAGCTGAAGCATCAGTGGCGTGACTACGCACGGAAACAAAGGAAACGCAACTCGCTGGCCATCGGGAACGTTCCGCGGATGATCCTTGTTTTCGGCGTGCGGGCGATTGGTGCTTATGACAACCGCTTCCCGATGAAAGACTTCAGTCGACTGGAAACAGATGAGGAATGTTCTGCGGTTAATCGGTGCTGTTCGGTACTGGCGCGGATTGATAGCAGAAGGGGGCAATAAAAACCAAGAAGGCTTCAGCGTAATTAAACCTGTTCGATATCTCATTCCCACGAGCCCCAACTCCTGTGCATTTTGATAGAAAGCTTGTTGGAGAGCTTGTCTTTTTCATGCCGCAAAGACAACAAATGGGGATAGAAGCCAACGTGCGTACGAACGGTCAAAATGAGTCCTTCTCAGCGTTCTCATGCCACTCTGATGGTTTCTGTGTCTTCACTGAAGGAAGTCCAGCAAAATACTAAAACGTTTTACTAAAAGTGAGATTTCCGTGGCTCTTGAGACCAAGGTGCAAAATTTCAGAAGGTGTCAAAAAATCTGAAGGTGTCTGGGGCCTGTTATAAGACATGGTTGTACCTCTGAACATATACAAATAAGACCTGCGACAAAGCAACGAGGTGGTGGAACGAGATGGCGGAACGAGGCGATGTTTTTGAATACCTCTGAAGCCGGGAAACCGACAGAGTTCTCAGATCACGTGACCAAGATATGACCTTTGACACTGTCGGAGACATTTTATGTCACACATACTTGATGAACGTCCTGCTACTTCGGTCACCATTTCCTTCAACACTTTGAATGTATACTAAGTGCCGTTTCAGAACAATAACAATGCTATTATTAAATTATTAAATGTCACCATTTGCTGCCTTTGTTTATACAGTATATATCAGTACAGCGTAACATGTAACTACAATCACTCAACTGAAACTATTAAAACATGTACGACATAACTTTTATTAAAACCATTACATAACAACCATTTATATACAAAATTGTCTGCTTTTGCTTTTTCTTTGGTTCATATTCCATATAATTGCAGAAAATGCTCTTTTTTCACATTTCTTTTGGCTGCTTCAGCGCAAAAATTCAGTATTTCCCATCTAAAAAAAACACCTTAAGCAACATTCATTTTGAACATTTCCGTAGAATCACGCATATTCCCTAAAAGTATCCATGAAACACCACCCGAAAAATAGAATATTCTATCTTTAAAGTACTACAAAGCACAGGCCCATACGTGTATGTACGTGTGTGTGTGTGTGTGTGTGTGTGTGCATGTGCACACATGCGTGCGTGTGTGTGTCTATGCTTGTGTTTCATTTCATGCCATAGCAAAAATAAAATCCATTTTAATTTGTTCATTTTGGAAGATGGTGGTTTCCAAAGCAATAAGCTTTCCTCCCCATGTTGACGTTGATGTGACACTTGAGAGGCAGATGGAGTAATGCTGTTTTCAGAAGAAATGGCTTCACCTGACAGGTGTTTCCTGTGCCGCTGAGCTGTTAGAACTGATCGCACATCCAGATGTTCGACTTGTAACGCAGCCAGATACACTGGAGCAGGCAGCAGGAGCCTTTTCAGCAAGGGCCACGTAGCTCCAGCAGCGTTAGACGTGCTTAGATCTTTTTTTTCTTTCGTTGAAATTCTGTCAGAATGCAAACACAAGTAAAACGCATTATCGCTGTTATTATTATCATCAAATATGATGATGTATCAATCCATATTTTTCAGAACCTACTGTCTTTTTTATCATTGCGAGACACATGCACATAACACATGTACGTGGTACTAGAATTAAGGTTTGATAAATATTTTTTCTTATTCACAGAGAAAAAGTAAGTCTTGTACAACAGAGAAATTTGTAAGATGGAACGATTATACAGATGGCCCCCATACAGATGGTACGATATAACACACATTTTCAGATTTGCCCTATAAAACGGATGTCAATGGACAAGATCAGTCTGGCGATTCGTGCGCCATTTTGTTTGAACAAAAACCTTATGTTGCAAAGGCATTTTCAACTGAATAGCTTTGTTTTACTGGAGGTGATCTTGGAGCATGATGGCAGTAAAATCAACAGGTTTACGGAGGAACTGAATTTGGTGGAAAAGGCCAAATGACAGAAAAAAGTTCAACAGTTCATCCCTCATACCAACCATATGTCCTGTAATGGCATGAAATCTACTGTGTGTGCAAAACATCAAATGTCCCTGGTGTATGAACAAACATGCCAAACTTATAGGCTGTGTTGTTAACATGGCGCAGTCTGACATACTACACTGTGTCATGTTAACAGTATGTCTGAGTTAATCTATGATTAATTAATATGAATTATCCTATAGAATAGTTGTTGAACAAGTTGAAAATATTTGTGCCAAAGTGTATTTTCACATCATTGCCATGAACACCGTGGACTGTGGTATAGTGCTCAGAAATTCACAAAAGCACTCAGTCTGTCCTTACAGCGGCACGTTAAAAAGAGCCAGAGCTGACCTTACGGGCTGACAAATATGGTGACCTTTAAGAAGAAAGTCTACAGCTTGAGAGAAGCCAGAGACATCGGCTGAAATTCATAGTACCAAGCAGTCATTTCAAACACAAGAGTAGATGTAAAAAAAAAACAAAGAACTCCTATAACTACTGTGTGTGTGTGTGTGTGTGTGTGTGTGTGTGCACGTGTGTGTTTGTGTGTGTGTGTGTGTTCAGGAGGGAATCAACCTTTAATGATGGACAAAGGATGGGATATTACAAAATGGAAAATATATATAATATAAATTATGCTTTAATGAAATGACATTGCAAATTCACATCACATTTCTGAATGTTAAAGAAGAGGCAGACAGGAGAGTCAAAAACAGTCAGCCGCTTTGATATCGCCTAAAAGCTACACTTCAAAAAGGTCTTCGGCTGCCATTGGAGCCGCAGTGGGGGACCGTATTGGATGTGCGGCCTGTCATCGCCGGCTTTTTTTTTTTTTATGTCTTCAAGCCAAGTCCTGACCCCCTCCAGACTAGAAACGGCAAAAGACCACAGCGCAGTTTGGGCACTCTGGAACGGTTGCTGTGGTAACCAGACCTTCTGAGCGGCTGCCAGAGACCACACGGAATGGGTTCTACGAGGGGATATTACTCAGGTGATTTGACGGCCGGTGCGCTGCAGAGATGTCATTTTCTCTCCCCTTCTCCGCCGCTCTGAAAAGGGATTTCTAAACAATATTTCATGGCTGCGGCCCGAAAAACAAAATGAAATTGCAATATAAGAGGCACTCAAACAAATATTAATTTGAATATATTGCGAGGATAAAAATGAGACTTGACACAGCGTAAACACATGCATGCTACTTCAGGCAGTCACGTTGTCAGCAGTTTACAGCGGTAGAGGTGAGGTGGGGTGGGGGCGGGGGGGATGGGGGGAGGGGGTTGTGAGGTTGGACTCAGAATAGGTTGAGGGCTGAGTTTAATATTAGAAAATTAATTTGGCCTATTTTTCAAGTCTCAGCGCTATAAATCTTACTTTGAGAACCATGCCCCGTTTTATAGCTCCGTCTCATTTCTAATCCAATTTCTAATCTTATTTATGTCCATTAAGCCTGGCTAGAAATTTTATTGTAACATTTTTGAATTGTTACGTTGCTGATTTTGCTATTTAAAAAAAACAAAACATAAAATACATATGTTATTTACTTTCAGAAATATGGTTCCTCCTTTAGAATGCTATTCCAGTTTATGCAGTCATTTAAAGAATTGATTCTGCGTTGATTACAAAACAGCCAATAGGATCACTGCATATGCTTATGACATACATCTTAGCGCCAATAAACCACATTATAATGAGGAAATGTCATGGACCATTTCCCATAATGTGTATCGTATCACCGTCACCACATTGTATGTGTGTCTGTGTATCGGTGTGTTGTGTGTGCGCATGTGCGTGTGCAACTGTGCATGTGAGTGTGCTTATGTGTGTGTGTGTGTGCACATGCCTGTGTGTCTGTGTCTGTGTGTGTGCGCGTGCTTGTGTGTCTGTGTTTCTGTGTGTGTGGGTGTGTGTGTGTCTGCGTGTGTGTGTGTGTGTGTGTGTGTGTGTGTGCACATGCCTGTGTGTCTGTGTCTGTGTGTGTGCGCGTGCTTGTGTGTCTGTGTTTCTCTGTGCGTGTATGTGTGTGTGTGTGTGTGTGTGCACATGCCTGTGTGTCTGTGTCTGTGTGTGTGTGCGCGTGCCTGTGTGTCTGTGTTTGTGTGTGTGTGTGTGTGTGTGTGTGTCTGTGTTTCTGTGTGCGTGTCTGTTTAGACAAAACACATTTTCCTTTTCAATGTGGAATAATAATATTGTAGAAGAGCAGGATGAGTAATGACTGCCTCATATGGAGACAGGGAATATTCAATATACATATCCGTTTATCATTCAGAACAGCAGAACAGCAGAATTCACGGAGCCAGAGAACAGCAGTCAGTCCACCATTGGGATCGTCACCTTAAAAATGATGCTAAGGGAAGCCTGGAAATGTCCAGAATTCCACAGACACAGATTTAAAATGGCAGTCAGAACGACAAAATGAAGCCCGCGATTCTGCGCCACGCTGTGATCTGTGGACACTGACTCGCTCTGCAAAACCTCCATTTTACAACTGAATTTCCACTGCGTGACCTGCACGCAGACACACACACACACACACACACACACACACACACACACACAAGGACAAATATGATTCTGTCCTAATCAAATGCTGTTCAATTTGTGCAGCCCATAAATATGTTTTGCACCATATCTTCAGAAACTGTGAATCTTTAGCAATATGGACTTACCAATATGTGAAATTAATTTTGGGGGTTATGGATAGGCTACCCTTTATCCTGTCCGTGTCCCCGCTTGCAGTGATTAATGTCTTAAGATTAACATATGTCCTTAATGCTCAAATCCCTGGCAAGCACTTTCAGATTCACCTCTGTACCATTTTCCCTCAGACGTAAAAGCATTAATATGGAGTAAGAGAGTTTTTCAGCAGGATTTTACAGGGCTAATGCTGTTGTATCCTTAATACAGGTAATCGATTCTCAACTATAAAAACCATTAAAAGTAAAGGAGTGTCTGAACATACACTTTTATAAGTTTACTCATTGCAGGGGATGTAAAAATAGTAACTACCACAATGAACAATAATAATAATAATAATAATAATAATAATAATAATAATAATAATAATGCCCTGTCATCTACACATAAAGAGGGCATCTCCACAGCCCTCCTCATTTACCAGTCTCTGAAAACATGGATTTAGAGCTGTGTTATATTATATGAGGAGAACAAACATTATTGATTCCTTAATATTTTATTTCATGGGATTTTTTCCACCTTTGTTCTCTTTATATGAAAGAGGCCGGACCGTCGGCCTTGTTAGACCACTTTGAAAGACAGCAAATGGAATAATCTTACTCAAATGTGAACCGAGGATCGGCAGTTTGATATATATTTCAAAAAAAGACTTAAAGGTCACCGTGAACGCTCACTTAATTATGAAAGAGAGATCAGCGGGTAACAGATGGACGGGCACACCATCACCCACAGTCACCTTCCATTGTCTTCTCTGACCCCGAGTCCTGGCTCATATTAAAGCAGAGGATGATGTCATCGGGAAGAGCAGTATGGAACACAGTCCAGATTAAAGGTCTTGGCGAGTCTGAACTTTGCATTAGTTTCCGTATGGTGGCAGACTGTACTACTCTTGATTGAATATATATATATATATATATATATATATATATATATTCATGCAGTGTTTCTCTGGCTAAGCCATTTTGTGCACAATATCATAAATGTTTCAATTGTCGACCTTTGGCCTGGATTCAACCAACATTTGTCCTTAAATTAACTTAGTAAATTAAGTAACTTTCTTTGCAAAAAAAACAAAAAAAAACATATGTACATATAATGCATCTAATTTTGGTGATTACAGTTTTATACATCTCGGGGGGGTATTTTATAAGGTTAGTTAGCCAGTTAACCTTTGTAAATATTTTGAAGTAGCACAGGCTTTCATCCCATCAGATGTCATCAAATTAAAAATATTTCCAAAAACTATCCGGCTTACTCCTTAATCGTGCTTTGTGAAATACCCCCCCGGGGATAGAAGCACGCTCAATCAAAATGTTTTGCCTTGTGCCATTCATGCAATGTCTGTCTGTGTCCGCAAATTAAATTTTTTTTTTTAAATCACAAATGGAGAAAACAGCAAACGTAGCAAAATATTTAAAAAAACGCCTCAAAATATAAAGATACAAACTATGTTGTGATCAGACTAAACAATGGGCTGAATGCTTTTTCAATTTGATGACTGCACCCTGGCCTGGCCATAAAGCGGTCTATTTACTTGTAGGGCAGATAGCTCTTAGACGTCAGCATGCATTTTTTCCATGTGTGTCTTCTTTGAACGGGGAAACTAATTTCCTTAAAAAAAAAAAACTTCAAATAATATCGGACATCCTTTCATTTTTCACAGAGATATGATTAGATAAGATGCGGCAATATTTGCAACACCTTCATCCTGCAAATATAGCATTTCTCCCGTGCGTTTGAGCAGGTCTGGTAATAGGAGCATCAGTCTGAGCTGTCAGGGTCCCAGCATGGGGGCGGGGGGCCCCTACGATTCCCCCCATTTCCAATATGTTTTAAAACCTTACAGCGCACACATATGCGAGCGTACACACGCACGCACGCACACAGACACGCACATATGCACACGCACACACAGACACACACACACACAAGCACATACACATACACACAGACACACGCACATGCGTGCTCATGCACACACACACACACACACACACACACACACACACACTACACTCCTGATGTTAAACATTATTGCGTAATGTGCATACATATGCATGATATGCTTGCTTCATAATATAATTTAGTTTGGTTGCATTTTGTAATTCTCTGGGGGCACACACGCTATGCTATGCTATGCTATGTTCAGTATAATGTATCACCAGAGGCTCATTTAGGAGTTTATGTTGTTTGCGATTTATATGTTAATTATTTTAATAGTGGGCGGAGATTTAGATGAGTGTAATTTGCATGACCAATTTCGCTACCACCCTGCCCCCCTTGGCTCCTGCCCATTGTATCCACTGCTGCTGATCCTGGATCACTAAACGGTTTGGGGAAAAATACTGGAGGCCAGCGGCAAGCTGATCCCAGATCTGCCATCAAGCTCAGATAGGCACTAAAGTATGCAAAGCTCTTGATAATCTTTCAGTTATTAGGACATTGTGCGGCTGTCCCCGGCTGCCCTATTGAACACAAACAAAGAGGAACAAAACATGCAATACATAATCCAGAGATAAAAAATGAACAATCAATCCTAGACTATATCTCAGCTTGAATGTGAAGCCAGGTGAGGCCATTCTCAAAGAAATGCTATTTTTTGCAAATGTGACTTTATGTATAGCCTATGCGCTATAGAATATAGAGTGTACTGTAATATTACATATATGTGTTGTACTAATATATTATCAAAGGAAATTTTGTACATATTTTAAAATGTAGACAGATGTTTCAGAATCTTTTTTTTCCTGTCCCCGTAGCATGTATTCCCTTGAAGAATAAGGATAAGACCATGAAGATAAATTTATATCTATTTCTGGTTGAACAGAGCAAAAAAAGGATTAACGTAATGGTGTTGAACTGAAAAGGTAAAAGCTTTAGTGAAGATTGAGACTCAGCAGTGGTCTTCTCGGCATTGACTTGACATGTACTGTAACATGGTGAGGGAGCACACACACCTCTCTTTAACGGGCACCTGGTGGAACGTATAGTGTACAATAAGAACTTAAAGATCAATGGCGACCATGTTGTAATATTCATGATGCTGTGCTTGTCTGGGGACACAGCCAGACACGGTAGTCCTAACGTTACATCTTTCTTACATTACATTAAAGTTATAATGACATAGCAAAAGCTTGTATCCATGTAACTAGTCTTTCTCTCTTGGTGTGTGTGTGTGTGTGTGTGTGTGTGTGTGTGTGTGTGTGTGTGTGTGTGTGTGTGTGTGTGTGTTTGTGTGTGTGTGTGTGTGTTTGTGTGTGTGTGTGTGCCTGTGTGTGTGTGTGTGTGTGTAAGAGAATGCAAAGGAGAGAGAGAGTGAGAAAAAGAAAATGGGTTCTGCAAATGGTGTCAAAGGACTAATTTTATTTGTATTGTAAAATCATTGTGCTAATAGCATTACCTCAGTCAGTCAAGTGAGTTCAAAGCACTGACTCTAATGTTATCAAAATCCAAAAAGTTCCCTCAAACCTGTAGTTCTTTCCAGCATTGTCAGCTTGATTAAACATGGAGCCTTGCCTCGGGGCACTGGCCCAAATTCATTAGCGTGCTGCGAGGGCACGCTGTGTTTTGAGCCAAAATGGAGGGGGGGGGTGGGGGGATTTTGGGATCAACAGAAGAGGCGGGGCTCTTCAAAGGTCAGGGGTCAGGGAGAGAAACGGAGACTTTTTTTTTCTTAACTTTAACCAGACTCGACAGCCTAATGGCAGCGTAGCCATCGCCACGCTAACGGCGCAGCTGCCGCCGCCGGGCGCGCTCAGAGAGGTCTCCGCGGTTTTTAACCTGCAGCTGCCGCGGAGGGCGCGGATATTTGGAGAGGCTCCTGGGGAAGAGGGACGTGTACGTGAGCGAGCGGAGTCGTCGGAGGCGGCGTGCGATGGAAATGTACTGTGGGGTGAGGGGGGGGGGGGGGGGGGTGGGTGGTTTGTGGGGGTCCTGCTGGGTTTAAAGGCCAAACGCATGCCGGGGACCCCGGATTAGGAGGCGGCCGGGATCAAGGCGCTGGAGGCGGCAGTATGAAAGGAAACCGGTGCTCGGGTGGGGGGGGGGGGTGACAAAGGCGGCGGGCGAATTGGAAATGCGGTTCGGGGGCTGTCGCTGGAAACGATGCGACCCTTTCATGTTCTGTAGAGGCACGGGATGAGAGGCTCCTGGTCTTTACCCCCCCCCACCCCCCCCCCCGCACCGCACCGCAGGACAGCGTTCCAGAAGAACGTTCCGGTGGGGAAGCCTGTTATGGGGGGAGTGCTCGTTAGTGGAATGCGGGCGACGCTAATTTCGTAGGCCACTTGGCGCACACGTCGCTATTGTCATGTTATAACCATGAGTCATATCAGGTGCCTTCCGTCATTGTCAGTGGCGCGGCGGACGCGTTTAGAAAACGAGTCCCACGACGTCCCCGCGGTTTTTTACGAAGTAACCGGAGCAACCAATTCTCTTCAGAGATGGCTACCGTCTGTGTCGTACGTACGTGCTCGTCCGCCGAGGCCTCTGGCAGGAAATGGCAGCCGGCATCTGCTGCAAAGGAGGGGGCGAGGGGGGCGTGGTCTCCTAACCTCTCCTTCCTCTGCCTACTTTTTTGTTTTTTCTCGCGAGCAGCGTGACATAAGAGACAGTTGTTTCTGGCCAGGCCCGCAGCCTGCTGAGCCCTATCCAGTTCAATCCCGTGAATTATTACTCTTCCAGATGCAGGAGATTTCCGAGCCGTCCGGAAGTCCGGAACGGCCTGCGGTTTTCGGCGCTGGGGAAGGGGCGTGGGGCTGGAAGAAAGAGGAGAATGTATTTAACCTCATTTAATGTGTCATTGTCACAAAAAAACACTGTCCCGCGCAATGTCCCGTCTCCTGTTTCTGAGCTGACTTGGTGAACTGCTATAAAAATGCAATGCATCAAACTGCTATAGGTGGACATATTTAATGCTGAGATTTCACTAAATTAACTGTAAGCAGAGAGAGAAACAGTCATAAAACTTTCAATAGATTTGTGTGTGTGTGTGTGTGTGTGTGTGTGTGTGTGTGGTCTAAATGTGGGGTTTATGGTCCCGCTAAGAATGATTCAGTTTGCATATTATGTGTTTTTTTTTTTGCATGGCTATAAAGCACTGTGCTGTAAAATGTACAGAGCTGATGGTGTGTTCGTGACAGTTTCAATAACATCGCTGTCACCCTCCATCATGTGCGCTGGTGACACTTTTCAGCTTATTCTAAAATGCATTTCCTTTGCATTTCCATGTATCACAGCCAAATGCAGGCGCCCCCTCAGGTAAATCCATCTGCTTTCAAACCCTCAGTCAGAACCCTATATTTTTGCACGGAAATATATTTCCCCATGGTCTGTGGTAAGGAGCCCAGGAAGAGCAGAATTGTACCTTATAAAAGGCAAATGCTCTGGCATGTTGAACATTGCATTACTCTGTAGGTATTGTGTGCATGTTGTCCTTCCCTTTCAGTCCAGTTTTAGGTCTTCATTATCTTCAGTTATTATTTTCTTGGGGGAAATATGACAGGTTTCCTTTCGTTTTTGGCAATGTCTCTGTTTAATTCTGTTATTAAAACACTCTGTGAACATTTTTGTGGTGAAAATTTGGTGAAACGTCGGTGAAAGGCCGTCTTGGCATTCAGGTGAAAACTCTGCAACATTTAGTTGGAAAGTGAAAGTTTTCTAGCCGAGTAGGATGTAGTCAGGCTATGGCCAGGTAAAACCTGAGCTATATTGGGGTTAACCTGGTCCATTTATGTCAAAACATCTCTCATCCTAGATTTCCACTCCTCTAGCTGTCTACATTCTGGCTTTTGCTCACTGGGTACGATCAATTAAAATCCTTTCAAGTCTGAGGATAGAATTTCAGCTGGTTCAGTTTCTTTCTTTATTTGTTTTAACAATGTGTTATTCTTAAATACGTGACAAGTACGCTCAAGGTCAGATTGAAACTGGGCCTAAATCAGAGCAAATTACCCCAAAATTAACGTCTCATTCCGTATAAAACCTTAAACTAGAGAGAGAAAAAAATGAAAATGATTTATCCTATATTTAGAGATTAAATTATTTCAAATAATGTCTCTAGTTCGGTCATCCATCTAACACTTATACGAAGGGACTTTTGAACAGAAATTGTGCGATGGGATTCTGTGCTGTAACCTCACCCTCCTTATAATAGAACACAGATAAATATAATAGAGATGGGCACATTTCTATCAGGATCCGAGGGCGAGAACACGACCATTTATCTTGTCTTTCTTTTGGTGTTTTGGACTGGAGCTCATTTTAGGGACCCTCAATGTATGGAAATGTATGTGCATTTTTAAAGCGCGGCCACATTGGCTTCGCACATTGTCGTCGGGCTCCCGCGGTGGAAGAGTGACCGTGGACGGTTTTTAAATCAGCCCCGTGGTAAAATGACATTCGGCACAGACCATTTTTCTCTTCAGCGATACACACAGAATGGAGGCCTGCGTAGAATAGATGTGTATTTTTCATTTCACGGATAGAAATACAGATAAAAAAAAACTCCTGGCACAGGATTGCATCTTTATACATTATACTGATTAAAATACGTATGAAATAAAAATGGCAACAGGGCCAATCCTCTGGCTCCAATTAATTTACCCATCACACCGTCAGTCATGTGCACCACATACCATCAAAAGATTTTATTTTTCATTATCTTCTTTACACATACGGCATTTATTCAGCTAGATATTTTACCAAAGTAATTAATTCTCGCATATGCGTAAAATGGCAGTGTTCCACACAAGACTTGAATCTGCATCTTTTTGGCTACAGGTCTAGTTGCTCAGCCAAAAGACACTGGTCTCCTGGTTAACATTTCATCAAAAGCATGTAATAACTACAAACTGAACTGCAACTCCTTAACAGGATGTGTAGAATATAGTACTGTAGTAGTATAGTAGTGCCATTAATATAGAACTGCAGTGTCCACCTGAATTAGTCACACCCTTAATATAGATAAGCAGACTGTATAAAATAAACAATACAGCCAATTAACTGTATCGGAGGCTCACTAAATTGGATCATTAAATTATTTTATATAGATACAATTGCTCAGAGAAAAAGGTGTTAACATTTTCCCCAGAATGATATGTTACAATTATTCACACCCCTAATAATTATTTGAACTAAAATCCAACAAAAATAAATCTGCGTTAAAATGCTACTTTTTAAAGTTCTTCTAAAACTTAGGAAAGGTTAGTGTGGATCCCTGTGGCTTCCTGTTTCACTGGGGTATAAAAATGAAGTAACACCAATGATTCACTGGGGTATAAAAATGAAGTAACACCAATGTAAAATCCATGTGTCAGCCACAGGGAAAATGGAAACAGCTCTCAGAAGAAACGAGACAAAGAGTTGTTGACCTTCTCAACTCAGGAGATGGTTACAAACAAATAAATAAATACAAAACTAAAGTTTCCAGTTTCCACGATTATATCAATAATTAGGAAGTTTAAAGCTGGCTGGTAAATTACATAAGTGTATCTTGCCCCTGTGCACAGTGAGGCAGGTGGTTTTCGGGGGCAAATAAAAATCCAAGGGCAGCTGTTAGAAAACTATAAACCTTGGATCTTCAGGACGCAAAGTCTCCAGATCTGTCACCAGACACCATCCTAACAGGGTTTGTGGAAGGATTGCCAGAAAGAACTCCTCTATTGAGGACAATCAATAATTATAAGCATCGTGAGATTGGCATTGGAACTTAGATCGGAACATGGTATTGTGGTCAGATGAGACCAAAATTGAGCTTTTTGGCCACGTACACCAGAGGTGGGTTTTTTGGGAGGGGCGGGGGGGGTCAAAATAATTGACACCCAGAGGAGCCAATAGAAGATGTCCTTGCCTGGCCATGTGACCATGACAGCGAATGGGACTGTAAGGGCGGGGCACTGAGGAAATGAAAGCTGGTGAAATGGCTGCTGGAAGCACTGTTCTCTCCTTTTTTGTTTTTTAGGTTTGAGCTAAAATCCACCTGGGTGTCCCGGGCCGTGTGAACACCGGCCCTGCTGGACAGGCGGGACGCTCCAGTTCACAGACAGCGTTGCGGTTTTGACTGAGGCCCACAGCGGGTTTGGCAACACGAGTGGAAACGGTTCTACAGGCACAGAACGGGTGCGTCAGATGGGAGGCTACTTGGCCATCCAAAATCCCCACTGATCTACATTATGAGCTGGACATATTACATCCAGTTTCATAAGGATCTACAGTATGTGCCTACCATGTCTGTTAATCTGTAGTATCGAGAGAGAGAGAGAGAGAGAGAGAGAGAAAGAGAGAGAGAGAGAAAGAGCGGCAGTTTCCCTTCAGTCACACCTTCTTGAAAGACATGATAAATCTGTTCGCAAAATAAAAAAATTAAAAAAAGTAAACAAGATTATTTAATATCTTATATGAACCCACAACGGGTCCCAATTAACAACAGGTGATGGAAACAGGAAGGGAAAATGCTAATTATACAAGCGCCTGGGTTCACCTTCAATTTGCATCAATCATGGATCCCCCGTCTACTTTAGCTTTTAAACTTAGATTTTGGAAACTTTCCCGCCTGAAAATAGAGAATTTTGATCCAACACTTAAAAACGCCACACGATATTTCCATAACTCACTCAGTGCAACAATTATTTATATTGCATTTTCCTTCATACAATCTCCTGACAGGTAATATGTTTTCTGTTTGGCATGGTTACGCAATCATCGTTCCCCATCCACAGAACTGATCCAGACTGGGATAGATCTTCCAGGAGGAAGAATTCTGCGGTTGCTAAGGCACTGAAAATGAAATCGGGAAAAAAGGAAAGAAAGAAAAAAGAATATATATATATATATATATACCCACGGGATTATATCTTCAGCCAGATGAGTTGTGAGAAATGTCATGCAGTACACTGACATGTGTTTAAAATTCAACCTTGCGCAGTAAAACAGCAGTTTCCTGGCAACAGCATCTTAGCCGCACAAAGGAAACGGTGGCATGTTTGCTTGAACTGTAAATGACCAAAAAGCAAAAAAAATTAAGAAAAGAAAACAAAGCTAAAATGTCCTGTTACTACAAAATATAAAAGATTACATACATTTTATACACAACGTTTTTAAAAAGTGCGTATACACTGGCTAAAAATATCACTTAAAAGAAGCGGAGAAATCTTGCAGTACTGCTAGAGGGGGGAAAGGTATGGGGTGCCAAATGTAAAGTAAAACACAACACGTTTTTCCTGTGTTTTTTTTCTCAGATTTAGCATAAATGTGGCATTTTCCTAAGATTTATGCTAAATGTGAGTTTTTTTTCCAAGATTTTACAGACATGCTAAATAAACCATTTAGTTGATATTTTCAGATTTAATTGATAAATCTCAAATAAGCATTTCCTAAATATATAACTTAAATGTTAAATCTGAGTTTTCAAAAATAAATATTTAAAAAAATAAATATTTATTTATATCTTAAATCTTGCGTTGTAAAATAAATATTTATTTATATCTTAAATCTTGCGTTGTAAAATAAATATTTATTTATATCTTAAATCTTGCATTGTAAAATAAATATTTATTTATATCTTAAATCTTGCGTTGTAAAATAAATATTTATTTATATCTTAAATCTTGAGTTGTAAAATAAATATTTATTTATATCTTAAATCTTGCGTTATAAAATAAATATTTATTTATATCTTAAATCTTGCGTTTTTATAAAACCAAGATTTAACATTTAAATAAATATTTATTTATATCTTAAATCTTGCGTTCTAAAATAAATATTTATTTATATCTTAAATCTTGCGTTTTTATAAAAACCAAGATTTAACATTTAAATAAATATTTATTTATATCTTAAATCTTGCGTTGTAAAATAAATATTTATTTATATCTTAAATCTTGCGTTTTTATAAAAACCAAGATTTAACATTTAAATAAATATTTATTTATATCTTAAATCTTGCGTTCTAAAATAAATATTTAGAAAAAAATAAATATTTATTTATATCTTAAATCTTGCGTTTGTAAATTCAACATTTAGCTAAATCTAAATCTTTGGTTTAAATCTTTTGAAAGATATACTAATTAACCCCGCCCCTTGGTGACTGGTATCCAATGGAGGGAGGAGGGGAAATAGCTGGCTTTAGTGATGGGGGTAATTGAGGGTCTTCTAGCGAAGTGTGAAACTTGACGTTAATTTCTATATTAATTCCTGTTTGACACACATTATTTACATAACCTACACACAGATAGCATCTGTTATAATCATGTATGATGTCCAGAGAACTAACTAGATAGCATTTGGGCATATTGGTGTTTCCTTGACTGATTTCTTATGGTGAAGTTGAATATTGACAGCCAGCCAAGCCAAACAACAAACTCGCAGCTTGATTCAATAGATGGTTAGTGACCTAGCTCGCTAACCTGTCTGTCGGTAATGTCATAAAATAGCAGGATTCTTGAAACAAACTCGAAACATTAAAACTACCCTTTGCACTTAGGTCGCTAGCTAACGTTACTTGAGATAGGAAGCGAATTGACGTTGACAAACTGCATGGGGGCCAGCAGTCTGACACGACTGGTTAATATAGTCGCGAGTGTCTGGCTAGGAAGGGGTTCGCCTACTAATGTTATTACACATTGATATGGTTACAATTGCCTAGAAATACAGACAATACTTCTGCAAACCTTGCGTCTCCGTCAAGCTAATACGGGACTCGGTTTGTTCCGTATTTTATCTTCTACTGAAATTTCTCAACAGGGGCACCAGAGGGCACTGGTGGACTTTAAGAGATGCTCATGCTGGGAGTCAAAAAAGAAAGGTCGAGAGGTGGGCTATCGTGTTATAGAATTCATATAATTTTTATTTTGAAAAACTGTACAGTCCATGTGTGTCAAATGGTGTAGGCACCGTGTGCCTCAGTAGGTCACTATAGCAGAAATCGCAGAACTTTCATAAACATTCTATTGTCGCGCTACATATACACTGTGGTCGTTGTCGTTCGCAAAAAGTATAAAGGCATTCCAGCGACAGTTTACACTCAGGGGACAATGGAGGAAGAAGCAGCTTTAATAGGCTAGCCTACATCTCATTATGACTTCTGCTTTACCCCTTTTTTGTCGGAGGCCTCTGAAATAAAGTTTATAAATATCCATTTCGAGGGCACCGTATATTGTTTGGAATGTCATTCACTGCGTGTTTCATACACTTGTAGGATGTGGGTTTTGAACGAGGGTAGCAAATAAAACGTTTGTAATTAAACCTCAACATTACATTACAGTCATTTAGCAGACGCTTTTATCCAAAGCGACATACAATAAGTGCATACAGAAACGTCACTACAGAACAGATAAGACAAAGCACGTCCTTCCCATAACGTAGCAGCTATCCCTAGCAATGAACGTTGAATGTAGTTCACGGTAAGCTGTGGGTAAATCAGCTATACTACACTTCTATTCTAAATACTATTATATAGGGATATAACATTGATGCAACTCATATTAAACGTTATTTAGTAGGAAAAGCACGCGGGCATAGCCTACGTTAGGGATGTAAATAGCTAGCTACAAGACGGGACTCATTGGGGGAGCAGCCTACAATTCTCTAGTTAGAGAATGAGGTTCAAGAATGTGGAGTAGCCTATTTCACTCGCTATCAGAATGCCACGGATCAGATGGGCTGTCACTGAGTCTAATCACTAAATTTAATCTGGCAAATCTAAGTTAGCCTACTGTGAAAGCAAATAACTTTGCAATGCATTCAAAATTAATGTTACTGAATGGTGTGAAGTGAGCCTATAGCTACTGTAAAAATCAACAGCGCTCTTTCGTCATGTCCACTTGTTTATTCTCTTCAGCTTAATGTATCATGATCATTTTTTTATATCAAACTCAACATTTTTCCAAATTTTCGGGAATTGAGTCAATGTCCATTCGATTTTTAGGCCTAAATTATCTGGTAAAGACAAAATATTTCAACGAATGACATAGGCTAGTAGGTGCGTTACTCTAAAAATGTGTAGTCTTTTCCCCCACTCCAAAAGTGACGTGGTTTATGTAAATTTATCTGAAACGCAAAGAAAATGTTGTTATTGTTAATTTTTTTTGGAATACCCAATAAAAGATAATTTTTTCTCCACTCGAAGCACGACCTGTGGGAGGCGAGGAACATCAAAGTCTATCAAAAAAAAACAACAATAGACCTGGTCACTCTTCGGAAGAGAATACAAAACCTCCGCAGGGACGGCGTTATGGTGGACCTCAATAAATATAAAAGACTGACAAAAGAGAAATGGGGACGGGGGACGTGGACGACTGGAAAAAAACTTGATCATGTAGTCCACCCTCTAAAGACACACACAACCACATTTTACCGTTTTCATGGAAATGGAATAAATGACAATGTATTACATTTCAATCGGAATTCAATAGTGTTTATTGTATTATTACACTTTATTATGATCATCATTATTATAGCTTGATGTAGGGACAGTGACCTTTTTTTTTACTAAAGGAATAAACTATAAAAGCACAGTAAAACGAATAGCATGCACAATAAAATAAAAGGACAAATATAGGACATTGAATTATTATGTTTTATATTAATAACCACGTTCTGCACTTTGTATTTTATAGGCTACCGCGTAATTATTGTGGGAGCCGCTAGGCTAACTTAAATGTTATAATACTGACAAACATCCAAAAATGCGACGCAGACGATATAAAATCGGTAAACATTAAAACAAGCAAAATGACGGTGACATTGTTTTTCAACTCTATCCTTCACGTTGACAGATTATGATTTACTCTTGCAAACCACCGGTCCACAAAAGGGTCATAGCAACAAATTAAAGTAGACTAACCCTTGTCAAATTAAATATTTACTTGCAATTGTGATTCATGAATTCTGAAAAAGAGCATGCGGTGTGAGGAATGTCAGAAAGACAAAGAAAAACGAGAGAAATCGTTAATAACTGGTATTATCGCTAGCTGCTAGAAGCTGCCAGCTTGCGAGGTGGGAGCTGCCAGTGAGCTGCGAGGTGCGAGGTCTGCGAGCTCACAGGTCGCACAGAAGGATTGTAACCGCTCTCCAGTGTTCTGTCCATAGTCACCGACACATCCACGCCTGCCTCGTTTCTGATCTTTCAGACAGGTGTTTGGAGGTAGCATAGCAATACATCTCATCGGTGAAGCCCTCTTAATCATTCTGCATTGAAATTATGAAATAAGAATAATATTTGAGTTCCACAACTGTTCAATTCAATTCAATTGTATTTGTATAGCGCTTTTTACAGAGAACTGTCACAAAGTGACAGTCACAAAGACGCTGCACAGAGAAACAGAAGGAAAATTGAGCACAAAAAAAAACCCAGCCAGCAAAACGAGGTAAAAAAAAACTCCCCGGTGGGAAGAAAAAGCACTCAACAGTGGCGAGAAAAAACTCCCCAATGGGAAGAAATCTCGGAAGGAACCTGGCTAGAGAGGGGGGACCCATCCTTCGCTGGCCGGCCCGGTTTAAACTAAGGGTGGGATGGATGGTAATATACTGTAATGAGAGATCTAATAGAACTAGCTGGTAAATGCAATGGCATTGTATCCGTTTGCATTATCATTTCCGTGTGGTCACGCAAAAACCCGGGCGTTACAGGGGACTGTTCAAACCATAGACTGTATAAAAATGGTTCAAACCACTGAACATAATGGTTGTCTGTGATTTCGGTCGTCAGGCAGTTACCAGGCTAGATAGCGACATTTCCTAGTCCTCTGTGTTTGGGGATTATAGGCGAAATGATCGGAATTAAAAAGGAAACTAGGTAGCCTAAACGTTACGCCTAGCCATAGCCAGCCCAATGTTAACTAAATTAATTTCACAATTTAGCCTGCTTTCGTTAATGTGGTGTGGAAACTAGCCGATAGCCTAATGTCGTGGGTTTCCGTGGCCAAAACCAGCCGGCTATGCCTGAAAAATGTGTTACCCTTTTCACCGTGGGCATTTCCATCACGATTTCTATTAATTATTGTTTTCTTTTAGATAGCCTTACCCTTAGGCTATGTGCAGAGCAAAGGTAACGTAGTCCACAGAAAGCCTGAGACAGCGATCTGTATGTGACACAGCTTGAGCCTGCTACAGCCTAGCTACCAAAAACGGTGGATTTTGTATGGTGTAACGTATAGAATCTAGGCTAATTAAATAGAAATATAAAACTGTGTAATTAGGCCTATTCCGCATAGGCTATGTTGTGTAGTATGGACTGTCATTCATGTCTTTACCCAGCACAGCAGATGGCAATAAAAGACTTGTAAAAACTGAATGACAGCTTCTTTTTTTATTTGGTGAAAAAACCACGTTCGTATATAGTTCTGTGGTGAAAACACTGGGGAAACGACCCCGGCGGGCACAACCAAAGATTTTAGATATTTGACACAACCGATTTTGATCTCCCTACTCACAAAGCCCGGCATCAACCTTGGGAATTTTACCTGTAGCCTCGGCTATTGTAATAATCTATATTTAGCCTAGTCATGAAGCAACATAGCCTACAGATGATTAAATATTTGTTTTTAATTATATTTTAATTGCATTATAACGTTACACCATAGGCTATCCTACAACACAATTCACCGTCTTTGGTAGGCTACTAGGTAGGCTATTCGCACAGTCTCTGGAGCTTTCCAGATCTCAATGCTTTAAGATGAGGCGGTTAGCCTCTATGACACTGATTTTCCTGTTGTAGCCTAGTTTACACAAAACATTTTAATTTGTTCAATTTAAATAGGCTCTTGATTATTGAGAGAATGTAAAAATGTGACTTTTTAGAGGGTGTGCGAATACAGTGAGTTCCGACAGTAGCCTAGCCTATCCACACAGCTGTAAAAAATAAAATAATCCGTCAGTATTGGCACAGTGCCATTATGCTCAGTCTTTTAAGAACATAGGCTACAGTAGAATCATTTTCATTTAAATAGGTCTACCACTCAGACACGATTAGAGACATAAGCACTTATTTTATTGATAGCCTGCTTATTTTATTTTAGTGACTGACATGGAATAGCCTATAGGCTAAGCAATAGCCCAATGTTGGTTTATCACACAGCCCTGTCTAAGGCAACCCGGTGAACGGAAATCGATTGCCCTTACTGCTTAGGCTACGCAAGTCCTCCCTGCTATTAAGGTTAAGTTAGTAGGAACAACGGGCTGGCTAGGATCATCGTAACGTTATACCTCGTTCATAGTTTATAGCATTTAGCCTATAATCCCCAAACAGAGAACAAGGAAATGTCGCTATCTAGCCTGGTAACTGCCTGACGACCGAAATCACAGACAACCATTATGTTCAGTGGTTTGAACAGTCCCCTGTAACGCCCCTTTCTTCGAGGCCCCGCCTTGATGGGCAGCTTTGACAGTTTGCATTTGCATTGCAGTTTGCATTGCATTTTCAGTTCGGATTTTTGGAAGGGTTTTTGCGCGACCACACGGAAATGATAATGCAAACGGATACAATGCCATTGCATTTGAATTATGTCACTCTTGTGCCGCAAAAGCATGAAAACGATATGTTAAATGGCGAATTGAATTATCATTTCCTTTTTGTCATGGATCATGCGATTGCAACAAGAAACTGCTAATGCAAATGTGGTTTTTCATTTTCATTAAAATTATGGCAGGGTTGTGTCGTAGAGGGCGAGAAAAATTAAATGTGAAATGGATTTGCATTAACATTTTCAAATTGTCACATAACGTGCCTACAATAACTTGCAAATGAAAACGCAGTGTGCACCTTTTGCATTTTCATTTGAATTATGTCATGGTTTTTGCGCGCATCGTATGTTAACGAAATGCAATCGCCGATTTGCATTTTCATTTGAATTTTGGCGCGGATATGCTTCCATAACCAGCTAGTTCTATTAGATCTCTCATTGCAGTATATTACCATCCATCCCACCCTTAGTTTAAACCGGGCCGGCCAGCGAAGGATGGGTCCCCCCCTCTCTAGCCAGGTTCCTTCCGAGATTTCTTCCCATTGGGGAGTTTTTTCTCGCCACTGTTGAGTGCTTTTTCTTCCCACCGGGGAGTTTTTTTTTTACCTCGTTTTGCTTGCTGGGTTTTTTTTTGTGCTCAATTTTCCTTCTGTTTCTCTGTGCAGCGTCTTTGTGACTGTCACTTTGTGACAGTTCTCTGTAAAAAGCGCTATACAAATACAATTGAATTGAATTGAACAGTTGTGGAACTCAAATATTATTCTTATTTCATAATTTCAATGCAGAATGATTAAGAGGGCTTCACCGATGAGATGCATTGCTATGCTACCTCCAAACACCTGTCTGAAAGATCAGAAACACTTCAGGAGGCAGGCGTGGATGTGTCGGTGACTATGGACAGAACACTGGAGAGCGGTTACAATCCTTCTGTGCCAGCTGTGAGCTCGCAGACCTCGCACCTCGCAGCTCACTGGCAGCTCCCACCTCGCAAGCTGGCAGCTTCTAGCAGCTAGCGATAATACCAGTTATTAACGATTTCTCTCGTTTTTCTTTGTCTTTCTGACATTCCTCACACCGCATGCTCTTTTTCAGAATTCATGAATCACAATTGCAAGTAAATATTTAATTTGACAAGGGTTAGTCTACTTTAATTTGTTGCTATGACCCTTTTGTGGACCGGTGGTTTGCAAGAGTAAATCATAATCTGTCAACGTGAAGGATAGAGTTGAAAAACAATGTCACCGTCATTTTGCTTGTTTTAATGTTTACCGATTTTATATCGTCTGCGTCGCATTTTTGGATGTTTGTCAGTATTATAACATTTAAGTTAGCCTAGCGGCTCCCACAATAATTACGCGGTAGCCTATAAAATACAAAGTGCAGAACGTGGTTATTAATATAAAACATAATAATTCAATGTCCTATATTTGTCCTTTTATTTTATTGTGCATGCTATTCGTTTTACTGTGCTTTTATAGTTTATTCCTTTAGTAAAAAAAAGGTCACTGTCCCTACATCAAGCTATAATAATGATGATCATAATAAAGTGTAATAATACAATAAACACTATTGAATTCCGATTGAAATGTAATACATTGTCATTTATTCCATTTCCATGAAAACGGTAAAATGTGGTTGTGTGTGTCTTTAGAGGGTGGACTACATGATCAAGTTTTTTTCCAGTCGTCCACGTCCCCCGTCCTCATTTCTCTTTTGTCAGTCTTTTATATTTATTGAGGTCCACCATAACGCCGTCCCTGCGGAGGTTTTGTATTCTCTTCCGAAGAGTGACCAGGTCTATTGTTGTTTTTTTTGATAGACTTTGATGTTCCTCGCCTCCCACAGGTCGTGCTTCGAGTGGAGAAAAAATTATCTTTTATTGGGTATTCCAAAAAAAATTAACAATAACAACATTTTCTTTGCGTTTCAGATAAATTTACATAAACCACGTCACTTTTGGAGTGGGGGAAAAGACTACACATTTTTAGAGTAACGCACCTACTAGCCTATGTCATTCGTTGAAATATTTTGTCTTTACCAGATAATTTAGGCCTAAAAATCGAATGGACATTGACTCAATTCCCGAAAATTTGGAAAAATGTTGAGTTTGATATAAAAAAATGATCATGATACATTAAGCTGAAGAGAATAAACAAGTGGACATGACGAAAGAGCGCTGTTGATTTTTACAGTAGCTATAGGCTCACTTCACACCATTCAGTAACATTAATTTTGAATGCATTGCAAAGTTATTTGCTTTCACAGTAGGCTAACTTAGATTTGCCAGATTAAATTTAGTGATTAGACTCAGTGACAGCCCATCTGATCCGTGGCATTCTGATAGCGAGTGAAATAGGCTACTCCACATTCTTGAACCTCATTCTCTAACTAGAGAATTGTAGGCTGCTCCCCCAATGAGTCCCGTCTTGTAGCTAGCTATTTACATCCCTAACGTAGGCTATGCCCGCGTGCTTTTCCTACTAAATAACGTTTAATATGAGTTGCATCAATGTTATATCCCTATATAATAGTATTTAGAATAGAAGTGTAGTATAGCTGATTTACCCACAGCTTACCGTGAACTACATTCAACGTTCATTGCTAGGGATAGCTGCTACGTTATGGGAAGGACGTGCTTTGTCTTATCTGTTCTGTAGTGACGTTTCTGTATGCACTTATTGTATGTCGCTTTGGATAAAAGCGTCTGCTAAATGACTGTAATGTAATGTTGAGGTTTAATTACAAACGTTTTATTTGCTACCTCGTTCAAAACCCACATCCTACAAGTGTATGAAACACGCAGTGAATGACATTCCAAACAATATACGGTGCCCTCGAAATGGATATTTATAAACTTTATTTCAGAGGCCTCCGACAAAAAAGGGGTAAAGCAGAAGTCATAATGAGATGTAGGCTAGCCTATTAAAGCTGCTTCTTCCTCCATTGTCCCCTGAGTGTAAACTGTCGCTGGAATGCCTTTATACTTTTTGCGAACGACAACGACCACAGTGTATATGTAGCGCGACAATAGAATGTTTATGAAAGTTCTGCGATTTCTGCTATAGTGACCTACTGAGGCACACGGTGCCTACACCATTTGACACACATGGACTGTACAGTTTTTCAAAATAAAAATTATATGAATTCTATAACACGATAGCCCACCTCTCGACCTTTCTTTTTTGACTCCCAGCATGAGCATCTCTTAAAGTCCACCAGTGCCCTCTGGTGCCCCTGTTGAGAAATTTCAGTAGAAGATAAAATACGGAACAAACCGAGTCCCGTATTAGCTTGACGGAGACGCAAGGTTTGCAGAAGTATTGTCTGTATTTCTAGGCAATTGTAACCATATCAATGTGTAATAACATTAGTAGGCGAACCCCTTCCTAGCCAGACACTCGCGACTATATTAACCAGTCGTGTCAGACTGCTGGCCCCCATGCAGTTTGTCAACGTCAATTCGCTTCCTATCTCAAGTAACGTTAGCTAGCGACCTAAGTGCAAAGGGTAGTTTTAATGTTTCGAGTTTGTTTCAAGAATCCTGCTATTTTATGACATTACCGACAGACAGGTTAGCGAGCTAGGTCACTAACCATCTATTGAATCAAGCTGCGAGTTTGTTGTTTGGCTTGGCTGGCTGTCAATATTCAACTTCACCATAAGAAATCAGTCAAGGAAACACCAATATGCCCAAATGCTATCTAGTTAGTTCTCTGGACATCATACATGATTATAACAGATGCTATCTGTGTGTAGGTTATGTAAATAATGTGTGTCAAACAGGAATTAATATAGAAATTAACGTCAAGTTTCACACTTCGCTAGAAGACCCTCAATTACCCCCATCACTAAAGCCAGCTATTTCCCCTCCTCCCTCCATTGGATACCAGTCACCAAGGGGCGGGGTTAATTAGTATATCTTTCAAAAGATTTAAACCAAAGATTTAGATTTAGCTAAATGTTGAATTTACAAACGCAAGATTTAAGATATAAATAAATATTTATTTTTTTCTAAATATTTATTTTAGAACGCAAGATTTAAGATATAAATAAATATTTATTTAAATGTTAAATCTTGGTTTTTATAAAAACGCAAGATTTAAGATATAAATAAATATTTATTTTACAACGCAAGATTTAAGATATAAATAAATATTTATTTAAATGTTAAATCTTGGTTTTTATAAAAACGCAAGATTTAAGATATAAATAAATATTTATTTTACAACGCAAGATTTAAGATATAAATAAATATTTATTTAAATGTTAAATCTTGGTTTTATAAAAACGCAAGATTTAAGATATAAATAAATATTTATTTTATAACGCAAGATTTAAGATATAAATAAATATTTATTTTACAACGCAAGATTTAAGATATAAATAAATATTTATTTTACAACGCAAGATTTAAGATATAAATAAATATTTATTTTACAACGCAAGATTTAAGATATAAATAAATATTTATTTTACAACGCAAGATTTAAGATATAAATAAATATTTATTTTACAACGCAAGATTTAAGATATAAATAAATATTTATTTTTTTAAATATTTATTTTTGAAAACTCAGATTTAACATTTAAGTTATATATTTAGGAAATGCTTATTTGAGATTTATCAATTAAATCTGAAAATATCAACTAAATGGTTTATTTAGCATATCTGTAAAATCTTGGAAAAAAAACTCACATTTAGCATAAATCTTAGGAAAATGCTACATTTATGCTAAATCTGAGAAAAAAACACAGAAAAAACGTGTTGTGTTTTACTTTACATTTGGCACCCCATAGAAAGGAAGCAATAAACATTAATAAACATCGTCAAACTACAAAAATACAAACTGCTGATGCAATTTTTGGAGGCCAGCCATATTGATTTTGCTATAGGCTTGTACTGCCTGCAGTAAAAGTGTTTTAAGCCATATGGAACATCTGGTTTCTGAGCATTAGCTCCTGTTCCTGTCCGAACGCAGAGCAGCACACATGCCTTCTAATTTGTCCATTACCCTTCTGTGGTGTTATTGACAAATATTGACTTCGCCCTCTTTTATCGCTCCGCTAACTGCTCTGAAGCCGTACAGTCTCATGCTCCCTCTCTATTCCCTGCTATTGATTACCACCCACACTAGAATGTGCTACTCTTACAGGTCATTCAGGCATGCTCAGATGCCCAATTTGCGCTGGATTGCACGTGGTGGGCTAAATGCTACATCGGGTGATTGAGCTTAATCTGATGCCGTGAACACGTTTGCTGCTGGAACCCTCTTACGCGGTGCAATTGTGTCGGTTTTACTTTCGAAATGAAAATACAATCAACCCCATTAATTGTTGTACTTTCTCCATTGCTGCCAGCCCCTCTACTTAACTCTGACTATACTTAATGCTGCTATGTGCGTACTCTGGTCAGTAAGAGAATGTTGTTTGCTGTTGACTGGAATGAGTAAAAGAAATGTTGCTCCCTGTAAATTTTCTCTTAAAATTAGCATTTTTTCAAATGTCAGACTGTTTTCGTGGAGTAATTTTTCAACCCCTGTTTCAGTGACTAGCCAATGTCCATTACACTCATTATAGTTCTCAACCCTGACAGAGTGATCTCCATTATGACGCTTCCCTAATCTGAAGTAGACTTAATTTCTGTTTGTTTTTATCTTCAAACCTATTCCAAAGCTATTAGATTATACAACACAAACAATTCAGGTTAATATTGTAGAGTAATTAAAATACTCAGCGTTGACTCCGTTAAACACAGAAGGTCAGATGTAACACAAATTAATTTATTTTCCACAGGAACATAGTGCGGTTTGCGTTGTTTCTGGCTGCGAGTTGTCGTCTCTGACCGGAAACACGGTCTGTTGCGAAAGATGGCACGGTGGCAGGAGAGGAGCCACTGGGCTAAAGGATTCAATCATCTCAGCGCGAGGCTTATGCATTTTACATGACCTGTCTGTCCTGTCCCCACTTTATTCTATGCTTTTTTTTTTTTTATCTTGTGCGCCGAGGAGGAGCTGAATATTTGAGCCCCAGGAATTTAATTTAAGGTCAGCTTCCTCCGCCGGTCTTCCAACAAAGACAAAAATGAGCTGCTCTTAAATTATGTCTCTGGTCACCTTTAGAAGACCCAGTACAAAATGAATTGCTTTGATGGCACAATTAGCAAATCGGGGTATTGTTCTGTTGTTGATGTTCAGCCTGACTGTGTATATCATTGTTTCTTTCTTACTCCCTCTTTTTTTCCCTATCTGTCTCTCTCTCTCTCTTTCTCTCCACCCCTCCTCCACCCCTCTCTCTCTCTCTCTCTCTCTCTTTCTCTCCACCCCTCCTCCACCCCTCTCTCTCTCTCTCTCTCTGTGTTACATGCATGGAAGTGCTTGGAGACAATTCCTTTGTTAACTGCACAATATTAAAGAAAGAATTTGATGGCTTGACCAAGGAGTCCCGTTTGGTGACCGAAAGCTTATTTGGGGGCCTGCATGTGGCATGCTTATGCCAGTGTGGTCGTGGATTATTTCACGGAGGAAACGGCAGAAACTGAGAGAGAGAGAGAGAGAGAGAGAGAGCCTGTAGAAACTGTAGCCAGGATAAGGAAGCGGCGGAGGAATGCACTGCAGAAAGACCTCACACACAAGGGTGTGGTGCAGGAATGGCGTCTCAGTAAACTGTCTATTCGGTACTGGGCAATTCAGTGATTCACGTTGTGTTTACCGTTAAAAGATTTTAAGTCTAGGACTGGCTACCCTCGAGTTAACAAAGCAGATAATTTGCCTTTACGCTGTTAATTATCCTGGCCTGCACCCGGTTCAGATCAGCTGATTGATTTTGTTTCGCCGCCATTAACAAATTTACCTATTTAAGTAAGCATCAACCATTAGGAGCTGAGTCCTTTTCTAGTCTTGATACAGTAGCTTTGTGCGCACTTCATGAAACATTTTAATTGCAACAAAGGGCTTGAATGACATTAATGTGATGATAACAAATAATTTAAAATGTTATTTTAATCATAATGATCTTGGGCAATCCTATTTAAGTGCAATTGTGTCAGTTTTATGCTTATCAATTATTAAAGACAATCAAATGCAGGTTCAGAATAGTTCTTCACCTTTTTAAAAAATTCACCAACTGACACTGTAGTCGTGGTTCTTGCTACCTTTTTGTGCTTTAACAGCAAGAGGCCATTGCAGCCTAAGAACGGATTCTCCGTTGGTCTTGGCTCGCCAGTGATAATTCTGGCTTTTCAAAAATATGTCATCCTGTGCTTTCCTACTATAGTCGAAAGAGAGGATGTCAAATCGTGGTCCTAAAACGTTTAATTATGATTAGAATCAGCGTACCCCCCAGCTAGGAAAAATAAATGTTGATTACTGGACTTGACCATTGCCTGAAGATTCATTCTCAGTAGAAATCACGTCCAGGAAGGAACGGGTGTCGAATTTGGTTCGAGCAGAAGACCTTTCAGGGCTACACACGTTAATGCTACTTGTTGTTATTTATGAAAAATAATTTGATGCACAAGAAGTGCCTTTTAAGCGGCAGACATTTTCCCACTGCGTGTTCCGTGTCTTCTCACCTTGTAGAGCTGTGAAAGGCGTCAGATATAAGGCTTCATGCGCTGGGAGGCAGGAGGTTAGTGTCAGGTTAAAAATAACTCAATGAGAGATGACCGGAAGGATAGATTTTGCATCATCCTGGTTGTGAAGAACACATAGGTTTCAATTTAATAGACAGGTGGCAGGTGGAAAATGGATAAATGGGCTATTGGTTAATTGTCTTCATATTAAAACCTGGAAATAGCCCTACTGCCCTTATACAGGACCTTGTACAATTTTTAATTGAATACACTGTTGAAGACAGGCAAGATCAAGATACATTGCATTGATGAATGCACTCACGTACTGTATGGCTTACACTGTGTTTGTGTGTGTGTGTGTGTGTGCTTCTGTGTGTGTGTGGTTCAGTATTTTTTTCACAATCACATTGTATTATTTTACGACTGCATTTTAAAAACAACACCACCAGTGTGTTTTGTAGTTCATTATTTCTATAATCTGTATGAGTTATGCAATCTCTATATTTATCCAGCTGACATCTTATCCAGAGAGAAATGTCGAAAGTGTTAAAGAAATAGCATTTTCAGACCCACATTTGTACCAAGAGCATGTATAGCTTGCAGCAGGTTATTTTAATATAATAAGGCATCTCAGTTTAAATTTTCAGTTAGTAATGCCACTCACATTGCAGATTTGATTTCAATTGTATGCACCCTACATTAATTACTGAGATTTCTCCACCCAAATCTTCGATCATGAGTAAAGTACATTGCATTGAAACGCACCTGCTAACTGAAACACAGCTCTCTCTCTCTCTCAGTTTATATGGGTCTGTGGGTGAATAAGAATGCATTCTCACTGTTTTAAAACAAATTCACTTTGATACGAATATAAGAAAACAATGTTTCCCCTTGACAATTTGAGTGATTTGTCTTGAATTTAATTGGATGACCTGTAACTGAGTAAAAGCCACTCTTCAAAACCTATAGCTATTCTCAAAACACTAAAGGATTTACATGCATTTTCACGGATGTTTTTTTTTTTTCTTAAAATTTTCTAATTTAATGAACATATTCCCAGAAACATTTTTTTTTCGTCAGTTATTGCGTTTTTCTTTAGCCCACAGTCTGCTTTCATCCACAAGCTTTAAAAAAAGGCAGTCCTGACACTGGTGTCATGTTGGTTATAGATTTTCGTTTATCTAATCGATTGGAATGCCCCAGTATAACGAATACGGTTTAGTGTTCTACAAACAACCATTTATACACCTCGATTTTACGTCGAAAGTGATTTCCATACCCCATTGTTCACAAATCTTAATGCTTCTAGCATCATTTTCTAAATTCATAAAATAAAATAAAAATAAAAATAAATCAGCCCTGTTTGCATATTGTAAACTCTTGCTTTGGGAAATAACCTATTGAAGCCTTAAAATGAGAGCTACTATAAACCGTTTAATCCCTGTGAATTATAGACCATTTTATGATGATTTCGGAATTTTATAATCTGATAAATCCATATTAAGGGCAATATAGCATTCAATCTCCAATTTACTTAACCTTTTCAGTAACACCAGGGCTCTCAGGATAATTCTTTTCATGGCGAGGTAAGAAATCGGAGCATTTAAGGAACCCTTCACCTCAAGCTTTAAATGGGTCCTCGAGAGAGAGAGAGAGAGAGAGAGAGAGAGAGAGAGAGAGAGAGAGAGAGAGAGAGAGAGAGAGAGAGAGAGAGAGAGAGAATTTTCTGATAAAGATACATTTTACATCGCTCTTTCACCCCATGATTTGGAACTTAATTGGTTATTTCATATTGTGAAAATTTAAAAGTAGCCTAATAGTTTTGTACGGTTATTGATATTTCAGGGATGATGAGAGGTTGGCCAAATTTTAAAATGGTTTTTGATTGTATAACATGTCTCGATATTTATGGAACACGTTTTAATTTTGGAAAAACGAATTTATCATTTATAATTGGACTGGCTTCTTGTCGGTGTGTTTTTATAGAAACGATTATGTTGATTTTATCTCCGTAATTCAGACATTTCAGGGGAGTTGTAGCTAGCTACTGTATATGGCAAGCTAAGGTGTGGTACAGTTTATTCACTCTTTCTGCGTAAAGCATTTGGACAACAAATTACAATATATGGTATTAAAGGTTTATGGTTTATGGGCGCACGTCATCTGCGCGTTAATCTTATCTATGTCAGAATAAGTAGGTAAGTATATGCCTACCCTACTACGAACGATAACAGTGTTTGTTTACATCGTAGGAAATATGAAATATATTCAATTCCAAAGTAAAGATATGTTCAGAACCTTTAATTTTTCGGATTTGTATCGTCCTTACCACCGGACACTTTGTATTTATTATATTAACATTGTCTTCGTATAAATTTCCTGATAACTGCACTGCCAAAGCTGTCACCTTTAAACCCCAGAGGGCGCTAGGCGTTTTGCCAAAATCTGCATCGAAAACAATCCATACCATAATCATGCAGAACGGTCCTAAATCTGTCGAGAGAGGCCTACCTGATCCCACTGCGAACTAAGGCGGATACCTACTTTTGCAATAAAAATGTCACAGCGAGCATGAAAGGGCAAGTTATCTACTGTTGACATCGTAGCCTATTTTCAGATATGCTCGCTCCTGAACAACGAAATCAAAGGAGGTGATTTGGACGTGTAGGCTATAAACGAGCTCCATGAAGGTTAAATGAGACTGCTAATTCAGACCAATGCCTGTTCTCACTTTCTTGTCAAATCAAATTAACAAAATAATATAGGCTTAAAATATCGTTAAAAAATCAGAAACTAATCTGCACTTTGAAAATGAAAACTAAATAAATAAAATAAGTGAAAATTCTGTTCAACAAGCCAACTCTGGTTGTTATCCCTCTCAGCCCACTGTCGCCTCGAGTCAAGGCGTATTGCTCATAGATAGGCCAATGTCATCCAGATGATTCAAGCAAATCACCTTTTGAAAACCAAAGGCTTGTGGTCTAGTGTAGAGTTCCTCGGCAATTTAAATCCTATATGGCCTTTGTATATTTCTCGGAAAGCCGTGGGATAATCTGAAGAGAAATTAAGCGTTTAGGATAAAGTGTGATATAGGCTACGGCCACGTCAAACATGCCAATGCCATTCATTTTACATTACAACATTTTACATCTACAACATTAAACAACGAGTTGATAAGATGCTTGCAGCGTCTTCACATATAAAGATATAGCCTAACACTAATACTTAGCCTAATGGTTTTCTTGAAATAATTGTAGCGGCGGTCATTTTCAATGACAGACTTTCTTAATACATCAACCAGATTCTATTTGGAACAAATATTAATCCGTGCTCTGTGGCAGATGCGGGTTTTGTAGGCCTATGATAGGCTACCTATTTAAATCCAAAGTAGCCTACGCTATTCACTATACAATGCCATTATTTTGAACATATGACCTCCCTGTAGCATAGTTGTCCCACAAAACAATGCGGTTATTTATATGTTAATAGGCTATTTCAATTTAAATATAGGCATATAGCCTAGTCTAGACACATAGCCTAGGCTACATTGCAAATATATGAACATTCATGTCACAAGGTTGAATTAGGCTTGGTGATTTCAAATATTAGGCTATAGCCCTACTGTAGGCTAGGCTACTATCCAATACTGCTGTAGCAACATTCCGAACTGAAAATAATTATTTACTTTGTGCATAATAATTCAACGGGATCTGTCAGGAGTTTCATTTACTGGTAAGCCTATTTGAGTCTGTTTATCTTTCAACATAATAATTTGGTGATGGCTACCATGTCAGGAAATCTTATTTTGTTGAATGACAGTGCATTGTGCATTCTGTAGGCTACGCTTTGGGCTACACCTTTTATAGTTTTTATTTTTTACCGTTGTATATCTGGGGCGTAAAGCCGTCCGCTCCAATTGAAAAAGCTCGTCATCAAAGATATTGAAAATGTTGATCACCTCGCTAATTGCCGCCGCCCCCCTCTCTCTCTCTCTCTCTCTCTCTCTCTCTCGCTCTCTCTCGCTCTCTCCCCCTCTATCATTCCCAGAGTGCATATCGGGAATAGACACACAAAGACATGCGCACTCTACTTAATCAGCCATCTTTTTAAAAACAGGACTAAAACGATAATAATTAGCGGAATGAAGACACATTGGATATGCTTTCCTCGTCCCCCTCTTCACAACCCCCACAACATTAACCGTACCGCAGCGGTGGACGCCTTTTCATTAACGAACAGGAAGGATCACTTCACATCTCTCTAAACTCATTTTTTTTCTTATGAAAGTTGAAGGATTATTTTTTATGATTATTTGCAATTTCCCTTTCTTGTGGTTAACTTTGGTGACGATTGGATACGACCTGCTACAAGTAACGCAATATCTACAGAGGAGACAAAGGAAACTGCGTGGGGATAGAAAGTAAGTTTTTTTTTCACTATTTCTCTATTCACTTTCTCTATTTCAACTTTATCGAATAGTTCGTGTTAAATTTAGGTCGAGTATTGATTTTCTTTCTAAATTGAACAGCTCAATCTTTTATATTCCACTCTCTGCAGATTACAGATGTTCAATTCGATTTGTGTATTAGTATTAGTTTGTTTACACAAGGGCTTTCCTCTGTTTTCGGGGTCTGGGAACTGTCAGTAGACAGATACTGCCATACGAGGGACACCTAAACCCCTGTAAAACTAGCTGGCTGAGTTTATTCCGTCTTCTGCGGGGCTGTCTGGTAACGTTACCAACGAGAATAGAATTACACTAACGTTGGGCTATTGCATTCTAACGTTGGGCTATTGCATTCTTCCCGTCAAATAAGAATATGGAAATGTACCTGACAGGTCCGATGTCACATGCATGTGGATTTTGCTTGTTTTCTCAGAAGAGTTCGGCCCGTTTTTAAATCCAGTCCGCATGAACGAACCCATTTAGACCAAAATAGCAACGGATTCGTTTGAGTGTAGAGCGCAAAGCTTGGTAGCTACATCTGTCTTTACATTTTAGTCTAAAAAATACATTTGCAGAACTCTTTAACACTATAAAGCGCACAAGATGTAGCCTATATAGTACGAACGATTATTATTATTATCGAGTACCACCTTGTCTCTTGCATTGGTAAATAGTACTGACCATGATACTATAGCTTAAGTTTTGTTGTGGTGTTTTGATGTTATGTTACATTGTAGACTGATCATATGTATTAACTGCAATGAGAAACGTAGCCTAGTTCCTCCCTTTACGGTGATTGGCATGACAGTGTTACCGAAAAAGGAGTTGGGACGATGGAATAGCGACAGCCCTGACCTCTAGCATGCCTCGTCCAGCGAGCAGAACAGGCCGATCGAGTCCCAGATCAGGAATCGCACAGAGCAGCAGCAGCACAATTGATTTGTTAAGAGTACTGCGGTGCAGCAGAACTTTCATCAAAACGTTCAATTGTTTTTCATTTCTTCAGAGCAACACCCGTACGCTTTCTTCCCTATGAGTTCATCCATGTAAATTAGTTGCTATTTTCTTTTTCTTTGCCTAATGTTAGGCTATTTGAGGACGCGTATTTATTGTGTTCGAATGAAACGTGGGATACAGTGGACGTCCTGTTTTTATTTTTTATTGTTGGTTGGCTGATACAAAGAGGAAGAGACTTGGCTCAGATTGCGAAGAGACAATAGTGCACATCGATCGTTTGCTTTGAGAGGAAAAAAAACATAACACTGGTCAAACAGCAACCGGGGTACGTAACTGCATAGATTTCTTCGATTACCACAACTCATTAGCACATACCCGAACATCTATAGATTCCACTTCATTCTCAACTCAGAGATTTCCCTTTACACTAACTTTAAATGAACCACATTATCTTATCGATTATTTGCTTTTAATGTCGAATGTTGAGCATCACGTGGGTTTTCCACAACAACAACAATAGCCTAATAATAATAATAATAATAACGAATTATAACGAATTATAATGCGTAATAACGAGTGTTATGCTGTGTTTATGGAAATGTAAAATGGCATTAGTTGTTCTTTGTTTTCTGCACATTGAGAGTGTATTGTATTTATTCAGGTCAAGATTATAATTTTATTTAGCTGTTTTACAACATTATTGCATAATTAACAAGCATACTAGCCTTCTAGATTTTGCCATCTATTTGTATTATATCTAATGAGGTTTTGGAGCTATGGATTCATAGGGCAGGTATGCTACTTTGCAAAACATTATAACTCATTGGCATTAGACTGTTCACAGTAACATAGATCTCCTGGAAGACACACAGACAGCTGCAATAATGCAAGAAAATAACCTGGTCTTCATTGAATGTTTTGACCAATTATGTATTCATTGTTATTGAACTAGTAAAATTTGAAAATATAATGGGTGTAATATGCAATGTTTCATACAAGAGAGAGAAAAAAAATGTGCAGCTCCTGGAAATGGTGCTCTCACACCCCCAATGTGGATTTCAGCACATATTATGAGGAGGGATTCATGATATTATTAATTCATGTGAGGTTATACTTATTAAACTGCAGAGAGAGATATGAAGAATATTGTAAAAAAAAAAAAAAAAAAAAAAACGGGGTGTGGAGTCCGTGAGTCCATGTTCTGCAGCGCGGTTCAGGTTGGTGAAAAAGCTCACCGTGTGCAATGCCAATGTAGAGCCCTTCTCCAGAATAACATTCATGTGCGAATCAATATTTCAGGTCTTAAATTTCCCTTCTTCATTTTTTTATGGTTTCTACTTCAGTCGGTTGAAAGTCTTGCAGGAGACACTGAAGGGCTCAGAACTCTCTCCCCATGGAGAGGCCTGTAATGTCTCCTTTTGGACCATCTGAATAATTTGCATGCAGTTTCCCTGGGCGGAAATTGATCTGCAGGTATCGCAAGATACTAAGGTACTAATGCAAAAAAGGCTTTTACTCAATTATTTAAAATAGTTTTACTTTATTATCACATGATATTTTGAGCTTGGACTCAATCCCATAACTGTATGAAATTAGTCAAAATAGAGAATGCAACAGTGGAATGAAATAGTTGCTATCTTTCTTTGCTTATTTTCTTTACTCCAGTAGAGACGGTAGGCTATTTCATGTTTGTTTTATTCTATAGCCCCGTACCATTAGGTCAGCTTATACACAGATGTGTACAGTGCTCGTGTGAGAAGACATTGTGTTTCTCCATTCTGTGTGAAATATTCCACCCCAGAGCATAGAACAGGATCTCTTATTTGCTCCTACGAAAATAAATACCCGTGAGTGGCGGCCGAAAGACCTTTAATCGTCGCTCAGCTGTTTGCTTGTCCAAAAGATTCCTGTCCATTTCGGTTTAGAGCTATTAATGCCACATTTTCCAACGTGTGGCAGTGTTTTTCCTATTTCTACCAATTCTTTTTATTTTTATTGTCTTTCAGTCTATGCCTATCTTAACATGGCCTGCTCTGTGAATGGATTTGAAATCTTGATTAAATAAATACTTATTTTTATGCGATCGCTGTTATAGTGTAATCGTGATGAGCTGTAATTGGTTCTGCTTAGCTGTCATTTACATTCATTAGGCAGATCGTAATGTGTAGCAGATGCTTGCTCTACGTTCAGAAATGGATATCAACTGAACTGGCTATCATATCACTGAAGGAATGTTCTGCCTTTGTTGACGACGGGATATGTATACGTTGACAGGATGCAGGGTTGCAATGTACTTTCTGGCCCCAAGTGATTGCAGGTGAAAAGATGAAGGATTTGGCCTCCCTGGCGATGCGCGCGGCTAAATCGTTTCACTCGTATCCTGCCTCTGCTGGCGCTGTCTGTTGCCGGGATACCGCGCGGGTGATGCATAATTGGCTATAGCGACATCAATGGAGGGAGGGCCTCAGTGCTTAAGGGTTCGCCCACCCCGTCCCGCAGGGGCAGTTTCTGCCTGCAGAGAATCGGGTCACCTGCAGCCCGACTGCGCCGGTGGGCGGAGGAAACGTGCGTCGGTCTGAATTTTCCCTAGTGGACAGAGAGGACATTGCGCTGGCAGGGCCGGACAACAACAATGACCGGGAATTATAAATTGTGAGGAAAAACAAACTGAAGGGAAGAGACAAAAATGGCTACATAAACTCTCAGAGAGTGGATTTTAAATCCATAATTTGTGGTTGGTTGTACCATGTTTGTGTGGGCTAAATCAGTCCAGTGCAGGGCTACCGCCTCAGTCTTGGCTAAGCTACATCCCGCTAAACAGCTTCTCTGGAAACAAAAAGTTTATGAAGTATTATCTGAAAGCTAAACTGGCAGCGTCAAGCTTTGATTATGTACTCGTGTTAAATGAGGAGGTAAACGTATTGTCCATAGAGGAGGTCACTCTTGCCAGCCTGTCATTGTAAATAAGATTCCCATCTTAATTGACCAGCCTGGTAAAATAAAGGTTAAATTAAAAATGTAAAAATAGATTAAGCAGGCCTTAGGGGGCTGTAAGGCCTTCTCAACATTAGCGTCCTGCTTGGGTTTTACACTGGGGAGGTCCCTACTGACATAGCAACTGTGTGACGGGGTTAAAGATTTTTGGATGCGGTCCAAAACCACTGAGGCGCCCGAGGAACAAGGTCCGTGTAATTAGTCCTTAATTATATTAACGTATGCAAATCTTCGAGCCGGCGTCTTGTTCCATTGGCAGAGATCAGCCGGGGACAAATGGGGCATTGTCCCTCCTCTCGTAATGGATTACGAGTTGACCTGCAGACGCATAGCTGGTTGTCAGCGGAGTCGCGCCATAGCAACTTTCCTTAGACTCTGATTTGGTCGATTGTGCCAACTAATGAACCAAGCTGTATTTGTGTTCTCTTGAATGCACAGTAATTCACTTCAGGGTGAAACTTGTTTCTTTTTGTAATAATTTGCATGGGGGCCATTATCTGCAGACTGTTTTCCATGGGATCTTATTATACTTGTTTCAGCAATTGTTTTTGTTTTGTTTTTGTTTTGGAGACCAATTGATCCAGACAGTCCAGTTCTTATACCCAAAATTATATTGCAGCACTTTGGGTTATCCTCAGAGTAACAAACAGTTGTTTACATTAAAATTTGTCATTAATCATATACAGCAAGCGCATAAAACAGCAGTAATGTTTTGTAACAATAATGTATTGTGTTAGAGGAATGGGAAGAAAATCACGCTGGCTTTCTTTCTGTGATATTAAATGACTAATAGAGAACTTACAGAATCCTTTATCTGTCGCCACCATTTTAGAAAGAGCCAGTGTGCCTGTGCTAGACTGAAGCTAATAGCTGCAAAACTTTGCCTTCTTACCACAGTGCATAGCATATTGCTTTTTTTAGCCGCGAACCGAGCCGTGTAATGTAGGCTACATTTGCATTTTAGACTGCAGCTTATATATTTTCATGGAAACGGGACTAAACTGTGGGGAACTGTTTGAACATTCAGGTTAAGCAAAGACATGCAGGTGCTCCCCTTAACCTGAACTATTATGTCTGTAAGGCCCTAGATATTTCCATTTTTTCGCAAGCCGACGCCAGTTCTCTGCTTGCGTAAGCGCATGTGGTGTTGGGGAGCTGTATTGTGAACTTTGTAAACAATGATGGAGCTCAGATTGCTAGTCAGATGCAATACAGAGGCTCTCTGTCTTTTTACAGTGGCGCAGAGGCTATCGCTAATGCAGAGGCTATCGCTAAAGTCCTCCATCTCACAGCCAGTAGCTGTTAGCCGTTTCCCATTACACGAGTACATTTGGGCCGTCGACTGCAAGGGCACCAAACCAAACAAATGCACACGTGAAATACAGCACCCGTTGGATCACTTGCTTTGTTATTGGTCGGGTTTTTGAATTTTTATGATTTGTTTTTGAGAAGGGCTATGAGATGGCTACTCTGTGTTTCATTTAACTTTAGAACTGCTGGACAATTTTTTTTAGATTGAAAGATTGAATAAAGGTGATTTTTATGGGTTTTAATACACTGCTGGAGTTGATACTTGTCTTCATTAGATGTCACATCTTTGCATGTGTTCTTTGTTTCACATTAAAAAAATTTAAAAAAATTGTTGATGGTTGAAAAATGGTAATATGCTAAGGAACACCTGGAAGACGGCATCCGTCAAAGTACACAAACCTTTGACCTCTGGACGTCTTTTGACTTCTTGACTTCAGGCATCTGTCAGGGCAGGCACTGTGCAGGTGCGTTGAAGTTGTCTGTATGGGCAGAGTACGGTGACAAATTGATTTAGGGATGTTAAAGTGCACATTAATACTAAATGTTTAAATGGATTTTGTATAATTGTTTAACAAATTAGAGCAGAAGAATTAGAAGTGAACTCTGCTATGCAGTCAGAGAATGCTGATGCTTTTAAATTAAAAAAATGAGGTAATATTATTCTAATTAAAATACAAGCATAGTTACCAAAACTGGTAACAGTTGTTCTTGTGATGATAGAGAAAGAGTCCCCAATACATTATGTAGTAAATCCATACTATCAGTCAAAATAATTTGAACAGTCATACTCAGCACCTGCTGATCGCCACTAGATTTGTTTGCATGATGCCACTACCAAACTAAATTATCACATTTAATTATTTATGATTACTTTCAAATTATTTCAAAATATTCCTGCTTTAAAGAGTTCCTGCTTTGCATTTCTTGCGAGGATAGGCTGCAAGACCATGACGGCCATCCTTGACCTAGCATCCAATGTAACACAGTGCATGGGGTATGTGCATAACTAATTGCAGTTGAACACAGTCACACCGAGTCACACAACACTACTGCAGTAACAGCGAGAGCTTTAAACAGAAACTAGAAGAATAGCATTAATTTAATTTTAAACACTTTTCCCCCATTTTTTATTTGTTCCAAATGAAACATATGGCCCTAAGTAGCCTATCACACATCTCTCTGTCTCTCTCTCCCCCTCCCCCCCCTCTCTCTTTCTCTCTCTCTCTCCTCCTCTTCAAATTCAAATGGTACACAGGCTTACTGTATGATTTACTGCTACGCATTGGACAAGCTAATTACATCCCTGTCATTGGTTGTACACCTTCAAATTTGTGTTTCTCCTACACACTAAAATTCAAACGGCGCTGTTCATTTAAGGACTCTTGAGATCGGTGACTTCTCCTCTTTGTTGTGACCTGAGATTAAAGTTTGCGGTGGGGGTCGTCACACACTTCTAGGATGCATCAATGGATTTCAAGCGCTGCTCTTTAGGCCGGTCAACATGGTTTAATTGTCTGGACATAGACTGTCCTTTGTGCATGACACATTTCCAATCCGCTGCAATTAACTCCTGAGTGTTTCCAGATTTCTTTAAAAAGAGAAACGCACATCTTTTGTCTTAACAGAAAAGCACATGTTCCATGACGATAATGTACCTAGTCTCTTGGTAAAATGTTTTGCAGAGCTGGAAGGTTGAAAAAGAGTACTTTTTTTTTTTTTGTCTGTTATTTCTTGAATTAATTTTTTCTTTGTAGTTCGTCATAGTGTTCGTAAATGTTCTTTTAATATGACTTATTAGAAAGCTAGACATGTTCTTTCATCCCCCTGAACTTTATAGAAACAATAAAAAGCTGTTCTGCTTCTTATAAGGGTGACCGTGGAAGATGGCATGGGACGTATAAACCTTGAATCCATTTGCAGAAAACAGAATTCAAAACTGAATTGTTCAACAGAATTTCTGTGCTAAGGTAACATCTCTCTTGAACCAGCCTTGGCTATGCCTGTACTGTATTTTCAAAACGTCGGCCCTGATGCATATTTACAGGAATATTTAGGCTATATTGTCTGTATCTAGTCATGACAAAAAGGAATCTACTTGAGAACATGTTTTTTTTTTTCTCCAGTATTAGTTTTGATTTAGGGGGAGCAGCTGTTGGTCACACTTTAGTTTAGGAACATTTCACTGTGAAAAATGAATGTATGCTTCATTGTGTATATGTTCAATACGGTATTTCTTTTTCTAAAATCGCCACTTAAAAAGCTGAACTCAGAGTAATCAAGCAGATATGTGTCATGTGACCAATTTTTTTGCATGTGTTCTTTAATGGGTTGCTATATATTTATTACCTGCTCACTGTTAGTTTCGAAACTAAAAGTAAGCCCTTCTATATTTATAGCATAGCACAGTAATTAAGTCTGTCCCTGGAAGCTGTAGAGGTCTGATAATGTGACCTCATAAGTTCTGTACAAATGAACAAGTCCAATTAGACCTGCCGTGGCCTGGATAAGATATACTGTAGTCTTCTTCGGCATCCTTTGAGAATCCTTTGCCTCCGTCTCATTGATATGTGGTGTCAAGGAGAAAAAAGTGAAACCTCTCATCACTCAAGTGTGTGTGTGTGTGTGTGGTTCCTTTTTCAGAGCCTGAAAGGAAACATAAACAAATCCCTCTTTCTCTAAAACCTCCATTGTGCCATCTTCTAAGTAAACGGGAAGACTGAGAGAGAGAGGGGGAAAAAAAAAAAAAACTGCTAAATGCCTTTTTTAGGATTCCTTCTTGGAAACCCAGACCGCTGGCAAAAATAGCATTCCATTCTCCTTACACCCCCCTCCTCTACTGAGTAGATCAAATCCTTTTTAATCGCTTCACAGCGTCTTCATGGTCCATTGAGATGGGCTGAGTCAGTATCGCTAAAGGAAGCAACATCGGGGCGATCTGAACTCAATATTCAATTGCCATCCTTTTTTCGTGTACTTGCAACTTTATTCCATATGTGTGTATTTATATACAGTGTACACATATACTCATGTTGTGTATGTCCTGTATAATTTATAGAATTGACTTAAATGTTATAGTGACTTTAGTGTATGTAGTCATAATTGAGGTGGTGGTGGATGGCAGGCGGTAATACCATATCTTTGTATTTTTATACAGGATCCTTACAGGTGGGATGAGATGAGATCTTTGCAAAGCCATTACCATGGAAACTGGTGACTCCTCTTCCTCCCCGAGGCAAAATGATAGGCGAGACATGCAGGAGCCATGCGAGACGCTTCTCCTCGGTGATGTTTTGGAGAGAGGCATGGGAGAGGGGTCCAACAGTGAAGACGAGCCCACCAACGGTGGCCTGAAAATGGACATCGGCCAGAGACAGATCGCCGCACGACCGAGCGCAACGAATGCGCCGGCCACAGGGGGCGCTTCGGCGGACGGAATCCCGTGTAAGGAATGTGCCGTTTCCTTTGTGAGCTTACAAGCGTACATGGAGCACCGCTGCCCGAATGCCCGCCGGCTGCTTCTGCCGGGCGGTATTGGCAGTGAGGTCAGTGACCAGGAGGACAGTGATGTGGAGGCCTTTGATGGGGAGATTGTATACCAGCCCAATGGGTCAGCTTTCATTATCAAGGAGTCTGGAGAAAGTATACAGAACTCCCCTCCTGGAGTCCGTGCCCTCCTTTCCCCTTCAGTCCTTCTGAACCGCCAAACTTCCGTGCCCCTTTTCCCACAGGTCATCAATACCTTCCACATCGCCTCCTCTCTCAGGAGACAGTTAGGAGCTGATCCAACCTCCCCAAATACCTCATCGCTGGCAGGCATCGGCCCAGTGTTGCACAGCTTCCGCGTCTACGATCTCCGACACAAGGGTGACCAAGACGGTCGGACCGGTGATGGCGCTTCCAAAAACTCCTGCATATCCAAAGATGCCCTTAATGGTTTGGACCTGTCCAGATTCGATGGCTTGGTGAAGGACGGCAAGAACAAGCCAGTTCTGATGTGTTTCCTGTGCAGGATGTCTTTTGGTTACGTCCGGTCCTTTGTGAACCACGCCATCCAGGACCATCGGATGGCCCTCAACAAAGAGGAGCAGAAGGTCCTGGCTAACAAGTACGTCTCTGCAATTATACAAGGGATCGGTCAGGACAGGGAACCATTAATAAGCTTTCTGGAACCAAAAAAACCCCTCTCTCTTGCCCCTCTTTTTTCTGCTTCTGACCCCATATGTCCAGATCCTAGCTTGAATGTTTTATGGGGTGCCCTACAGGCTGAGAGTGGGGCCTCCCTGCAGGCTGGCTTTGCGTCTATTAAGGGCAGTGTGGGTTCTGCATCTCCAGAAGAAGAGTCAGCGATGCCAAAGGCCGAAATGAACTTGTGGGCCCTGTCACCTTCAGTTAACACTCTACCCCAAGGCTGCTTGTTGTCTGGGGCCGCAGGCAAGTTGCCAGAGAGCGACAGACTTCCGAAAATGGAAGGCGGCAGCGCAACGGCATTCTCGCACGTGGAGCGTTCCATAAAAAGTGAACCTGGGGAGCTATCCGACACAGAAGAAGATGGAGTAATCTATTACAGTGAGAGCGAGGAGGATGCCGATGATTGCATCGGCGAACAAGCAGATTTTTCTGCTGGCAAAGACCTCCCTCTCTCCAACCAAAGCAGTTCTCTTTTGCCGTTCCCTTTGCCGAAAACCGAGGTACAGGGGACACCCTATTTCTCTGTGACTGTGTCTGCTAATAGAGAGATGACCAAGCAGGTAGCTGACCCAAGGGACCAGAACAGTGATGCTGACGCCCAAAGTAGAAGTGAAAAGGAATACATGAAGGGTCAAGAAGACACAACATCATTGTCGCTGGACGAGCAGAGAATTAGTGACATGAGCCCCGTCCCTAATAACCAGGTTTCTGGGAAGCCCAGTACAATGCTAGACAACACTAGCGCAGGGCAAGCGTCTCCCAGCAGTGATATCAAGTACCACAAATGTGACACTGACTTGGGGTCATCCCACACTCTAAGCGATCAGAAGGTCACGCTGCAGTCCGGGATTCCTTGCAAGACCCTGAAATGCCCCATGTGCAATTGGCATTACAAGTACCAGCAGAGCCTGGATGCCCACATGAAGGAGAAACACCCTGAGATGGGCAACTCCTGCCCCTACTGCGGAACGGGCCAGCCCCATCCTCGACTGTCCCGGGGCGAGAGCCATACCTGTGGCTACAAGCCCTTCCACTGCGAGGTGTGCGACTATTCCACGACGACGAAAGGCAACCTCACTATTCACATGCAGTCCGACAGGCACCTGACCAACGTCCAGGCGCTCCGAAACGGCGGCGTGGAGCTGCCGGACGGCCGCTCGACCCACTCCACGCCCATTACCGGGGTCGTCGGGAGGATACCCTCCCCGACTAAACCCAAACAGAGGTCTAGCTGGCGCTGTGAGGTGTGCGACTATGAGACAGGCGTGGCCCGCAACCTGAGAATCCATATGACCAGCGAGAAGCACGTCCATAACATCATGCTCCTGCAGCAGACTTTCAAGCAGATCAGGGGCGGGCTGCAGCCAGGAATGATGCCGGCTGAGGCCCAGCTCTACCAGTATTACCTGGCCCAGAACATGGGGCTGGCGGGCCTGAAGCTGGAGAGTCCCACTGATTTACCACACATGATGGTCAGCCCCTTCCAGTTCAGTCCCTTTACATCTGCTGGGCTGATCCCAGGACTGGGTGAGCACCCTTATTTCTTTCAATACTTGAGTAAAAATTTAAATTCTTGGTTGTTTTTGTTCCGTGTGGGAGGTTTTGTATAAAATGAGATTCTACTGTATAAGTTCAGGAGAGACTAGATGCCAGGTAGGACCTCTCTGTTCAGTGGACCTGATGTACTGAAAGGGATCATTGTTATTTGTTATTTCTTGATGCTCCATCTCTTCCCTCTTCTTCTTTCTTGTTTTACTCTTGGCTTTCCTCTTCTTACCACTCTCTCTTACTCTCTTTTTCTGCTTTTCTCTCCCCTATCCTCTTTCTTGTTATCTAATTTAGTCAATGATGACCTGGCAAAGGATGTCCATCTTGCCAGTGGTCAGCCAATAGGCGATGACCTGTCCCTCCTTTCTGCTGGAGAGCTGTCGCCACATGTCTGTGACCCATCGCAGAAGCTGTACCAATGTAGCCTGTGCAACAGGTTTGCCTCGGACAGCCTGGAGGCCCTGAGTTTGCATGTGAATGAGGAACGTGTGCTCCCCCTGGAGGACTGGAGGACCATAGTTGGTGACCACTACCAATGTAGGCTCTGCGGATACAGCACCCAGCTCCGGGCCAACTTCCTGCTCCACTGCCAGACCGACCGACACCTGCACAGGTACCAGCTGGCAGCCCACCTCAAGGAAGCGGGGGAGCCTAACTACTGGAGGTTAAAGGACGTCGCCATCAGCAACCCCGTGCACCTGAAGTGCAACGTGTGTGATTACCATAGCAATAGCATTGAGAAGCTGCGCCAGCACACTGCCAACCAGAGACACGAAGCAGCAATGAGACTCTATAAGGTATGTATGGGATGTCTGTGGGAGAATTGCTGCTGGTTGGATTGATGGTGGTTATGTTTTTGCTTTTTGTTAGATGATGAACTGTACTTAATCGAGGAGGAAACAGCACTTGAGAAAATAATATGTCTGAGTCACATACTGACTATGAGCCGAGGGGCAAAAGGCCTGCAGAGTAGGTGTTTTTTTGAGAACAGCTTTCGGTTCGTGTTCTTAATTGTCGATTTTGTTGAATGTCCCGTACCGAAAGCACCCATTCCTCTAGTATCTCAAGTTCAGTTATGTGAAGGGTAGGCGGAACTGATGAATCATGAATCAAACAAAATATATTGGTAATAAAAATGTAATTATACACAATGTGACAAAATGTGCTAAAAAGTACATGACATTCTGGATCAGGGCAGAGGATTTGTTTCAAGTGGAAATGCACCAGTGCCAAGAACATTATTATATTTTGTTTTCATAAAATTCACTTCTCTTTGGAAGTACGTGTAATGAGCTTGGTATGTGTGTGTGTGTGTCTGTGTGTGTGTGCACGGGTGCGCATGTGTGTTGTGTGTGTGTATGTGTGTGTCTACGTACTTGTGTTTGTCATTTCACATAGTTTGATGGCACTTTTCTAGCAGTGTAAAGGACGCTGGATGACTGATATGGCTGGTATTAGCTGTATAACAGTGGTGTAGAGGACGCTGGAGGACTGATATGGCTGGTATTAGCTGTATAACAGCGGTGTAGAGGACGCTGGATGACTGATATGGCTGGTATTAACTGTATAACAGTGGTGTAGAGGACGCTGGATGACTGATATGGCTGGTATTAGCTGTATAACAGCGGTGTAGAGGACGCTGGATGACTGATATGGCTGGTATTAGCTGTATGCCAGTGGTGTAGAGGACGCTGGAGGACTGATATGGCTGGTATTAGCTGTATAACAGCAGTGTAGATGCTGGAGGACTGATATGGCTGGTATTAGCTGTATGCCAGCGGTGTATAGGATGCTGGAGGACTGATATGGCTGGTATTAGCTGTATTCCAGCGGTGTATAGGACGCTGGAGGACTGATATGGCTGGTATTAGCTGTATGCCAGCGGTGTATAGGACGCTGGAGGACTGATATGGCTGGTATTAGCTGTATTCCAGCGGTGTATAGGACGCTGGAGGACTGATATGGCTGGTGTTAGCTGTATAACAGCGGTGTAGATGCTGGAGGACTGATATGGCTGGTATTAGCTGTATAACAGCGGTGTATAGGACGCTGGATGACTGATATGGCTGGTATTAGCTGTATAACAGTGGTGTAGAGGATGCTGGAGGACTGATATGGCTGGTATTAGCTGTATTGCAGCGGTGTATAGGACGCTGGAGGACTGATATGGCTGGTATTAGCTGTATTGCAGCGGTGTATAGGACGCTGGAGGACTGATATGGCTGGTATTAGCTGTATAACAGCGGTGTAGAGGATGCTGGAGGACTGATATGGCTGATATTAGCTGTATAACAGCAGTGTAGATGCTGGAGGACTGATATGGCTGGTATTAGCTGTATAACAGCAGTGTAGATGCTGGAGGACTGATATGGCTGGTATTAGCTGTATAACAGCGGTGTAGATGCTGGAGGACTGATATGGCTGGTATTAGCTGTATAACAGCGGTGTAGAGGACGCTGGATGACTGATATGGCTGGTATTAGCTGTATTCCAGCGGTGTAGAGGACGCTGGAGGACTGATATGGCTGGTATTAGCTCTATAACAGCAGTGTAGATGCTGGAGGACTGATATGGCTGGTATTAGCTGTATAACAGCAGTGTAGATGCTGGAGGACTGATATGGCTGTTATTAGCTGTATAACAGCAGCGTAGATGCTGGAGGACTGATATGGCTGGTATTAGCTGTATAACAGCGGTGTAGATGCTGGAGGACTGATATGGCTGGTATTAGCTGTATAACAGCGGTGTAGAGGACGCTGGATGACTGATATGGCTGGTATTAGCTGTATTCCAGCGGTGTAGAGGACGCTGGAGGACTGATATGGCTGGTATTAGCTGTATAACAGCAGTGTAGATGCTGGAGGACTGATATGGCTGGTATTAGCTGTATAACAGCAGTGTAGATGCTGGAGGACTGATATGGCTGGTATTAGCTGTATAACAGCAGTGTAGATGCTGGAGGACTGATATGGCTGTTATTAGCTGTATAACAGCAGCGTAGATGCTGGAGGACTGATATGGCTGGTATTAGCTGTATTCCAGCGGTGTAGAGGACGCTGGAGGACTGATATGGCTGGTATTAGCTGTATTGCAGCGGTGTAGAGGATGCTGGAGGACTGATATGGCTGGTATTAGCTGTATTCCAGCGGTGTAGAGGACGCTGGAGGACTGATATGGCTGGTATTAGCTGTATTCCAGCGGTGTAGAGGACGCTGGAGGACTGATATGGCTGGTATTAGCTGTATAACAGCGGTGTATAGGACGCTGGAGGACTGATATGGCTGGTATTAGCTGTATTCCAGCGGTGTAGACGACGCTGGAGGACTGATATGGCTGGTATTAGCTGTATTCCAGCGGTGTAGATGCTGGAGGACTGATATGGCTGGTATTAGCTGTATTCCAGCGGTGTAGAGGACGCTGGAGGACTGATATGGCTGGTATTAGCTGTATAACAGCGGTGTATAGGACGCTGGAGGACTGATATGGCTGGTATTAGCTGTATTCCAGCGGTGTAGACGACGCTGGAGGACTGATATGGCTGGTATTAGCTGTATTCCAGCGGTGTAGATGCTGGAGGACTGATATGGCTGGTATTAGCTGTATTCCAGCGGTGTAGAGGACGCTGGAGGACTGATATGGCTGGTATTAGCTGTATAACAGCGGTGTATAGGACGCTGGAGGACTGATATGGCTGGTATTAGCTGTATTCCAGCGGTGTAGACGACGCTGGAGGACTGATATGGCTGGTATTAGCTGTATTCCAGCGGTGTAGATGCTGGAGGACTGATATGGCTGGTATTAGCTGTATTCCAGCGGTGTAGAGGACGCTGGAGGACTGATATGGCTGGTATTAGCTGTATAACAGTGGTGTATAGGATGCTGGAGGACTGATATGGCTGGTATTAGCTGTATTGCAGCGGTGTAGACGACGCTGGAGGACTGATATGGCTGGAGTAAAGTGGGGAGGCCCTCTCGTTTCAGTTACGGTTCATTGTTTGCTCATGTCCTTTTGGGAGTTGACTCATGGTGACGTGGGGGCACTGCCTGAAACAACAAGCCCTGATATCCCAAATTCATAGACCGACAGTCCATCTCAGACACATTAGCAGTCTCCCTCATAAGCTATGTTAGCATAACAAGCTTCCCTTAACCTGCTTTGAGCTAGTCTTATAAATCAAAAAAAGATTGACTGTTTATTTAGGAAACTTAATTTATGAACTGCCAGGGGCTGTAGTATAAATTAAGTAGCGCTGAAAACTGACGGTAGTTCGTGAAATCTCATTTTATAGTGGTGGTTAAAAATAATTAGAAAGATTTGTGATCATGTGAAATGTAATCATTTAGGGAAGTAAAACTTTAAGAAAATATACAAAATGTGTGCCGGGTTTTCAAAGAAATTAAGCTTAAACACTTTAATCTAAGAATCACTTATACAAAAAAAAGAAACTAAGTAATGTGGTATTCAGTAACCAAACAGCAGTGAAGCTGAAGCCTGTTTCGAGTCAGCAGGGGCCAATTGAGGTCCTGAACTGAAAGAATTGCATGTGGGAGTTTGAGGCCCAGATCTCAGGATCTGTGGGGAAGGTGGAGAGAACCACGGCGGTTTGAATTCATACGCTTCGGTCATTCCGTAAAAGGGTAACAAAAGGCGCCATGGTAACAAAGATCATTTAGAATGGCCTAACTGGGGCACGTCCTCGGTTGTGCCGAGGGGTTTTTGGGGTGTGTGTGTGTGTGTGCGTGCGTGTGTGCGTGCCAGGGCACGTGTACATTTGTTGTGCAGATGAAGTTAATGTTGTTTCACGCCTTAACGTATCAGTGCACATGCAGTTGCAGATGTTTGCGGTTCATTCTCTGTGCGACTGAAACTTAACCAACCTACCCTACAGTAGATGTATCCCCAAGGCCCTAAAATTGATATGGAGATTCACTATTTCATTTGTATTTTTCTTTTTGTATAGTGCTTTTAACCTGATATGCTTTATGACCCCCTGGGCCTTCAGAAATGATTGTTGTTTTCTTTGGAAGTACAGCCATTTTTCACAAACACCGCGCTGGCGCTGGCACCTGCAGAACACAAAGGCAGTTCTTTGCTTCTCTTTCTTTATTACGTAGAATCAGCCGTCAATCAGTGCTCTCTCCCTCTCTCTCTCCCTCTCTCGCTCTCTCTCTCCCTCTCTCCCTCTCTCGCTCTCGCTCTCTCTCTCTCGCTCTCTCTCTGTATGCAATCAGTGCTTATGTGTGCGTGACTGTGTGGTGTGTTTGTTTCTCACTGTGTTTAAATGCCTGCATATATGTGTGTGTGTGTGTGTGTGTGTGTGTGTGTGTGTGCGTGCGTGTGTGTGTGTGTGTGTGTGTGTGCGCGTGCCTGTGTGAGGGCTCAACAATAAAGGTAGCCCCTGGCTAAACGAGCAGTCTCGGCTTCTTTTGTTGCTATCTGTTTGCCTGGTTGGGCTACCAGTTTCCATTTCTTTTTTTCTTTTCTTTTTTTAAACTACAGTCATAAATGTCACAAATATAAATAAAAAGGAACGGAAGTGTAGGCTCAAGTTTGGACCAATGTTTCTCTGCATGCGAGTGATTAACTAATGCTGGCTTGCTAGCTAGTTAGCTATGTTGCTAACTCTCCTGGCTGATGCAGTATCACTCCTTGAAACAGTAGCCACACATGGAGATGAATAATCGAGACAACTATGCAGAAATGTAACCTAAATATAGGCATAGCATTTCAAAATTAGTTCCGCTAAAAATTAGAAAAGTACATTGCTATCGTTCATTTTAGCAATTGATAGTCACCCTCCTTGTTCAAACTCGAACATACCAACGAAAGAAAAGGTTTGGCTGTTAGTTTGTCCTATCCTTGGATCACGTGAGGGAACAGTGAACCCATTGACTTTGCTTGCAAGAATGCTAAAAATGACAGTTGATGCGGGTGTTCACCACATCAAACTACCTGAGCAAATTTATGTGAATTCTGATTTATTTTTATTTTTATTTGTGTTCTTGTGTTTTTATTTTTGAGCGGTAGGGTAAGGTTCAATTTCACGTTCACCTTTGGTCCTTTCACTGGCTGTTCTAAAGGCCACAACAAAATGCACACGACCCGCTTGACCGTCTTTTTAGTGGCGTAAAGACAGAAGTGTGTGGGTCTGAGAAATCAATATAGCTACAGTAGGCTACCAACAGTTCTACTGCCACTTAAAAATGAAATGTGTTCACTGCAGGGATATTAATCACTACACATTTAGTTACAATTTCTTCAATGTTTGGGTCAATTGCATCAATTCATACTGTCATTACTGAATGTTTTCAGTGAGCAATTTATTTGTTGTTAATTAAGTCTGGGCTACCACTTTTCAAGCTACTGAGCATCAGGTCGTGTGTGTGTGTGTGTGTGTGTGTGTGTGTGTGTGTGTGTGTGTGTGTGTGTGTGTGTGTGTGTGTGTGTGTGTGAGACAACCTTGTGTTTTCTTTACAGGTCATCACCTCTCTATCTCTTCTACCTATTCCTATTTCTCTCTGTGTTTGAATCTGCATTCTTCTCTGTGAGTACTGGTCACTGTGAAGGCCTATAAATGGTTAACACGGGACAGAGACTGCGGTCACTGTGAAGGCCTATAAATGGTTAACACGGGACAGAGACTGCGGTCACTGTGAAGGCCTATAAATGGTTAACACGGGACAGAGACTGCGGTCACTGTGAAGGCCTATAAATGGTTAACACGGGACAGAGACTGCGGTCACTGTGAAGGCCTATAAATGGTTAAAACAGGTCAGAGACTGCGGTCACTGTGAAGGCCTATAAATGGTTAAAACAGGGCAGAGACTGTACAGTTCTGTTTCCTGCCGACTCCTTTATTTATCCTTCACAGTGGGCGGCAGACAGGTGAAAATCCATGAGCCGTGTGCTTAGAGGAAGGGGTGAGAGTCAGACGGTTTCCTACGCCACAGGCAATGCGCACCAACCGTTCCTGACTTTAAAAAAATATATTTTTATGTGCTTTGTTTGAAGGGAAGGCTGTTGTTTTATGCGCATACTTGTAGAGTTGGTAGGAAAAATAGAGGATGAAATAAAAAAATTCCGGTTCTATTTAGGGTGAAAGCCATATAGGAATGGGTGATAATCTTTCCACATGACGGTGGTATACAGAACTGTGTGACTGGAAAATTATTAAAGCACTGTGTACTAACTGTATAACTTTGTGTACCAGCAGGTACAGTAGCTAGTTCTGCATATTGACAGTCAATTTGTTTACATTACACACTTGTTTTAAAGCGAGTTATATGATGGCACAGGTGAACCATTGATGTCTATGAAAGAAGCTCTTTGACAAGTACATGGTTCTTTGGCTGGAGGCCATATTCCAGTGAATATAGTGAATATTTTAACGTTCATAGTAAAAATAAACACAGGCGCACACACCCATGGATTAAGAGCGCATTTGTGAGGACCGTTGAGGTTTGTGTGACGGCTTTGTAAAAATGTCGGGGTATGTCCTGTTCATTACAGAGAGGGTTTGTACAGGTGCACGCTAGACTGAGAATGTTCCGGGTTCTGGAGGGGGATGCGTGGAAGTGCGGCATGACACACCTGTTCCTCAGCTGTTCCCTGTGTGTGTGTGTGTGTGTGTATCCATGTGTGTGTGTGTGTGTATCCGCGTGTATGCATGTGTGTGCGTGCGTACGTGTGTGTGTGTGTGTGTTATTCTGCGAATGGTCCTTTTCTTTTTGCCGTGCTGCACATTTTATCCTATATGAAAGTATGCATCTTAATTACACCTGGGAAATGACTGAAATGTAATTATAGTGCTTGTATTTTTGTACTTTAGTGCTATCTGTGAGGTGTGTGTTTGTATGTATGCGTCTGTGTGTGTGTGTGTGCGCGGCTGTGTGCGCGTGTATGTGTTCATTATTTTGTGTTTCGGTGCATTTGTCAGTGTGTTTTGCTATATTTAGTGTGTTGTTCATTGAACATTACATGTAATAATCATGTGTGTGTGTGCGCGTGGCTGTGTGTGTTTTGTGTGTGTGTGTGTGTGAGTGTGTGAGAGAGAGAGACAGAGACAGAGAGAGATACGCATTTATATACCCCCATTTTATTGACCTCTCCCTCCGCTCACCTTCATATCATGAGATGGCGGCATAGTGACAGTTGTGTTATTAACTGCAGCTGCCAGACCACACCACGCTCATTTCCATTGCCGTGGTTACGTCCAAACCCACCCAATGTGAACGGCGAAATTGTTCACGTGTGGTGCAGCTCTTACCATTTAACTTTTGATTTTATTCCAAAAACGGGATTACGTGTCAATGGGACACCGTCGAGGGTACAGTTTGTGTGGAAAGGCATTCTGCTTTCAAAGAAAGCCCCCGTCTTCCTGTATCTGCCGACTTTATACGAACGAAAAAAGAGAAAAAAAAAACAGTCTTCATTTTGGTTCAGGCTTTGCTGTTTCTTTTTGATGTCCGCCAGTGGCTAAAATGGCTTCAGCAGCAACTTCATAACCAAACAAAAGTTATTCCTTTATTGGCCTTTATTTGGAGACGACAAAAAAAAAATAAAAAAATTTACAGGCCCATTTTGAGGAAATGGTAGCATTCATATTTTTTAAGCATTTTGTAGTTTGGTTCACTTTCAAAATGTAATTATGATAAAATGCATTTTCGGTGTGTTACTGCTGAAAGAGGATAACGCGGGAATTGCGCTGCTTTCTTTTATGATGCATTAAAAGGATATGAGGACAGAGAAAGGAATAAAGCTCTTGGGCCTGTGGGGGGTCTCTGTTGTAAGGCCGCAGACAGAGTGAGCCCAGCGCTACACCGTTCTCCCTGCGTAAATGCATTAAATGCATCGGTGCGAGCGCTTGCGTCCGCTTCTGTGCACGTGTGCGCAGGGGATCCCAGGGGGGGAAGGTTAGATATTTCCAGTCGCGTCAACTTTGACCTCCCCAGGCATTCCAGCGTTAATCTTTCTGTGATCTCCAAGTGGGGGAAATTTTTTTTTAATATAAGTGTAATTTAAACCCGAGGACAGATGAATGTGAGCGGACACAAAAAAAAGGCTTATCTGTCTCTTTTGTCATAAATTCTTGTAGATACAATATTTGCTGTATCTTTTTTTGAGTACATAAACAGATATACTGTATATTCAGCCATTTCAGTGACCGTCATGAAAGGTTTTCCAGGGTAGCCACTGTTTGGGGTGTCAGGGAGCGATCGGCTACGGAGGCAGCAGCCGCAGTCGGTCACATCACCGACCGCAAAGGATGTTGGGAATTTCCCTTATCATTTATCAGTCCCACCACACTCCCAATGCATCATGGGATTTTTAACCTAGTTTCACAATGAACTTGTAACAGCATAACAGCTTGATGAAGGTGCACAACATCAAAGGTGTAGAAAATTTAAAAAACACAAGGGCTTTTTATCGGCCACGGCATTTTCCCGTATAAGCTTTCATTGACGCCACCTCTAAATTCTCTAGCGTAATTTTAATTTTCCTGTGAAAACCCTGCAAGATATTTTAAATAATGGAATACTCGTGCTTATTTCTTCATGGCTATGGACCAAAAGAAACACGCTTACTTTTAGCAGTTTTTTTTAACGCATGATCAAACACGAAAAGCAAAAAGCATTCCTGTCGTAATTGAGCTTAAGCATTAAGTGCTCACTAGGGATACCCGGTGGGGAGATAATAGTTTGTAATATTCCATTACAGGGTAATGGATTCAGTTAACCTCCGGTTCTCCCATGGCCTGGATTTGAAACGCAGTATGGTTTCTCTCCCTTTGCTCTGGTAGGATTAGACAGCTACTAGCAGTCTAATCCATAACATCATGAAATAGACCCAGTGGAAGTCACTCTTGCTTTCCTGAGGATTGCCATTTTAAATTTCTGCACATTTAGTTAAATTAGCATTTTCTTTCATTGGTTAGTGCTTACATGCAATTGTCTGTCTGGCCAGGTGGTCAATCCTTTATGGTTATTTCTTGTTAATGGTTATTTCTTGCTTTCATTTATATATATACCTTTTTATTTTTTGTATTTATTTTTTTTAAACACAATTAAAAATGGCGTAGTGCATACTGTATCAGGAATGATGGCTGTGTGAACACTGGCTTTTGTGTTACACCGGTATTCCCGTGATTTTACCCTCATTTTAATTTGAAATTTAATTATGATAAGAAAATGCATTTTGAAATGTACTGTAGGTGCATTAAAATAACCAAACAGAGAGGTGTTTATTATTTGGAATGGAAGTTCCTGTACGGAATGTGCTCTTCCTCTTGAAGGGAAGGCTGTAGTTGCGGATGAACTCATGTTTGGGGTCACATTAATAAGATGTAAAAGTGTGTAAAAGCTGAGAAGGCAATGCAGGGGGGGGTCCCCTGGGGGGGTAGCTTGAATGACGGGACGGGCTTGTTAGCGACGTCTCGACAAACCGCGCTGATCAGAGCCTCGTTCGCTTCGCATTGATCAGACGAGAGAGGCCAGGTTCAGCTCGTCTTTTCTGTCTCGCTGATAAATAGAGATTTACTGCTGCATTTTCCAGAAGGTCCTCCCTGCACAGAGGTTTGGGGTACGGGAGGTTTGGGGTATGGGAGGTTTGGGGTATGGGAGGTTTGGGGTACGGGAGGTTTGGGGTACGGGAGGTTTGGGGTATGGGAGGTTTGGGGTATGGGTGGATGGGTGGTTTGGTAGGGGAGTGGGGGTCAGCATCTCATAGATTTTGGTTAAAATGATTATTGATTGGGCTCCATACACAGATGTCCCATGTTAAAGCTGGGAATGTTGGAATTCATGAAACAATTTACTTTAATGGGAAAAATGCGCAAAGTGCTTTCGTTAAATATTTATATTTTTTTTTGTAAAGACTACAGCCAAAATTAAAATGGCAAAAAATCTCCAGTGCACTACATAGGCATGAATAAAAGTAAGAATGTCTTTGTAGCAAATTCCTCACCCCACCCCCGCCCCCCCCCCCCACCCCCCCCACTTGATACACTGGCTTTTAATCTTGAGTTGCACAGAGGAAGAATAAGATATAAAAATTTGTTCTGTGTGTGTTTGTGTGTGTTTGTGTGTGTGTGTGTGTGTGTGTGTGTGTGTGTGTGTGCGTTGCGTGCGTGCACATTTTGGAATTTCTGTACTTATTCACCTCCCACCAACTAATTTGTGTACATTGCTGGTTCCACAAATTGAATGCGAGCTAAGTGATAAGGTGAGGCATTTTAAATCCTAGCATTATGAAGGTTTTTCTTTCAATCCTGAGTGGCTCTCTTAAGGCGGTAAATAACAGACATGGGTTTATCTATGTCATATATGGATTACCACAACAGAGGTCAAACAAGGTTTCAGCTTGAGTGGACTTTAAACGAGGATTAAAAATTGAAACATAATTCACCATCTGGGGCATAACTATAACTGTAACTTAGTCCACAATATAGGATTTAATACTTATCTACTATGAAATGCTACAACAAAACATAATTTTGTTGTAACTTAGTCCATAATAAAGGAAATCATAATTACCTGCTATGAAATGCTACAACAAAAGATTTTTTTCTAAACTATATGTTGTTTTATGTATGTTTTAACATACAAGCATAATATTAATGACATATCTTTGTATATTACTTCTACTGCTAATAAATACTACAGGATGGTACCATTGCAGTGATGGATGAGAAACATTGCTGTGACATCAGTAACAGGACTGTACCATTGTGATGATAGATTGGGTATTCTCCTGTGACATCAGTAACAGGACTGTACCATTGTGATGATAGATTGGGTATTCTCCTGTGACATCAGTAACAGGACTGTACCATTGTGAGAATAGATTGAGTATTCTCCTGTGACATCAGTAACAGGACTGTACCATTGTGAGAATAGATTGGGTATTCTCCTGTGACATCAGTAACAGGACTGTACCATTGTGATAATAGATTGGGTATTCTCCTGTGACATTACATTACATTACATTCATTTAGCAGACGCTTTTATCCAAAGCGACGTACAGTAAGTGCGTACAGAGACATCATCAAGATCACTACAGAACAGACAAGACAAAGCACATCCTTCGCATAATGTAGCAGCTATCCCTAGCAATGAACGTCGACTGTAGTTCACAGTAAGCTGTGGGCAAATCAGCAACACCACACTTCCATTCCAAAATACTATTATAAACTATAAACACAGGGAACTAGTGAACAGGGAACTGATATTCCTAGACTGTGACATCAGTAACAGGACTGTACCATTGTGAGAATAGATTGGGTATTCTCCTGTGACATCAGTAACAGGACCCATTAATATGGCTACATCCACAATAATGGATGGGCGCTACAACTGTGACATCACTAGCAGGACTGCACCATTCCACACTGCAGTCCACAGTCTGCTCGTGTTCCTCCATTTGGCTGTTATGCTTAGAAGTGTCATATTTCCACACTTGGGATTTGGTTCCCTTGAAATGAGATCCACTGTAGGAAGCCAGACTGGAAAATCTTTGGCCCTGATGGTAACCTAGGAATGATTACTCTAAATGACATATTTTAGCGTTACGCTGTTCAGCGTCACTGTAGTCTTTGGGTATTCTTTATTCTGGAGAGACTGTAGTGATGCATGTAGATAATCCCTCTTCACCAGGGGTGAAGCAGCAATCAATGCTACTTCTAAACAATCCTAGAAGTACTTCTAATTGGTATATTTTGTTGGGCTTACATTATATAATGATAATAATAATAATAGTAATGGTAATAAATAATAATAAATAATAATAAATCAGCTAGCGGTAGTATTTTAGGTTTTCCCTGTACAGTGATTATATTTGATGTTGGTATTGAGGTAAAACTAGATAAGTGAGTCACTGAGGCCATTTTGATTTCCCAGCTTTTGTAGTGCAGAGTGCATACCATTCTGTAAAGTATTTTAGCCTAGCAACCACTACACTGTCAATAAGATTGCATTACACCCCCCCTGCCCCCCCTCTCTCTCTCTCTTTTCTGGCTCAATAGTGATTTCTTGTTACATGTGTTTGTAGGGTGTCAGACTGTCAGTATTGATGGGACAAGAGAGAAGGGAGGGGCGGGGAAACAGGTTTTTGTTGTATCTTTTGTCTGCCAGACACTGGTGTATAGCCCTGAAAAAGAGTCCAGTAAATGAGTATAACTGGGGATAGCTACATTTGGATCAAAGTGACTCACTAAATAGCATGCAGTGGTGATATTTGACTAAAACGTATTACTGTAACACCGGTATTTAATTTCCCCTAGGTTCACACATTCTATTTTCGTAACAGGTAAAAATCACGTTTACAAAAAGTGCCACAATAAGTCTGCTTATTTTTCCTCCCTGTGAATTGTGGTTTTTTAAGGTGTATTGGACTTGTTTAGTACCTGGCTGTTACAGGTATTTTTTGCTCCTCATTCAAACATTCCGACTTTTAAGTGAGAATAATTACTGTATATGTGGTTTGCTAGGCGTAGGCCTTTTTAAGTACGACTGTCCCCTAATTGCCACAGGTCTATAGCAGTTGTTTCTCAGAGATGCGTGTTCAGTGGTGTGATTATGAGTAGGTCCTAATGCTCATTGGTGGAGTAGATTATGGCTTTGTTCATGATAACAAAATGCATACGCTGCGTTTCATACACACAAATGCCACCGTAGTTTGTCCCTCTGGTTCATAACTTAAGTCAAACAGTATAGTTTATACAGTAAGTATTGCAGATATGCGATTTAAATGTAAACATGCAGTGTAAATCAACTCAAATCAAATAAACATTTTAAACATGCTGCAGTAGGTAATATTTATTGGGGAGCAGTGAGAAGTGTCATATTGCCACAAGTATTTATTTTACCAGTCTCTATGCAATTGGTTACTGCTTTGTAGAGATGACACAGTTAAAACTAATAAATTAAAAGCCATTAGTGTTCTGGATAGATCTCATTACTGCTGTGTTTAAAAGGGGGAGATAAACTTAAAAAATAATATTTTATAGAGGTCTCAATGAAACTGGCAGGAACGTCACCATGGTGATTCATATTTTTAATGACTTAATGATTTTGGCACAGTACACGATTTCGAGTGTGACAGTGCTTATTTATTATTTAATTTGTTAATGCATTCTGTTTAAATATGGCTTTTAATT
>CM056394.1:10407588-10548501 GCA_029718625.1 Synaphobranchus kaupii | reverse complement strand
TGCATTTGTCTGTAGCTCAGGTATTTGTGAAAGCCTCTCGACGTTATGAATCACCTTGAGACTCTCTTCACAAAGGAAATTCGACTATTCCGTGCGGGGTTGTAATTGCTTCGAAATGGCGCGGAAAGTAAATTACGACTTTCCGACTGTGAAATATAGTACGTGGTCATATACTCTGCGTGAACTGTTGCGGTGCGTAATGAATTATGGTATCATAACTTGTCTTCTGGGGAACTTATAATATTTTTTAAAGAAATTTTTAAAACATCTTGATGTAGTAATTAATGTGTGAAATGTTTGTGAAATGTGTAAAACAATATTCATATGCTGCCAGATCTTGATGTTCCAGATGGGTCTTTCCTACTGTATCATAATTACGCTTCATGATCAGATGTTACATGATATAAAGAACTGACGAAGCCAACGAAAATAATAAATACTGAACAGTAATGACATCCGAGGAATCTACAAATTTTACCTTTTTGTCTCTGAGAAGTGGAAATTTCTATTTGTGGTGTGTACGTCCCACACGACTGGCTCCTTACAGTAAGCTCTCCCTTTGGAAAAGAGCAATATTAAAACTAAATTGTTCCCTCATGTTTCCATAAACTGTTTGTGCTCACTGACAGCTGTAATTTGCCGAAAAAGCAGAGATTCGCATTCTCGAGCTCGACAGCACCCGTGAGTACAAAGCCTTTTTTTAAAAACTTTTGGCTCTGCGAGACGTTTTCTTTGCGCATGGATGCGTATTAATTCTGGCGGTACTGATGGTTTTCCAAGTCGGCGTCGCTTAGCATCGAGCGGATTCCCAGAGGGCTTTGCGCAGATGTCCACCTCTCCGTGCTGTTTTGCTCTTCAGTTTGATCCTCTATCCCTCTCCTTTCCTGTTTCCCTCCTCATCTTCCTTCCATTCCTCTTTCTCTTCCTTTAATTGACGTTGCACGTTGGTGACATGCTACAGTAAACAGTAATTCCTGTAGGAAATGCGCTGGTCTGTTTCGCACGAGATTCAGTGATTTTCACGTTTTTGAGGGGAAGTATAGGACGTACTAGCTACATGCTACCACAAGCTAGCAATGACCTGACTTGATTACACATATACTGTAGGCTACCTGCTCCTCGTTATGCCAAATCAATGTATTTATAGAGAAGACGCGACATACACTGACGCGTTTGCACTTCGACCGCGGTGGCATAGCTGACACACCACGTTACAGTTGACCCAGTGTGGCGGGTGCAAATTAGCGCTGCGTTGGTGAACGCCAGTCACTCGCGTTCCTCTGTAAGGCGAATTCATCTCTTCGTTCTTCCGTATGATGCAGGCTGCCAGCTCGTCAGGCTCTACCAGAACCAGACACTTCCTCCTCGGCCCGCTCCTTTCATTGTGTGGCCGCGTGTACAGGCCTTGCCCAATGGCAGAGTTAGTGATTATCTGTAGGAGAGACTGACGCTTTACGGCAGAGAGAACGTCGCTGTTTTGACCAGTAACATTGATGAGCACTTGCTCTCAGGTTCCTGTAACACAGGTGTACACGAGAGGCCATTTTAATGAGGGGAGGATGCAGTTCATTTCAGGTCAGATTGAATCCAGTGGAGGCTTTTTCAGTTGTCTGATTAGCTCTTCGCTTTCTGGTACAGGAACTCTTCATAAGCAGCGATTATTTGTGGGACGGTATTAAGTACTAGCTAAGTGAGTGATGTAATAAATAAAAAAATGAAATGACTGAAAAAACAAGGGAAGAAAGATTTGCAGGAAATACTTTTCTTTTTTTTTGTAATCATTATAGAGGTTTTGGGTATGTATATGGAAGATGATATGTATCTGGGTGTGTATATGGAAGATGATATGCTTTTAATGGGGACCTTTGACTAGGAGATTCACTCTCGGGCTGTTGCTTCATTTGAATTCTGTCGATGCATGTAAATTAACAGAAGCGGCTCTGCGGGATTCCTCCCACTTAAACAAACACCGGCGGCGTGCGTCCGTACGAGGCAATCTGCGAAGCACCGCCGCTACCGCTCAGGCTCGGGGGCCTCCGGCTGATGAGCCGCTTCCTCGTAGCTGCAGGAGATAATATTTCCATCCGCAATCTCCGGCGCGCATACGCCATTAAGCCTGGCTGATTTTACACGCCGAGCGAGAGCGCCGCGTTTATATTTGTCACCGGGGGTGAAAGTGCATTTATATCTTGCGGTGTTGTGCGTGCGTGCGTGCAGCGTTTGTGGACGGTTGGGGGAGACGCATCTAGTTTTCTCTTCTCATGAAAAAATGAACGCATAGAGAACAGATTAGAATCTACTAAAATGAACCGATGTGAATCCCTTTTAAGCCGTGTCAACTGCGTAATCTTTTGATATTTTACAAATGAACATCAGTTTAGACCGAGTGTTGATGCTAGGAGCCAGGTATAGTGCTTTTACTGCAGTACGATAAAAAAAAAAAAACATAATTAAAAGCGTATACAGATACATAAATACGTAATGTGTAAGTTGCATATCATTTCAAGCAATGATTATTTCTATATTCAGTTAAAACTCGATGTTCATTTCTACGGTGCGTGAAAACGGAAAACGTGTTTGAAATATAAATCTTCTTTTGCCTGTTAGACAGCAGGTAAGGCACTGTCTTCATCTCGTCCAAGTTATGACACAAAGTGAAGGCCATATTCCATTGTAGTGAAACACAAATTTAGCGGAGGAAGTGGTTGTGTGTGTGTGTGTGTGTGAGGGAAATGCCCTCATTTGTCTGGTCATTGAATGGCCGTAATTTTAGGGGTGCTACCCCCTTTTGTTTGATATGGAATAATCCTCCATTTTATTTTTAAAGTATGGCCACCATCCCTTACATCTACATGGATGTATGATCTCCATTTTCAGTTTGATGTCTTCATTTTATGTCTCAAAAGAATTATGATCACTGCCCCAGTTGGAATGCGCTTTACTCGTTTGCCACGAAACCCAGTTGCTCGCCAACACCGGCGTTTTCACGCGAGTTTAGCTTTTTGACACGCCGTACTTAGCGTTTCGCGCCCGCGGCGGGCGTCGGCGGAGGGCCGGCGAGGTGATATTCATTGCTTATTAAACGGGCGCTCGCGGTCGGGCGAGTCCCGCCGTGATGAATGCGTCTATCAGAGTAATGCTGCCTTGTCAGTTCAATTTGCCTCTCGTGCTCTTTAACCTGCCAACCGTAATCAGTCCGGACCACGGCATGAATAATTACCGGACCAGAAGACTTCACGCTTAATAAAACGTACCAGCTCATAAAGTGTGTGCACTCTGTTTATAGGGAAATTCTGGAACCTCTTCATTAGTGGTAAGTAGGCAGAAAACAAGAGGGCCGACCGGCCTGTCAGATGCTCTTCGATATGCAGCCCGCATATATCAGCGTACACCAAGGTTACATCAGTGCAGAAATATCATTACCTGTTCTTGCCGTCGCCATCACCCATACTGTTATCATTTTGTATGTGGATGTTATGATTCTGTTCAGATTTGTTAATAAATATCCCAGGAACAACTTGATACACCTTAAAATGAAATCCCAAAAGAAAACTGCATTGTTGGACCTACTCACTCCCTCATTTACACACATATACAGTCACACACACACACACACACACACACACACACACACACACACACACACACACACACACACACACACACACACACACACACACACACACACACACACACACACACACACACACACACACACACACACACACACACACACACACACACACACGGCTGATATAGCAAAAAAAAAACTCAAAAATTCCCTGGATTACCTTTCTTCAGGTGGGTAATTACATAATAGTGTGTGTATGTGTGTCTGTGTGTATGACTGTGTGCGTGACTGTGTGTGTGTGTGTGTGTAACTGTCTATGTCTGTGTTTTTTTAATGTGTTTTAGAAGCTGAGGAGTACAATGATTAAGGGTAATAATGACTCATTACACGACTAAGCTGTTTTTACTCCTGTGTTCCTCATTATTAATAAAAATTCTGAAATGATATGATTTTGGAGAACCCGAGAGTGGAATCTACGTTCATCACAAAGCCAGAGGGCATTCGAGGAAACATAAGCCAATGGATTGATTTTCCAGACTGTTTTAAAGCATTGTGGGACAAAAAGTTGACAATGTGCATCTATATTAAACCTCAACATTTTTTTTGAGTTTGTATTTTGTGTAAAAGAACATTTCAGTAACAGTGATGAATAAAACAAAATGTATCATTTTACAGCATTTTTGCTCACAGGACTCAAAACCATTTAGAGAGATTACTAAGATTGGTTATTAGCAACGGGCAATTCCAGTTTAAATGAATGAATATTAAATGCGTGACCTTTGGCCTCGGTGCTTTCTCCCTGCTTTTAAGGTAATGAGATGCATTTTAAAAAGTGCGACACTGCTTGTCCTGCTGCAAATGGACGTGGCCCCTACAAGATTTTGAAAGTGTTATACCGCGATGAGAGAGCTGTTCACAGGAGGGACGCCAGAGCGGAGCGATGAAATGCAGATGCATTCGCAGGCCCTCAGTCATTAACCTCTTGATGGGGCTCACTGAGGCATGTTGGTAATGTGCAAATAAACGACATCGCCGTAGCTTTTACCGTTTTCTCAGTGGGTGGAAGTAAGAGGTTTTTCGTTTGAGATGTCAAATCTGTGACTTAGCTTCTTTTTTTTTTTTTAAACACAAATTCCCCCATTCCACGTTCTTTTGATGCGTTGAAGAGGCGGGTAAATCAGAGCGGCGCCTAATTGCGTGTGCGTCGCGGGGTGATTATTGCCATTGTTCTGTCGCGCGAAAGAGCGCTTGGCAGGCGGCGGCGCGTCTGGCGGCGATGACACCCGCCCGCCACCTGTCACGCAGCGTTTTACCATTAACATAATCGTTTCTTTTTCCCAATTGGAGATAATGGTGTTGAACTCCTTTGTGTAATTGCTCCTGTCATAATACGGAGATAATTATTGGGTTTTTGTGATGGAGACCGCTCAGAGAGCGATCCAACACGCCGTTTGCATACGGATAGTCGACTACCTTTGATCTGGGGACCTGGGAAAGAAGTCGTCGGGATAAAGATGTCAGTCACCCTGTGATGCCTGAGAGACGGATCGAGATGGGGAGTACGAGGAGTCTGAGTTAAAATGCATCGGGAGGCTTAATTTCTCCTTTTAAACGTTTGCGTGGTTTCCTATTTGTTTTACTCATAAGGACGCCAGTTAGGAACGCAGTGGACATTTTCATGCTAGAATGCTCTATCGTAATGAAACCACGTCAAGGGATATTAGTCCTGTAACTTGCAGGATTGTTTGCAGTTTACAAAAACACATACTTTTACTTCAATGGGATCTTGACATAGACCTCATATTTACCCAGAAGTCAATAAATACGTAATGAATCAATGAAAACGTCTCTGACATATGTTTGTGGTGATTCTGTGTAAAATTAGACCCTGGGAAGGTTTCTGGTTGGAGGATTGAAACATTAATGAATCCATGGCCTTGTTCCTTTCATACACAGCGCACAATTATTTGGGTCTTAATATCGATGATGCCTTCTCCTGCAGCTGCCACCCCCTTTAAATTGCATTATTTTGGGGTCTTAAATCATTTCTTTTGTGGCAATGGATCTTTTTTTTATGATCTTCAAGATTTATTTATTTAATTTATTTAACAGGGTCAGTGCACATTAATCAGAATTTCAGTTTGCACGTCGATGTAAATGATGTGGACTGAGCTAATGAGCTCATTTTCGTCCGTAGTCCCAGTCCCTGGGCATGTTAAGACACGATGAATGACCCAATGTCATCAATACAATACTTCAGCAAATACTACAATACAAGACAATGCATAAACACATTATGGAGATTACAGAATTACATACAAAAACAATAAAGAATATATAAAGGCAGTGCTAGAGATAGGTTGGTATGGTTACTCAGAATTGTAAGACTGATTTGCTTTAAGCCACATCTTAAGTTAATGTTTTAAAGTAAGGTAATTAGTACATTTTCTTAACTCAGTGGGTAGACTATTCCAATATTGGGTGGCTCTTTTCTGATGAGACCGGCAGGGAGATCAGTCGAAGCTGAATCCCCCCTACTCTGCTATACAGTTTAACTATTTAAGGTGTAACAAATATGTGATTAGAATGTTCTTAAATGAGCATTCTAATGCTGATGTAACAATCACTACTGGGGGAAAAAAACATTCCAATTATCCATACTCTTCAAAGGGTTAAGTCCATAAGATCAAAGGCACTATACAAATCAATCAAGTATTGTTTTTTAATTTTGACCTCTTTTCCCCTTACAAAGACGGTATACTAAATGTCATGGTTCACCCAGTCTCTCTTTCCACCTGGACAAATGCCCAGTATCCAAAATGAATAGAAGTTGTGGCTCCAGCTAAGTTTGTGCTTTGAAATGTCAGAGAAATACCAAAACATAAAAACAGTTGGTGAAAATGAGTTACTGTGAAGCTGTATATAGTTACAGCTCTATCCATAACAGACTGTTCTCTTGAATGATCTTCATTTTCATAGGAGACTTGCTAACAACCTAAAGTGACAAAGGACCCACACAATGCTAGGTCATTATCATGGCAAGACCGGTGTTGCAGTCGTACACCTCCCCTCCCCCACTTTCTTTTCCAAATCTACTGCGGCAGCATTCGGGTACACAGGACATGTTACAGCTCGCTAAGTAAACAAGCGCTGCACGTAGTACCTTTTGAAAGTGTTTTCCACATCACCTCAGTGACTATCAAAAGAATACTGGTTCTGAAACCTGAACAAATAAGATGGTATCCTAGAGTATTAGTTTTCCTCCCCGAGACATAATAAGCAGGGTATTACATGAACAGCAACGTCGTGTTGCTTCCCACAAACTGCTAGCCCACCGTACAGCTGACGCTAAACAAATAAGAATCTGCATTTTTAAAGTAGACGTGGCTCTAGCGCTGCCATGTCTCTCGTTTCTCCTCAGAATGTTGCCATTTAAGTTTGCGCTGAAGGAAATAAACTTGTTATTGTACAGAAAGGAGAACGGGAAACGGGGATAGGAAAAAAGAAGAGTAGTACTGTAATTATACTCAATTTGCAGATGAATGTGAATCTCGCATTTCTCTTCTCTGTCCCTTGTTTCTGACATTTGTTCCTTCCAGTGACAGAGAAAGTGGGACTTTTTTTTTGTTTAATAAACTGACAGTGGAGGTCAGATCTGCAGAAAATGGGCCATGGAAAGGTCGCAGTGTCATGTCAAAATTACAAAGGCAGAACATTTCTTCTTTCTGACTTCCTGCCATTGTACCTAATTACAGGCACACACACACACACACACACACACACACACACACACACACACACACACACACACACACACACACACAAAACCACTGTCCTCATCTTACTCACACACACACACTACTTAAAAAGATTTTAAATAAAATCATTTTCATGTTATTTGTTGGAAAATGTAAGTATACAAATAATGGCTTGGCATGGTTATGAAAATATTCAGTAAAGTGGTGCAGAACCAAATTAATTTAGAAAGGTTTCTAGTGTTGTTGGCTTCATGTGCCAATTGTGGCTAGCGGGAGGGGCGTGGCTCAGCGATGTGACTGGTCTGTTGGTCTGCCGTGTGAAGCTGACAAGGAACATGAAGCCACAAGCTTCATTAGCTGACCTCATTAGCCGCCCCTCGTGGCTGAACAACACTGCAGTGATCCTAGAGAGCCCTGTCCTGTAACTGCGTATAATTGGATGGAATGACCATTTGCTCGAGTTGCCATTTAAAAAATAGAATAAAAAATAAAAAATGTATTCAATTTATTTGACAGGGACAATGCACGTAACATTTCTGTAAGCAGTGGCAGATTTGAGCAGAGAGGCGACTTTCCATCTGTAGTCTGGGGGCTGTGGGAAGAAACCAGAGTGTCTAGAGAGAACCCACAGAACGTGGGGAGAACATGCAGATTCCATGCAGAAAGGATCGGGGCTGGCCGGGACTCGAACCCAGAACCTCCTCCTTGCGAGGCAACAGTGCTAACCGCTATATGTCCCATCCACCATGCCGCCCAGGAAGTCAGACCAAAGCTGGATCTGAAATGAAGGTCCTGTCCAAATGGGTGGACTCCGTGACTTGTATTACACGTGAGATTTGCATCCAGTCTGGACCCATGCAGTTGAAATGAATATTCAGGCAGCTGTTTAAGATCACCGATGAACAGCCTATATATAGGACATATAATAATAAAAATGATTACAGAGGTGGAAGAAATTGGAATGGCTGGTTTTGGAGTACAAAATAAGATGAGATATTTAACTGTGGTTTGGTATTATTGCCCCTCAAAGATTCAAATCACATATGGTGTGAGTTGTTCTGTGGTTATGTTTCCAGGAATCTTTGTGTATGCATTTAATTTTAAAGGATACTGTTTTTGATGATGAAAAATGGTCTGTTCACCTTTCATTATCTTATTTTGGGTTTGAAATATATTTATGCTTGAAAAAGTACATTTAATTTTGAAAGTCACCTCCTCAGTGAGAGTGCGGCCTAATATGACTGATTCTTAAAATACTTCAATCAAACTTCAGTCAACGTTCAACCAGAACAATTCAATCGACGCTTCGTTTGAATTGGTTCGATCGGTACATTTCCCGGTTTTGAATGAGCCAAAGGTGTACCTTATTCCTTTATTAAGAGAAGTGATTAAATGGGAACTTCCTCTATTATTCGGACGGACGGAACAAAGCTCATAATAGTGGACTTTCTGTGTATGCAGCAGAAGTTACATCGTCATAACACTCATGATATTTATTCATGAGATGTAACAATAATAAGTCTCAGTTTTGACGCATTGTCCAAAAACAAATGAAAGGACTCTAGAAGGTACTTGGCACGAGAATGTAAAATAACAAGGAAAGGTTTTGTCTGTGTACTGGGGAAGTAATAAGTAGTAGGAACAAAGCAGGCACCCAAAAATGCTGATGCGAGCGTTTCACCTGGAATCCTGTAATCTTCTTTCACATAATAATACGGTCCGGTCATGCTACCTTCTCTGTCACTGGTAATTTAGCTGTTAAAATGACCTGCTTTTTGAAATGAGTATGGTTCTTTGTGGTTATCCCGAATCCTGTCGGTGGAACACGCCCCGACATTCAACACGGACCTTCGTGCGTCAAACAAACCGAAAGCTTCCAAAAAAAAAAAAAAAAAAAAAAAAAAGCCATTTTCGATGCGTTAAGTCATCTAGTTTTCAAAAAAATAAATGAGAGAGACTGGTGTCCTTTGTTATTCAGTGTGATTTATTTAAAAAAACTTTCTGACACACAATGAGTAATCTGACCCATCTTGATTTCAGTTCAAGATCACATGGTTTGCCCATAGATACAAATTTTCTTCTTTTTCCAAGTGGAAAAGAAACGTCAACCTTTCAAAAAAATAATAAAATAAAATAAAAATGTCAATTATAATTATATATTGGAGAGTGTAATATGTGCCTACATTGTGATTCATGCATGTTTCCATGGCATTTTCTGGTTAGGAGTTTTCAATCCCAGACTTTGCTGTTGTGTGAAAGTGAGGCCTGTAGCCAGGGGTCGATGTTTAGTATTTTAGACACGGTACACTAACACCATCTGGAAGAGATCTGAATGCTTGTTAAATGCACTGCATTTTTTTGTGCAAAGACAGGGAGGGGAGGGGCTCAGTGGGAGGGGACTCAACAGGTCTACAGAGGGTGTTATCATTAAGGTATTTGACCTGGCCTTTTTTTAAACTTCGAGTGCAGAGAAGGATAGAGTTTCAAAGGCTCTTTTAAGTCGTTGGACTGTAAATTGAAAATTGCCCTGGGAAACTATTCTAGAAGAAGAAGACTCCCGGGACTTGGAGGGGAGAAATTATTCAGTACCTGAAATCTGTGTGACAATACAGAGCTCTGACAGAAACTTTCAAGACGCAAAATGTTCAAAGCGTCAACGCCTACGCGACTGACCAGACACCTTAACTCAAACCGTGTGGTAAAGCGTTGGCCTACTATCATAGTTTTTAATGGTTCTGTTGTACTGGGTAGTTCATAACATGCTGATGCATTTAATGTCCCCAAGAGTCTATGTCAAACTAGCCCAAGATCTTCATCAACCAACATATTCACACCTGTTTACATTTTTTTTTTTAAAAAGAAACAAAAAAATTGTGCTTTCCACCAAATCGGATGGATTTGGCAAAAGATGAATCGTTTGTAAATCTTACTCAGATTATGTATGCAAGGTGGAAGTTTCACTCCCTTGATACTGGTGATGTGTACATTTAACATAAACTATTGTATATTTACCACATTAGCACTGGCTGTACTTACATCTACGCTGAAGCCTTTATATGACCCACATTTGTTTTTCAGTAACACAGTGCCTTTGCCTTTACTCTCCTGACCGAAAACACCACCTCCGCACTGTGTACTCACATACTGCGCGCCCATTCAGATAAAAGGAAATAGCGGACGGCTGAGAAAATCACGCAGGGAGGACAGTTTGACCTCCGACCTCCAGGGGTCAGCACTGTTTGTTTGTGGTTTGGCAGAGGGCTGTAAACTCCCATCCCTGGTGCTTCGTAATGGGTGAAAGTCTACAGCACAGTCTATCTACACCATTCAGAACATAGACCGTTTTTTTTTTTTAAATGAATGTGATTACTCATGACTATGGCTGGGGTCAAGCAAAAAGCAGACACTGTGGTGATGTATTGGGAAAGCATGTCTGGGAATTTTACTCTCTGGAAATCTAACACACACACGCACACGCACACGCACACACACAATAATAATAATAATAAAAATAATAGTGAATAGAAAAATAATGATGATGACTACCCCTTTAAATATCCTATTAATAATAAACTTTAATTTCCTGACACTCGGTGGTTTGCTAATGCTTCCAGAAGTTGGTTTTTGCCATGTCTCTGGCTGGCACCTTCACTCTTTATCATCATCTGGGAATGGCTATGACTCCCGCTAACGGAACCGAGTGCGGTTTTCCCAGGATAAAAGAGAAATACGGAAATGCGGACATGTGAGAGGAAAGCAGAAAAAGGGGATGCCACAGGCTGTCCTGGCCACTAGTTTTTGACACCAAAGCAGGGCTCGCCTATGCAAACGGGTCACTACCGGCTTGTATTAGTAACGCTCTTCATTGTGTTGCGCTTAAACTGTGTGTTGCTCCGCGCTTGAGGAATCCAGTTGTCAATGAATAATGAACTACTGCGTGGTGCTATGTTGGCGCTATGTTATTGTGTGCGGCCTTTTCACCAAGTAGAAGTCGGTTTTTGTTTTGACTGGGGCCCCGTGGAATTGTTGGCCATGGTGCTTCTAAGGCCCGATGCAGTCTCTTCCTCTTCATATATATATATTTTTTTCAACTTTTCTGTAAAGATTTCTTTTTTTTTTTTTTTTAAGACACCAGGTGTCGGAAAGCAAAAGTTCTGAGAAAGTTTGTGGCGCAGCGGAAGCAGGCGGCGGGCGGGGGGGGCATCGGGGAAGCACGCAGGGACAGCTGCGGTAATTCATTAAAATGCGACGGCGTGAGACAAAAGGATCCCGGACACAAAGGTACTACTGAGGCTTCCCAGGATTAGCTCTGCGTGAGCTCCAGCGCCGCAGCTGACAGCGCGAGCAGGTTAATCCACCTGCGACGCCGCTAAAATATGCGGCGGTATTAGACAAAGCGGCAAGCTGACGCTAGCACCTAGCCCCGTCACGTAATCGCCGACGCGCTAACCGTCTTAGCGAATAAGTTCAAAATAAAATTGTGCAGTTTTTTTCTTTTCTTATCTCTGCAAGTTTTTTCTTTGTGTTTCTGTTTCTGTTGATGAACGTTGGTGTTTCTTCTGGTCTTCTGCACGTGTTTAGGGAAAGCCGCCTAGTGTGAACCGCAACCCAGGGAAAGCGTTTGTTGGGCTGTGCAAACCGTTTATTGAAATTGTCTTGTCGGGGGGGCTTAACGCTCACATGGCCTAACGCTTTTGGTGGGGTTAACTCTCTGTTGTTTCAGTTCCCAGAGCTGATATCCCTGTCATATCACTGATTACGTTGACTGTTGATAGAGCTAATGTGTTTTTGAATGGAATATTGTAGGTAACCGGATCCAGAGACGGATCTAGAAATTATTTTAGCAGGGAAAAACGAAAAAGAAAAATGGCCCTCCCTGCACATGCGCACACACAGTGACACACACACACACACACAGACACACAGACACACACACACACCTCTAGGACCCCCCTGGACCCACTAGTTCCCGGGAAAGCTTCCAGTTTTACCTCCTTCGCTCCGCCCCTGCACACACACACACACACACACGCACACACACACACACACACACACGCACACACACACACAGACACACGCACGCACGCACACACACACACACACACACACACACACACACACACACACACACACACACACAGTGACACACACACACACACACACACACACACACACACACAGTGACACACACACACACACACACAGACGCACGCACGCACGCACGCACGCACGCACGCACGCACGCACGCACGCACGCACGCACGCACGCACGCACGCACGCACACACACACACACACCTCTAGGGGCCCCCTGGACGTGCTAGTGGCCGTGAAAGCTCCCTGTTATACCCCCTGACCTCATATCCTTAATGTATTCATTTTCAGAGGACGCAGAGGACAAGTTCAAAGGACCTGCTAAGACTACAACAACTGAGCAGTTTGAGAAGGATATTAAAGTCCACAAGAAGACAAAACCTGGTGGTGAGAATGTTTAAAACTTTCATTCAATTTTCTTTCGTTCTCTTCTCATCTTTATATTACATTTTCTGACTTCCCTGTTTATTAATATGAAGCTTCTACATATTCACAGTTGATGCCACTTTCATCATAATGTTTGGATGGTGAGAATGTAAATGAGGGTTTTTTTTTTTTTCATAATGGACAAAACATTGAATATTTGTGTTGGAACACATCTGTGTGGTGTTATGGTGCAGCATATCACTGAAGCCATAGTGTATTGCCAGATGAGCCTTCCTAAATTGCCATAGCATGTGGGAAGTGTCTCTGTAGAGCTGCGTGATGATAGGAAAGCTGGTAGAAGAGGTAATTCCGCCGTAATAGACAACGGAGGATGCTCTTTAAAAAAGTTTTGAAATTTCAGTTATAGCACACGTTAAATGTGTAAACAAACTAGCATTTACACTAGCGGATACAGGGCACATGAGTTAATGAGTAATGAGTGTCTAAAGATCCCTATCCGACTTGTTTTTTTTTACTCTTTGGATAAATACTTGTACTGGCAGGACAGGCTGTTCGAAACCTTGAGTGTGACGGATTGCAAAATATTTTATATGAATTTTGTGTACAGCATTTTCTAGAAGGAAAAGGGTGTTGATGTTCAGCACGTTCAGCTATTATGACATAATTTTGTCCTAGGAGGGGCACAAATAATCCTTAAATATATTTGTCGTAGAGGCCATTTTACACACCTATCTGCTTAGTGTTGTCAAACTATGTATTGATTTATTACATTGAAAGGTGTATGAAGCGTGTTCTTTTTAACTTACTAAGGGGTCTCCTGGTTACCTTTGAGCCTGGGTGAGGGTCCATGGATCAGAACGGGTTGATAAATGAAGGGGACCACAATTTAAGGGGGCCACCATTCATTACCTGATTGAGGTCTTGCTAGATTACTGACTGAAGCGGCGGCCCCCTTTAATCCACGCACAGCTCCCAATTCATATTCTGTATGTTTATTTATGAAATGAATTGAGCCCAAACCATGTTCTCTGCTCACTTTCAGGAATTAACACCCTGGCCAAGGACCCTCCTGGGACTACGGCTCTCGGGAAGCGCACTCTGTTGCCAGAAAATGGAAATGACGCGACGCCCAAGAGACCAAAATCGGCGGAGGAGACGGCCGGCCATGAGCAGGTAGCCTCCATTAGCCTCCGTTACAGAAAGCGGTGCGCTGTTCCGCTGTTCCGCTGTGAAGCCCAACTCAGCAGTGCGCTGTTCCGCTGTTCTGCTGTGAAGCCCAACTCAGCAGTGCGCTGTTCCGCTGTGAAGCCCAACTCAGCAGTGCGCTGTTCTCGCCGTTTCGCTGTGAAGCCCAACTCAGCAGTGCGCTGTTCTCGCCGTTTCGCTGTGAAGCCCAACTCAGCAGTGCGCTGTTCTCGCCGTTTCGCTGTGAAGCCCAACTCAGCAGTGCGCTGTTCTCGCCGTTTCGCTGTGAAGCCCAACTCAGCAGTGCGCTGTTCTCGCCGTTTCGCTGTGAAGCCCAACTCAGCAGTGCGCTGTTCTCGCCGTTTCGCTGTGAAGCCCAACTCAGCAGTGCGCTGTTCTCGCCGTTTCGCTGTGAAGCCCAACTCAGCAGTGCGCTGTTCTCGCCGTTTCGCTGTGAAGCCCAACTCAGCAGTGCGCTGTTCTCGCCATTTCGCTGTGAAGCCCAACTCAGCAGTGCGCTGTTCTCGCCGTTTCGCTGTGAAGCCCAACTCAGCTTCCGCCCTCTGCGTCTCCATCTCGCTTGCATATAATCGCATTTGGTTTAATATGTTAAATAATGATGGATATGCGTGTCATGTGCTGCTGATAGAGGGACCCGGGTCATTTAATCCCTTAATGTAAGTGGATTACTTTAAAGGATGCGGTTTGAAGTGCTCATTTGAGAGTGTGTGTTTATGTTAATGAGTACCGGGCTGAGATTGAACAGGCTTCGCCCCCTTTTGTTCGTCTGTAATCTTCTGATAAGAAAGTCCTGCAAATCATATTCTGTTAATAACATTTCAAAGACGGTGGCAGACGTAGGATCTGACTTATGGCGTCTGCCCCATTTACTTGTCCCATTAACTTTCGTCCAGTTGTCAACGCTGTTGATGTTATTGCTACCCTTCATTACTATTTTAATTATCATTTGACTGATTTTAAATTTCCCCGATATAATAATTTTCATGTGGAATGTGTTCTCACCCTAACTTTATGATTTCCCCGATATAATTATTCACATATGGAATGTGTTCTCACCCTAACTTTATGGTTTCTTTTTCTTTCAGGACAACCAGTGCTCGCAGTGTAGCTACAGCACCCCGGACGCAAACCGCATGGCGATGCATATGCTATCCCAGCATTCTCTGCGGTCGGCTCTCTGCTGCCCCCTGTGCGACGATATCCTCAGCAGCAAGATCCACCTGCAGCTTCACTTGACCCACCTCCATAGCGTGGCGGCCGACTGCGTGGAGAAGCTTCTCGCGGGTGTACGTACAAGCGTGCCAATGTTTCCTACCAACAGTTTGAGGCTGGGCGTTCATTTTTGGAAAATGGGTGGCAGTGTAGTATAATGGTTAAGGAACTGGGCTTGTAACCAAAAGGTTTGATTCCCAGGTAGGACACTGACGTTGTACCCTTGAGCAAGGTGCTTAACCTGCATTCAGTATATATCCAGCTGTATAAATGGATACTATGTAAAAGTGCAAAAAGCTATGTAACTCCACGGGCCCTATCTTACACATTACATTACATTACAGGCATTTAGCAGACGCTCTTATTCAGAGCGACTTACAACTTCTTATTACATTTATCCATTCATACAGCTGGATATATACTGAAGCAAGTCAGGTTAAGTACCTTGCTCAAGGGTACAACGGCAGTGTCCTACCTGGGAATCAAACCTGCAACCTTTCGGTTACAAGTCCAGTTCCTTACACCCGGCGCAAAGCGGCGCTAACCCAAACGCAAGTGTCTTTGCTATCTTACACCCGGCGCTAGGTTCATAATAACGCCTAGCGCTTACGTCCTTTAACTAGCATGTATTATTGCGCCCATTACAAGTGAACTGGGCGTGTTGGTCTTAAGATGAGGAGTGGCCAGGATTATTTTTGGCGTATTGCTATCTTGAGCCAGCAGAAAGCGCTTGCGCTAGAACCACCACAAACCTGGTCTAAAGTCATGTCGCAGTTGTTTACATGTTATTTTAACGGCGCATATAAGTGCGTCTACATAGGCGTGTGCACAACGCGCGTAGCCTCCTGTCTGTTACACACAGGGGCGCACACAAGCATGACTAAAATATCTACATCACACTGTGAAATATTATTATTGTGCAGGCTATATCAAAAATGCATAATAATAAAAGGTTCCATAGGTCCACATACCTTTCCCTCAGCGAAGGGAAACGATGCCACATTACATTGCTCTCAGCCCACTCCATCAACATCCAGGCGATGTGCGATGGTATGGGACAATGGCTATACATTAAAAGGAGCTGATAACACCTATATCAAGCCTAATGCGCAAATTGTCATTTACACCTAATGCGTGAATTGTCATTCAATAGAAACTTTCATCAATAGACGGACTGCAATAGACGGACATTTCAGTTCTGAAAATGTGTTTCAGACGTCATTACAATACAGCTCTGTTTATCTAGGAATACAGCCTGTAAGTAAATAGAATGGTTTGTGACTGAAAAAAGTTCAAAACCTTGTCCAGTGAATATTGCTTTTATTGTTTTTAAAATAGCCTAGGCTACAGCGGATTCGCTGTGCATAAGGTTTTTTTCAATAGCCTACGGTTATAAAACGGAGATAAATGTCATCATGTTAACTGAATTGTAACCTTAGCTATTTTTCGTCCTTCATATTTTTTAAATTACAGTGACAAGGTTTCCATACCCTCAGCTTATTAACACCCGCTGATTTCACCTGTTATTCCATAACTGAACAAAAGATTTTAAAGAGAACTAAGCGTCTAATTAGAAACAAAATTTGCAGCACGTTACACAATTAATTTACAATTAATTTATGTTATTAATCAAAATTAGAATGCAGGTAGCCTAATGAACTTCGGATGAAGCTTGAACATGAGTTCATTGCATAATCAAACGAAATTCGTTAAACAAGCAGGCTAATTTGGCGTTTTCTAAGGTGAGACGGAAGCAATTGGTCGCTTATTCTCAGCTGTTGCAGGTGCTTTTAACGAAATTTAACCGCATATTATTTTTGTAAACAGCACTGTCACGAATTATCGCAAATTCATAATGGTTAGCTCAAATAATATTGATCATAGGCTACTATTGATCCATATAGCCTATTCCTTGATCGCACTAAACACGCACGAGCATGTCTGTTTCGCCATCATAAGCAATCCGCCAAGGTGGAAAAGCAGGCTTTTAAAGGGAATGGGATATGACATTTTGATTGGTTTATTGCATGTCACGCCCAAGACACACCTATAATTAATGAAGAGACTAGGTTCAGCCCAGTTGCAGCTTGCGCCGTGCTTAGCGCCCAAAAAATACGCCGCTAAAATAGCAAAAGTGGACTTGGACACGCCCTAAATGCGCTTAGACCAAGTGCCAAGATCGCCAAGATAGGGCCCCATGTCACTCTGGATAAGAGCGTGTGCTAAATACCTGTAATGTAATAGTACAATGCAGGCTTTATGGTGTATAAAAAAAAAAGAAGAAATCCAGTGTTATTTGGTCATGGCGCTGTTCTCTGAAACAGATGCTGTGTGTCGACAACAAAACGTGTGGAAGTTCTGCATGTGAGAACTGAAAATTTAAGACAGTTATTTTATGGGGTGGGGGGTGGGGGGCAAAATATGGCAGTGTGCATTGTTGTGTTGCAGTAAAAAGGCCAAAAGAATGCTAAAATATGTATTAGAAGTTGAGTATAAATCCGAGTAGATTACATTGATGTGTACAATGCCTTCGCCAGGTCACATTTAGAATACTGTGTGCAGTTGCGAGGTCCACACATGAAAGATAGAAGTTTTTGAAAACTGCATAAGGAGGATGGTCCAAGCTTTTGAGGAAAAGAACGAAGACACTTAACCTTTCCAAGGCTTAGCTAAAGAAGACTAATTTATTTTTTACATTCATGAAAGGGATTAACAAATTGAACTGCGAGCGATTTTTCAGCTTGAATTCTGTCGGCAGAACAAGGGCACATAGGTGGAAATGAAAGGTCAATGCCAAACGGTTATTAGGAAGTACCTCTTTTGCAGCGAGAGTTGTCAATGCACGCAACGACTTTCCAGGTCATGCTTTAGAAACAGAGACCCTTGGGGTGTTTAACTAAGTGCTGGATAATCTCGACTGTCGATAATTGATGAACCTTGATGGCTTAAATGGGTTTCTCCTTGTCATTATGTGTGGTAATGTTATGTTCTCAATAAAAACCAGCTCAAATAAGCGTTTATTTTATCCTGGGAATGCAGGGGAAATGACCCTTCGGTAAGAGCTAAGCTGAGATATAAACTATCTAGGAAGCATAGGCATGTACAGATGTTTAAATGATACTGAATTTTAAACCGTTACTGACGTGCAGTAATATTTTTTAGTAAACTCAAGTTTTTTTTTCTTGTCAAGTCTTCATGTATACGGTTTTATTTATTTAAGCAAAGCATATTTTCATTATTGTGTTCATTTATTATAAATGCAGCAGCCATAGAAATATGAAAACACTGCATTAAAATGTGTTAAAAAGGCTTTACCTGAACCTAGGCGTTACCTGAAGTCCCATATATGTATACGTATCCAAGTAATAATGTATGTTATTTTCTAGCTAGTTTATTCAAAAAAAGGTCCTTCATCATGGTTAGAGTCTCTTCATATCTGCATAGTAAGAACTCAACAAAAGTAACAATACCATAACGTTGCTGTCTAACTTATCTAACTTATTGTTATTGTCTAACTTATTGTCTTATAATATTTGTACCACTTCATATTTTAACAGGTGTCAGAAACTGACGTCTTATTGCCCAGAAACATGGCTGAAAAACCTGCCAAAGATAAGCTTTTGTGTCACGTGAACACTTCAGCTGTCACACCGAAAGAAACAGTCAGGCCTCAAGGCAAGTGCATTTGTTCATAAATCTTCATTTGTATTCATTAATTCATTTTACAGTAGCCCCTGTAGGAATTCTATGAAAGCAATGATTAATTCATTAACTGTGTAAGTTATGGTTGCATCATTCTTAATTAGCAAATGATATTCAGCATTTTCATGCAATAAATTACAATGTTCAGTGTAGTTGTCAAAAATATTTAAATCCAGGAATGCAACCCAAAATTTAAATAAATGTTTCCCTCTGCTGTTCAACTCCAGGTGAAGGTTCCAGTGCTTTAAAGAGCAAAGCTCAAAACAAAGGTTTAGAGGGACTTCAGAATGTTCTGGAAGTGAAGCCATCGAGGGTACGTTCAAACACTGGAAGCTGGAAGAGGAGCCAGGACCAGAAAAACCAGGCCTGGTCATGGAAGGATCAAAGTGGGCTCCAAAACCAGCAAGTCGTAGGCTCTAATCACCACGGTTACAAGCAACGGAATGAACCCCGCATCCTGGAAACGCGCGAGCTTCAGGCGCTTTCCCAGCTCCGCACCGCCATCATCTGTGGCCTGTGCCTTTGTGACTTCCACACGGTCCTTGAGCTCAGGAAGCACCTGGAGAGCGGTCATCCGGAGCTGAGTGAGGCTGATGTCGAGCGTCTATGCGGGACCCCACCTGTGAGCGAATTCAACACTGAGAATGAAGAGAGGATGTTTGAGCCCAAGCTGCACAAAGACCTGGTCCAGGAAAGGAAGGACAGTCCAGCAAGAAGTGACAGCGGCTCTCCCCTGGATGAGGTGAACCCAGAACCTAAACGAACCATTCCGCTGAAAAAAGGCACAAATTTCTTTGTGGAGAAGTTTTTGGATCCCGCACGTCCATACAAGTGCACAGTTTGTAAGGAATCCTTCACACAGAAGAACATTCTCTTGGTTCACTACAATTCAGTGTCGCATTTACACAAACTGAAAAAGGTTATGCATGAGACCACATCGCCAGTCCTTCAGGAAAGCAGCAACAGGTTTGATAAGCCATACAAATGCAATATTTGTAGCGTTGCTTATAGCCAAAGTTCAACTCTGGAGATCCACATGAGGTCTGTGCTTCACCAGACGAAAGCCAGGACTTCCAAGGTGGAAACCGGAAGCAGTATTTCAAACGGAAACCGTGGAACGACACTCCCTCAAAGGCCAGACACTGTCAGCCAAGAGGCCGTGGACTCTGCAAGCTTGCCTGCCGCAACCCCCAAAGATTACCAGACAAAAGCCAAAGAAACTAACAGAAAACAAACCACCGAAAATATTTCTGCTCTTCTCTCTCCGCAGCCATCCCTGACCGCAGGACAGCTGCAGCTGCAGCATGACCTAACACAGCAGGCTGCTTTCTTTCAGTCCCAGTTTCTAAGCCCTGCATTCTGGCCGTCCCTCCCGATGTCTCCGAGTGTCCTCTTACATTTTCAACAACCCCAGTTCCTCTTTCCATTTTACATGCCTGGTGCCGAGGTTAAACTTAACCCAGAGCTGGTGTCGCAGTCCCCTGTTTTGGGGCTGCCCGGGATGACCCAGACATTGCTGGAGGACCTCCGGCTCCAGCAGAGCCAGTTTCAGCAACTGCAGCAAGAGGCTACTAAAAAGCTTTCCTGTGACTCAGAGGTCCAGCTGCAGAAAGAGCTAGAACAGACTAATGAGCCAGAGGTGGAGCGGAATGACACGGTGGCCACTGATGTTCAGATGTCTGAGGAAGCCGAAGAGCAGTCAAAGAAACCAGAGAGCAAAGAGGAGCCAGACAAGCTAAAAGACATGACTGATGATAACGGAGCAGGATCAAAGGATGTTAAAAAGCAGGATCCTGAGCCTCCCTTTCTACCTCCACGTGTTATCCTGGGTGCGAGGGGCAATGCTGCCAGAGCTCTGCTGGAGAACTTTGGCTTCGAGCTGGTGATCCAGTACATTGAGAACAGACAGAGGAATCAGAGGAAAAATGAGTGCGCAGAAAAAGCGGCCGTTGCCGACAAGCTCGAATGTGGGACGTGCGGAAAGCTCTTCTCCAACATCCTCATCCTCAAGAACCACCAGGAGCACGTGCACAGACAGATCTTTCCAAATGGAGATCTTGAGAAGTTTGCACAGCAGTACAGAGAGGCCTATGACAAACTGTATCCAATTAATCCATTATCTCCCGCAACTCCTCCACCCCCTCCAACCACACCGCCTCTTCCACCTCCCCCAACCTCTCCCCAGCCTCCATCAGAGACTGCCTCCACCGTAAGAAAAATACAAACTCCTGTGCCGCCGAAGGCTCCACAACCACCACCAACTCCCCCTCCCCCTCCCCCGCCTCCACCTGTTGTATCTCCAAAACTCCACCTTCCCACATCTCTAGACCTGCCTCTTCTCCTGTCAATGATGGTACAGAATGCTGGGTTGTCCCCACACCTCACCCACCAGTTCCCCTCTTCAGATTCTACACCTCAGTCCGATCTCACACAGCTTTGTCGTCAGCAGGAGCCAGACCCTGAGTTTGTCCAGCAGGTGGAGCCCAAGCGACCCCGTACTCGCATTACCAATGAACAGCTGAAAATCCTACGTGACAATTTCAACATTAACAGCTACCCAGGGGAGGAGAGGGTCCAAGAGATGGCAGAGAAGTCAGGACTTTGCCAAAAAGTTATCAAGCACTGGTTCCGCAACACCCTCTTCAAAGAGAGGCAACGATGCAAGGATTCCCCCTACAACTTCAACATTCCACCCATCACAACACTGGAAGACCTGAGACTGGAATCCCAGTTTGGTGGACTGGATTATTACAAACTGGATCCCACTATGAATAATCCATCTTCCAAAACTCACTTTACAGACTATCAGATGAGAGTCCTTCAGGACTTTTTTGATACTAATGCTTACCCTAAGGATAATGAAATAGATCAGCTCTCTTCTGTTCTTAATCTTCCAAGTAGTGTGATCATTGTTTGGTTAAAAAACGCCCGTGAGAAGGCAAGAACAAATTCCGAAAGCCAGGTAGATTCAACTGAAGACAGTGAAATAAAGGAAAAGGCTAATGAGAGTTGCAATGCTCATTCTTACAAAGCTGAAGATGATGATGGACAAGACAATGATTGGCAAGATAAGGAATACAGGGATGTTAGCAACCAGAACTTACCAAAGTTATTGGAACATGCAGGTTCATCCAAACATCCAAACAGAGTTGCATGTTCTGATTCAAGCTCTCCCTCAATACCTTCACCACAATCCAGTGTAGGAAAGGTCTCCCCTAAGCCAAAGTTAACCTCTGAAAATCCAAAGCAAGCTGACGACTCTTCGTCTCAAGTGGTGAAGAATGTGCCAGAACTACAAGCAGCCCAAGTTCTCACTTCTCAACCTGCCGGCAGGCAGAAGACACCCCAAGAACTAATGACAAGGTTGCAGGCTGCAGCCATCACATCCAGCCATCTTCCTCTCACCTCCACATCTCTCACAAACAGTTTACTTCCTCAGATGCTACACTACAAGTGTGACCAGTGTAAAATCATCTTCCCATCAGCAGAACTGTGGCAGGAGCACCAACGCATACATTTGTTAGCTACCCAAAATCAGTTTCTTCACTCACAGTTCCTGGAAAGATCCTTGGAAATGCCATATATGATCTTTGACCCAAGCAATCCCCTTATAACAAGCCAGTTACTTTCTGGAACATTCTCCCAAATGCCAGTGCTGAACAGTTCGGCCCAGTCCTCACCTCCTACTTCTTGCTCCACGTCTCTGAAGCGAAAACTAGATGACCGAGAGGAAAACGGTTCCAGTGATAAAGACTGCGGAATCACTATTGAAGACCAGCAAAGGGATAAACGCCCCAGGACCACCATTGCACCAGAACAGCTGGAGATCCTGTATGACAAGTACCTCCTTGACTCCAACCCAACACGAAAAATGCTAGAACACATTGCCAACACAGTAGGCCTGAAGAAAAGAGTGGTACAGGTTTGGTTTCAGAACACTCGTGCCAGAGAGCGCAAGGGGCAGTTTCGAGCACTGGGTACAGTTCAGTCTCACAAAAAATGTCCTTTCTGTGGTTCACTCTTCAAGGCCCTATCAGCTCTTGAAAACCATATTAGATCCAGACACTGGCATGAAGCGAAGGAGGCAGGTTTTAGCTTGTGTTCAAGTTCCATGATGCCATGCAATGATGGAGGGGAGATCCTACACAAGCACAGTGACTTTGAGAACCAGTCCACTAAGACGGAGATGAGTGAATCTGAGTTTCCTGACTATGAGCTGACAGCTGCATCTTCAAGCCCTGCTAAACCCTTTGAAGGACATCTGAAGTACTTCTTGAGCTCTTCATGCTCAAAAGCAGAAAGAAATTATGACACTGAAGGGACAAGTGTTAATTTTGGAGAAGTCTCCTATGATTTAATGAAGGCAGATTTAGATGAGACCTCTTCAGTCACAACAGCCACAAGTGATGCATCAACGGGACATAGGGGACAAAGTGAGCAAGGTGAAGGCAAGATAAATCCCTTTCAAAATTATGATTCCCACAGGGAAGTTCAATTTAGCCCGGCAAATTTCTCAAGTCAAGAAAGCAAGAACAGTTATAGCATGCAAGGCGATGACTTCGATGACAGTACAGATCAGAGCGAGACCTTGAGCGTAGTAGACCTGAGCTCACCTCACCCCTTCACCTATAGAAGCCATCTGGACCCAGGAAAGCTAAGTATAGACAAGCCAGGCCACAGGCGGTCCAGAACTCAGATGAGCAACCAGCAAGTTATGGTTCTCAAGTCTTGCTTTAGCGACTGCCGCACACCAACCATGCACGAGTGTGAGACGCTCGGCGACAAAATTGGACTAGCTAAGCGGGTCGTACAGGTCTGGTTTCAAAATGCTCGTGCCAAAGAAAAGAAGTTCAAAATAACCGTGGGAAAGCCATTTGTGATAAGCAAGGGATCACCGGATGGTCCACTGCCAGAATGCACTCTCTGCGGCACAAGGTTCACCACCACATTTCCTATACGGGAGCACATTTTCTCCAAGCTGCACGTAGATAAACTGCAAGAAAGACTGCGGAGCCACGTGGACCGGGAAAAGGATCACCTCACACCAACAACTGTTCGTCAGCTGATGGCACAGCAGGAGTTTGAACGCTTCAAGAAGAGGACAGTGGATTCCCTTGGTACGACAGCTCAGCATCAAACCATGACAGACGGAAGTGCACTTTTTGGTCTTGGCTGGCAAACAAGTTACTCTGGAATGACTGGTCTCCCATCCAGTGTAAATGGGCATTTAAAACATCCTAGTTTTCCACCAAACACACCTGGTGAGTTTGTATGACCTGGACAGATGTATGAACTGAGAGATCAATATACACTAATACACGCATTAACTGACTTATGTAATCATGCTAAGCATTGACTTCTGTCAATTAAATATTGTAGTCTTGATCCTTAACTCTCTGTTCAGAGAGAGAGAGTGTGTGTGTGTGTGTGTATAACACATATATAGGTACGCATAAGTAGAATTTTGTTCATATGTTGATCCCTAAAATATTGTGTAATTCAGTTCAAGATTTACTCAAGTCTCAACGTAAATCTTCTGTTTTACAGTAATAATTACTTGATGATGTTGAATATTTCCACATTGTGTTGCTTTATGTTCACTGCAGGGCCTCTTGGTGATGCTTTCCCCTCTCCAGTCACCCCCACTACTGCTGGGTCTCTCAGCTGCACTCCAACTAAGACTCCACCCACTCCACCTCCTGTTCCCTCCACCCCATCAGCAAGCCATCAAACGGAGCCACAGAGCCTGGACAAGCCAAAGACGTCAGTACAGCCAAAACAGCAGCGCGAGGGGAGGGAGTCACACAGGTCTCGTTTTGACTTGAAGAAAAGGAAGGAAGGGGTAAGCGAAAAGAGGACTTCGACAAAAAGAGCCAAATCCCAAGGGCTTCTGAGTACTGTCGCCGGGGATCCGGGAGCCTTCTTGGCGGGACAGTTCCTGCCTTACTTTGTCCCGGGGCTTGTCCCATGCCTCCCTCCCCAGCTTCCTGGATTTGCTCAAGGTGGATCCTTCCCGCCTCTGTGCGGAATGGAGAACTTGTTCCCGTATGGCCCAGGCTTGCCACAGGCCATCGCTGGCCTCTCGTCGGCTGCTCTGATTCAGCAGTGCAAGCAGTATCAGCAGTCCCTCCCTGACACCCTGCAGCAGGAAAAGCTGGTAGAGGGCCAACGGCAGATATCTGTGCCCACCGAGCCATTAAACACACAGCGAGTCCAACCAAAAGAGGAGGATACTGGCTTTTCTGCTGAAAGCACAGACCAAGAACTCCAAGCGGGTGCCAGAAACACAGACTGTCCAGATGCTCTCATGACCTCATCAAGTAAGGGTGAATTTACGTGTGAAAAGTGCCGGACAGTCTTCGCTGACAAAGAGTCTGCGTTGCGCCATAAGGAGTCCTCCTGTTGCTTTGGACAGTCTTTTTCGGACTTGCGGGAAGCCGAGCTTCGCCAGGCGGCTAGCAGCAAATACGACTGCATGGCCCAAAATCTGACCATTAGCAAGGACAAAGCAGTTAGCCAGCATGTCCGGTTGAGCTCACACAAGGACAAAGCAGCAAGACAAGCAATGAGAGATGCCAAAGAGCACACTAGATTATTACCTCGTTCTGCCTGCTCCCCCACCACATCTACCTCACAGTCTGCTATCAATAACCGTCCACACATTTCTTGCACATCCATGGCATCCTGGCCCAATGTTCTTTTCCAAGCTTCCTCCATGAGCGCTGCATCGTTCCTATCGCCCTCTGCTCCTGTTCTTTCTCCCCTCTCTACCCCTTCAGTGGTTACCTCACCTGCGCCAGGTACCACAGATGGTCGGCTCTCACTGCCCCCCGAAATCTGTTCGGACAAACTGGGTGGCCAGTTGAGTCAGAAGCTTGACAACATTGGGAAGTCATTGGACATCAATACTAAGGCAACTTCTGGCCTTAGTGCCAATTTCAGAAGTATCAGAATGGATATGTTCACTGTGTAGGAGTGAAAGCTGTATAAAATAAAGAAGAATTTAACTGCAGTTCCAAAGTTTGTGTAACCCAAAAAAAATCACAGCACCAAATGATTGACTCAGGATTGTTTTGTTTTCCCCGTATTGATATACTAGTTAGACATAGTTGGATTTTTGTTATGGACAGATGGTTGCAGATGCTTGATTAAGCTGTTGTGTACTGTACTGAATAATTTTTAAAAAACAGCTCTTGTGGAGCTTGTTTCAAGCCAAAAAACAATGTTGCGATCGCAAATTTCACCTCAGATTGATTTTCAGAAACTTACATGTACTGTATGAAGAAGTATTTTGGAACATTTGAAGAGAATTTGTCTTATACACGGTGTAGTTCAGTAACTTTAAATTCTCAGGTCAGAACAGGATATCTTTTCTTTGTCAAAGCAGCATAAACACTGATTAAATGGAAGATTTACCAAAACAAGTAAAAATTGTACCAGAAGCATGTGGGATGTACATTTAGGGTTGTATAAAATATGTGATTTTTCTTTCATGTTGCCCAACAGGACCATATGGTTTTGCCACTGAACAAATTAAAAATGGTGCTGGAACAGTATGCGTATCCCCCAAGGTTATATTGCCTAAGTCTTATATATGTGACACATTTGTTCCTTTCTAGGACAGAGTATTTGTGCCAGCTTTCTGCTTCATCCTTTTACCCCAACTTGCACCCTGCTATCTGAAGGGATACATTTGTTCTCTTTTAATATTCAATTTCATTTGTGAATTGCAATGCTATTGAGGTACTTGCTTGCACCTGAATTATAGTGCACTTATTCTTCCCCTTATTATTTTTTCCTCTTTATATAATTTTAATTTTATGATGTATTTTTTAATATAAATAATAGGTCATTTAATAAGTGTCTTCTTTATTAAGTTTTTTTATTTTTATTATTTCTTTTGTAGAACAGCAGTTTGGTCTATAAGCGTTTGACTGTAAACAATCCAAACGCCCATTTGATTGTGTGCATAAAGTAGATTTGTATGACTTGAAACTGTTAAAGTACAACAAAGTAAAAAAAAAAAAAAAACATAAAAATGGTGTACATTATTGCTTCTTGTAAACAAAGAAGCTGCTTTAAACATGGGACAAATGTATGTGTTTTGTAATATATAAAGGTTTTGTCAGCTTGGAGGTACATTTTCCTATACACTTTCTTTTATGAGTCGCTTCTAGTACTGTGGGCACTTCAGTTGATGTTCTGTTTTGTTTTATTATCCATAATAAATCCGCTCGTATTAATAATTAAGTATTCTCTTAACATCATTTTGCCGAAACATTATTTAGCTTACGTTATTATTTCTTTATTCAGCATTTCCACACTTCAGTCAAGGCGGATTCATGAATTGCTTTGTCTGTGTGTTTTTCTTTTTGCTGTTGATAACTAAAGAATGTGAATCTGTTTCAAGGCTGTTTTCTTTTTTTTACAAATCTCCATCTTGATTTGTAAGGTAAACAATTGTTCATTCCGATGGAAGACATTGCTTGTGTGAACATAGTGGACTTCTGAAATAAGAAAGCTGTTTGTACATATGAGTAGTTGAATGTGCATGGTGTGCAAATGTATTAATATAAGTAAATGCAAAAAAAAACACAAAAAAAAAAACTTCTTTCGTTTGTTCTTGTTCTAAGATGAACAAGTAGCATGGAATGCAAACTGCTTGACAGGTTAAAATCTTGCTTAAGATGGTGAAGTGAATTTCCCTCTGTCTTTTTAAAGGATAATACTGTTTTTTTTTTTTTTGTTTGTTTGTTTTTTGTTTTTCTCTCCGGAAATGGAAACTTCAGTGTCACAGCAGTTCCGATTTATATTATCTCCTCTTTCTATGTAAACATTTTGATGTTCTTATTGATATTTTAACATTGATTTGATTGATTCCAAAGACACTTTTCAATGGTTTTCCAAGAGACTATAGTGCGGTCCCGTCCTCATTCCAAAGTTTGCCAGAACGTTGTTTCTGCCTTTCTCCTGAATGTGGACCTGTACTACAATGGTGGAGTTCTCCTGAATGTGGACCTGTACTACAATGGTGGAGTTCTCCTGAATGTGGACCTGTACTACAATGGTGGAGTTCTCCTAAAAGCATTGCACAAAACGTGTTAAGAACAAACTGACTGATGAACAGAGTAATGGGACGGACAGATAAGTAAGATATAAATGTATGTAAATGTGGCAGAAATACTGCAGCTAAAAACCTTTTTCTGTGGATGGAAGGACCAGGCTAAAGACGGTGGCATTCAGGAATGAAATTCAATATAAATGGGATTCATCATGGTGCCACAGAAAGTATTCCTGATACCCGGGTAAAAAAAAAAAAAAGGATAAGCTCCTTTTTTTAAAAAGATCTGCCCTACATGGTTATAACTTTAAATAAAATTAAACCAAAAATGTTATTGATGTTTTGTATCAAGAAAACTGTGTCTTTTTTTGTTACTGTGATGTCCAAAGTCTCAAATGTACCATATTACAATTCTAACCTAGTTTAAAAAAAAAAAAAAAATGTCCCCACCCTCGATTACATTCATTGTAGATTCCATTTGAACAACCTCATCTGTAAATCATTCATCAAGCACATTTTCCCCCCATTGTGATAAATGTAGTAATAATAATAATAAAAAAAACCAAAATGAAACATTTGTAAATCAGGACCGTGTCTGTCCTAAACCACTGCATCTCCCTCTGGCATTCCTGGTGGACCAACATGTGACAGCATCTTAAAGGGCACCCAAGACCAGGATCAACATATTTATGTTTACCTTTAAGCAAATCAGTTAAAATGTGTTTCTAATTAGAATATAACGCTGTGTTGTGTTTACTCCTTGGGAAAAGTCGATCGGTATTAAGAAAGCATATTTCCTTACTGATAAAAAAAAAAAAAGTCTACAAAAAAAAACAAGTCTAGTAATGTTTTCATTCCCTTTGGCCGGGTTTAAATGTCGTTATTGCCCAAGTTAAAAATATCTCCGTAAAATGTGAACCACGTGTACCTCTTCAATCAATTTTGCCATAGATACTAAAACTTGAATCGCTTGTCAATTCAGTTTAAGCTGCAGGAATGTATGGAGATTATTTCCATCTGCGGGAGCACCTGGAGATTTAAGGTAATTGCGTATGAATTAGGTATCCGTAAATGGAGGGCTGATCCCTCCACTCATTACCTGCAGGATCATTATACGCAGGGCAGACTTTACTCAAATCCCCCATAATGCCCTGCTGCTGCTCTCTATTGATACTCTGAACCGCACGTTCCCGTGCCTAGCCAATCACAGGAGAGGGCACGTTCATGTGAATTATTGAAAAACTAATAGTTAAAATGAAGGAGTGTCACTCTTTCTTCTTACTGTATTAAATACATGGCCAACAGTTAATCGCACTGAGTGCCTGATTTACTAAGACCTTTAGCGTGAGTAAAACCTTTTAGCACCCGCAAAACCAATAACATGACAAATGAATGGTCATGGTATTTGTCTTGCACCAATCATTCAAATCAAATCAATATTTATATAGCGCATTTCACAACTAGTTGTCACAATGCGCTTCACAGAAAAAACCCAGCCTAAACCCCCACAAGAGCAAGCCAATGGCAACAGTGGCAAGGAAAAACTCCCTGGTGTAACTAGGAAGAAACCTTGGGAGGAACCAGACTCAAGGGGGGAACCCATCCTCCTCTGGTTGGCTCAGGGTCTAGGGCTTAAAGACCAGCATGGTCAGAGCAGTCAATGTCAATTTTTTTGTTGTCTTATTAGTTTTGCGTGTGCTAAAAGTTTTCGCACCCGCTAAAGGTCTTAGTAAATCAGGCCCTGAGTCTTTAGGGCACATTATGACAAAATGTCTGCCGTCATGTTAAACGCAGCAAGGGGAAATGAGTGTGTGACTCACTTCTTTATTTTTGGATCTCATAGTTTACCATAAATGGTCAAGTATTACTTTTACAGATGAGGGAGAACGTGGTTCAGTCGTCAGACGCAATGACTGCCCAGCTCCGCGGGTAGATACTGGGTTCAACAGAATCAGGTGTGCATATTAGTATATAGTATGGACCTTAGAGGTGTGCAGAGTTAAGTTACTTATTTTTTTTTTTTTTTTTTACATTGGTAGGCTCCTGTATCTGTCGGACGTGAGATGGGTATACATCACGAAGGTAAAAATTGCATAATAAAACTGCAGTCGCATTAGCGGAAAAGAAGTCATTGCATTCTTCCTGCAACCTGCACCTACGAATGCGTTTTTGAATGCAGACCTGACTGTTAAGCTAGCTCCAATTGAGATTGATGCTTGAAAAAGTGGAAATGTTACTGTTGCTAAAGGCTAGCTTTAAATACGGAGACGTCTCTAGATGACATGCATGAAGAACATTGTGCTATTGCTGTTTTTGGCACGAGCAATGTTTTCAGTCTTCTGCAGACGGCGTTCCTACTGTACACATTTTTCTTTTCGGAATATCCAATAGTTGGAATTCTTTATGTTTTATTCTCTATAAGCAGATCTACTGTATGATTTGGCCTACAACTGAAAGAAATTAAAATGGCATCAACATCATTCCTGAATTGTGGCATTTTATTTCAAGCTTGATGGCAAATAATGCTCAAATACTCGAAGGAGGTCTTAGTAAATCTGGCCCTAAATTTGTTGTACTTTAGACATAAACTAGTGAGTAATGTAACCTTTGAGTAAATAGTTATTTTTTTAATACTTAATAGCAATTATTATTCGATAATTCTGTGTTTAAAGGTTTTATAGCACATCAATCCAAAGTGAAAACAGAATAAGCTTGCCAAAATATTCGTAGCAAACGTTGCGTATGTGTGTGTTAGCATGTGTGGGAAGGCCTATCGCTACATTTGGGTGCTCTTTGTATGTTTGCTCTGTCTAGCTGACAGATTGTTCTGTTAAGTCCTATAACACACAATGACAGCACTGTGTTTTTTTTTATAGCTGGGGAAAAATGATTGCCTCAGTCTATACTGATCCTTGAAATGCAAATAGTTGATGTGTAGTTTTATTGCAGGCAGTTTGTTTTGTTTGGAAGCCTTTTATTGATAGCTGCCTGTGGACATTATTTTGACTTACAATGGATCAGTAATGCATTTAGGATTTTCAGGAGCTCATGAATGTTCTTTCCGGTTCCTAGCATACCAGCTCCTTCAAATTCAGTGCCTGTAATGTATTTTTCCCCCCCAACTAGGCACTTCTGTCGATGTGCACTGCCTAAGCAATTAAGCATTTGAATCTGAAAGGTATTAACTAATGACCTGGAAATTTCCTGGAAATCGCGCAAGCATGACAGCTGATAGATCTATTACATTGATAATCAGCAGACCAACCCTATAGGGTGCAGCTTATTAAAATTAATGGAAACTCTGAGACAATGGCTACATGCAATTCTCATTTTAGAGGCTCAAACTGACATACAAAGAGGGGGTTCGGTGATTCACGTGTCCGTTACCCGTAAGGTTACAGGTTTTATTCTCAAGCAATGCTCTTCCGTATCCTTAAAACAAAGACACTTAAATGAACATCCCATTGCGTCGACGGATAATAGACTATGGAATCACCCTGAATGCGGCACGCCTGTTAAAGTGGCACAGAGCGAAAAGTGTAAAAACTAAAAGAAAGGCATTTGTTGCTTCGCAGTTTCCTCCAAGCTGTTGCGTTTTGGCCCCAGCTGGGTAAGGACAGTGCCGAGCAGCTGTCGGCTTTTGCGATTATGCAAGCCGCTCCGTGCCATAGTCGGGCAGGTTGGCACGGTGCCAGTGTGTGCCTTCTGCTTGCCTGCCTGACACGTCTATCTAATTAACTAATTGTGCTGGTTAGTCCCAAATTGAGTGTTTGAACATCACCCGGGGGAGATAAACACAAGAGGCAGGGAGGTAAATTACTGTAGGCTGTATGAGGCTATTGTCCCATGGACACGCTCTAACCAAATGCTCCCTGTCGCCATGCACTCTCTGAGCCCAGGGAAAGTGCTGAGTATGCGCTCTTTGGAGTCACACTGTTGTAGATGGAGCCAGATTTTGAAATTGAATTTTATTCATTTATTTTTTTTAAGACTTCAGTGGGAGTATATATCGTTAGAGGTTATCCATAACTAACAGGCAAGTTTCGCTTAAATAAGAAAATGCTAGGTTAAATCAATTCCATAATGTGCGATATTTGTTGGACTCTTTGCGCAAAACCTGTTAGTCATGCATTCACTATATTAATTTTACTAATTGGTAATTTCTACAGCCAATCATGAAAAAGTTAAATTTTTTTTCAGGATGATTATTGATGTGTTTCTGCTAAATTGGATCTCATTTTATAACTCTCAAATATTATATGTTTATATTATATGTTATAATGTTTAGCTATTATTATTATATTAGAAAATATTGTATTTAGTCTGTTATACATGCATTTTTTTTGGTTTGCATGGTTGAATAGATTATACAATAACATTACATATATTCTAAAACATATTATACAATATTGCCATAGAATTCCAGTTCCACACTTTTTATATTCTTTGTTTAAAATCCTTTGAAGTGTGTAATATTCTACCCAGCATAGTCTGACTTTGTACCCAATAAGACATAAGATAAACTGTAAGATTTTATGAAAGCACGTGGCAATAATCTTGACGTAGAATAGGATTATTCAAAATCTCAAACAGGAAATTGGAAATAGTTCACTTGAGAAGAAGACTGATGTATAGTTCCCCCTTTTCCTGATTACAAGGAAACTATTCTGATGCAATAAAAAACGGACTACAGCTGCATCAAAATTGCTTTCCTTTGCTCGCTACTTTTACCCCAAGCTGTGCAATTGTATTTTGAATGTGTTCTCTGAAAGTGATGTATTGGAAATATATTTGCCCAAAAGATTAGAAATTTAAGATATCAAAGATATGAGTGCCTTGCTAACAGGCGTATTCAACTGAAACTGAATTCATTCATTAAAATTTTTTTTTGCTGATATAATAGGGGCTGCCTAGTTAGCTAACTGTCATTTAACATGTGACTGTTTTAAGGAGGTCAATCCTACCTGCAGTGTCATCCATCAGAATATGCTGTGATACACAATACACTTAAATATTTATATGATTATGGTTTCTTATCGCATTAGTTTAAATAAAATATAAGCCACACTGTTTTCACACTATATTAATATTAATATTAACATGGACATATAATATTTCTGACTGTGTTTTATTTCCTGGCCAATAGAGACACTGGCCCAGCAGACAGTGTTAAATTACAGCAAAGGTAAGCGCAGTTATTGGTGTTTATTGGATCACATGAGCAATGTCTCGAGCCGCTTTATGAAGAGTGACTTCCCACATCTGCAGTATACAGATGTTGGGAGCCCCCCTTAGCCCCAGATAGTCTGTGGCAATGGAAATGAGAGGCTAACGAACCGCTAAATCTTAAACGGAAAAAAAGGAAAAACATTTTTTTTCTCATTATGGTCTGTCTTGTTTAACTGAATAAGTACTACCCCTGCACAATGTAAGAAATATAATAAACAGCACCCATAGCTCACTGTGTAACATGCAAATACTCCAATCATTTCAAGTGCCTGGTTAAACTCTTGACAGTTTTTGCATTTGAATCTAATCTGGACACGGAGCCCATCTGTTGTCATTGATAGGACACGCCCTGAACCCACTTTGTTTTTGGTTTCTTCATAAAAATATGCAAGAGTTTTTCTCACTCAAATAAAGAAATAAAGATGTTCACTGCATTAAATTCAAGTATGGGATTAAAGCTTTGGTGTGCTTGATTTTTGAATCTGCAACACAATATAACACCATAAATATAACATTATTTAAAAGACCCGTTTGTGCATGTGCAGGCCCATTAATTTATATAAAAAAATATATAATAATTATAATAATAACATGTAATTACACCGAAATACCTCATTACAATTAAAAAGTAGGAAAATCTAATCAAACAAGAAATATTTTTCAAAATAAATGTAGTCCTCTACTGTCAATTGTCCTTCAATTGCACAGTAACGCAACTTGTTTGTATTGTTTTAGAATGCATACCAATGAGTGGTGGAGTCGTCATCAGACCATTTGAAGTATTAGTCAGTGTGAGTTAGTGCCAGTGAGTACTCTGCTCTCAAAAATCAAAGTTAAATGGGTCATCTATCACCAGAGCGCTCGTCTCAATGACTTGTCAGGGCAGCGGGGAGATTTATGTGTTGAATCGGTGGAGTCACCCATGCGTTACTTCTCGGATTATCATTTTATGCTGCCTTCAATTAAACCTCCATAAATAGAGCGCCAGCTTCACGCATTTTTCCCCGTACGGACAATAAAGTTTTGCATGCAGATGGGTAATCTTTTTGCATTGACCTCTAACGTTCGATAACCATGCATACGACAGCAGAGCATAATGTGCATATTCCCATTTTTTTTCATGAGTTTAAATAAATTTTCATATTACATATTTGTGGGCTGTCTGCAGGCTCTTAATACAATAGTGTATCCTCTAGCCTCTGGCTATTCCCTCTGCACTATGCAGCAACAAATATAACAGTAACAAAATATTATATTAATGTTACACATTTATCTTAGTTTTTGTTATTGCAGGCTTTTCTTTTTATGATGAAATATTCCAGTATCGGCTGGACATCATTGATTCATTTCTGTTTTAGTTTTTTTTTAAACACACACACACACACACACACACACACACACACACACACACACACACACACACACACACAGAAGAATTTAGCAAAGTGGGGAAAATAAAACACAACGGCCGAGCCTTCTGGGCCTGCACGGAGAGGAGACCCGAGCTATTCCATTCATTTCCGCTCGTCTGTAACACAGTGCACAAAATTATTGACAGATGTGTCAATGCGACGTATGAAACTGAAGCCTTATGATATTGCCAATTCAACATTACACACACGCTTTGTTTCTTTATTTAAGAGGCTGACATGTCTTTCGACAGAGAGAGCGGCGCTTCGCAGCCGCGGATTTCCAATTATGTTTAATGTGAGGCAATATAAAATAAAAACGCTATCATTTGCCTCAGTCTGCACCACAAGCCTTGTGAATAATGAAAATAAATGGTTTCCATTAAAATGTGCAGTACTCTCCCTAAAATGTAGACGTAAAAACACCGAATAGCAACAAGGAGCATGCAGTCATACTGGAGCTATAAATATGAAAATTGTATTTATTGAAAATGGCCAATATGTATAAAATAAAGCTATTTATTTACAAGAATGAGTTGTCATTGGGTCTTCTGCAGTTTGACTGTCAGAGGAACTGGATGTTCTTGCAGCGTAGATTTTAGTAGGAAAATATATCTCAGTACAGACTTAAATTAAATGTGGTTAACCATATGCTGGTTTAGATCATTTAGCCAATGAATGCTAAAATACAAAATTTAGATTTTCCACAAACAATTCATTGTGCGAAATGAAAGCTGAATTAAAACGCCGGACCATGTCACCTCAGTTTTTTTTTTTTAAACAAACATGTCAGCATAAAATTTCCACCCAGTCAAGAAAGATTGGTTAATTTGATTATTTTAAGAATAAAAGTTGACTACGTTAGCTAAATGCATATTTTTGTTTCTGTTGAATATAATTTGTTGAAAAAAAAAAAAAACTATGAATAGAAATGGATTTCACAGAACATCCATAGTACCCTTGACTTCACTCTTCATTGTGAATGAAATATGAAAGCTTTGTGAAAGATGATGGCAATCTCTGTCTGCGGCATGGATAAGAGCTATCGGTCCATTTCAGATTTGATTTACTGCCTGCCTGCCCGCCTCCCTGCTGAGAGATGGCTCCCCCTCTTTCGATTCTCTCATTTCCACCCAATTTCCACCCTGATTTGGACAGGCTGGTTCTGCACTCAGACCCCACCCCCCGTGGCCCCCCCACGGCCCCACGCGCTCCCCTTTCCCCTGTTCTTTTATGGCACGAATAGGCACCGCGAGCTTCGGGAAGGGCTCAATATGGTGTCCAAACACACAGCCAGTTGTCACAGCATTAGCGAGTAACGTTTCGCCGAGGTCAATGAGATGCCGCTCTCTTCGCCGATCCTGCCGGAGCGAGTTTGATGTTCTCCCCCAAACCGCTGCGCTTGATCGCGAGTGGCTTTGTTTTGAATTCTGTTTCATCTCTCGGTCCTATGCAACCAAGGTCCCGTCCGCGCCAGTAACGGTACGGGCCCATTCCACCGACCCGCCGTAAACAGTTTCAGCCATTTTCAACTATTACGCGGATGCGTGTAATTGCGGCTCTCCGACACGCTGTCGCTGAGAAGCTGCGCTGTGCGTTTCTGACGGAGGCCGCGTGGCGGAGGGCATTGTGGGTCTTTCGGAGTGAGACGCAGGTCTGGGAGCAGAAAGAGAAAACCCTAACGCAGATGCATTGGCCTGGATTCAATGCTCAAATGCAATGTTTTTAAGTCATATTTTAGGATGAATGTTGATTGAATCCCGGCCAAGAAAATCCCTGTCAGCTTAAAAGACGTTACCTCATTTCTGCTGCGCCAATTACATCAGCTCTAGCAGGGATTTAGTTAGGACCGCTAGACCCCTGAGCTTGTTTAAAACTATAATGGCGAATCCTAAAGCAGCCCATCCCAAATCGTGCTTTCCCCTCCCACCTTTGAGTAGAGGGTGTCTGAGCCTACTCGCACTGTAGGTACACTGTTTTATTTTATTATTTTATTATTTTTTCTGTGAAGTGGCTAGTGTTATAGAACATCCCCTGGACATGATTCCAGTCCATCGCAGAGCCATTTCCCACAATCCATCACTCTATTATGGTTGAATTTATAGTGCTTATAGCGTGACAAGATTTTCTTACTTTGCTATAGCCAGGAAGGATTCTCTAATGGCAAATCCAATGTGGTTTCACCTCGACTGGGAACCAATAAATATCCAGATGTATCTGTGGGTTACTGGGATACAGCTATATATAAAATAGGTGGAATTTAGTCAGCATTATAGACAGCCCAGTATGAGGATGTCTGTTTGGAAAATAATGTGCTAGAATGGGGGAGATCACGCAGGGATGAACTGAGGCTGAACTATTCACATTGTCTGTCTGTCTGTCTGCTTGCGTCCAGATGTGCGGGTAATAATGGTACACCATGTTCCGTCTCCTGAAGAGATTCCAAACAACTGGATTGAGAGAGCACATCCTTCAAATTTCATGCACCGCCCTTAATGTGTCTGTGAACCTTGGATGTGACACAGATGTTCCATTTCTCCATGAGTACACAACAGATGTTGCTTTTATGATGTCCATCTGTGGATCTAACAGGGCTGTGCTGGTCTGCGCTGTGCAGCTTATCATCCGTCAAAAAGTCTCCTTTCTCCGACAGTAGTCAGTCATATCCCTGCCGTGTTTACATGCTGTTATTCCCAATATCCGCTTGTTATCCTTCCAGGAACATTTCACATGCTGACGTCATGCATTATGAATGTATATTCATACCACGGCTTTGATGAATACTGGATTCTAACTGGCTAACAACCATCATGAATGCCACATGGAAAATCTTTCTCCCTTTGAACACAAGTCAACATTAATATGCAACACAATCTAATTACATATGACACAGATACTGTATTGTTTTACTGGGTTTTTTAAAAATTTATATTATTTTAGTTTTACTGTATTCGATTGGCCCAGACAATGTTATGTGCGATGAAGAATATTATAGAGATTAACCTTTTGAAGAGTCGTTTTAAAAAAATGTTTTTTCAAAGTTCTAAGTCACTGTTCTGGAACAGTGCTTTCAATTACCAGCTGTGATTGTGACATCATCATTAGAATGTTCAGTTAAGAATGTTCAGTTAAGTTCTAACCTCATATTTGTGATCCCTTTATACCTTAAAGGGTTAAGAGAAGTTGCTGACAGTGGCGTGTATAGGGCATTCTGGGGTTAGTGGTCCAGAGCAAGAAACTGCACTTCAAGTGGCGGCAAATTTAGCACCTCTGATATCGATGGCGTTCGCCCTGTCTGCTGCTAATCCATGGCAGTGAGGGATACGGATGTGGCACGAGGGATGCGGCTGTGAGTTTACCGCCTGCTTAATTTAATTACCAGCTAATTAGTGCATTTATCTCACCAAACAGCTTTGCTTTACTAGCCCGATTGCTTAATGAGCTGGTGCAAGTTCCCATTTAGTCTGTCTTCATTGTCAGAATGTCTGGCTGTCAGGGGACTAGCCAGTGTGTGTGTGTGTGTGTGCGCGCGTGTGCGTGTGTGCATGTGTGTGTGTTTGTGTGCGCGTGTGTGCGCGCGTGTGCGTGTGTGCATGTGTGTGTGTTTGTGTGCGCGTGTGTGCATGCAAACATATTCTACAGTCTTATTGTTTCCATAAGTTCATCGTTATTGACTATTGCTGTTAACTATTCATATTTTGAATATTAATATTACGTTACATTACAGTCATTTAGCAGATGCTTTTATCCAAAGCGACATACAATAAGTGCATACAGAAACGTCATCGAAGTAACTACAGAACAACTAAAGACAAAGCACATCCTTCCCATAACGTAGCAGCTATCCCTAGTAATGAACATTGAATGTAGTTCACAGTAAGCTGTGGCTAAATCAGCTATACTACAATTATATTCTAAATACTATTATAAACTATAACAAACATTGTGTTATTGTTCAATTTTTCACGTTTCAATTTGAAAGCATGTGGTTATGTGTTAAGTTGAAGAGGTTTTTTACGAGCTGGATAGTGGTGTTGTAATCTAAACTAAACTGATTGCTGATTTTTAAGTAAGAACGAAAACCACCATACCATATGGCTTCCCTTGAGCTAATGATTAGCTTCCCTTGAGCTAATCACTCAAATGCTAGCAAATGAGAGTGACGGCTGTATTGTTTGTTATTTGTTTGCATACATAAAGTCTAATACAGGATGCAAAAAAAAAGACTAATTTTAGCTGGAACACATTAAATTAAACTCTAATTAAACAGCACCACCTACTGGTACAATGTAATTAACGCAAGCATACAGTTTACTTGAGGTGGTTCTTTTAGAAAACAATAACCAACTGGAAGTTTTTGATTGGCTGCAACCAAGGATTCACATTCCACAAATTCAGTTTTCAGATACATTGTCTTCAGTAATACAATTTCAAATCACAATTAGCTATACATAGCTATGCATTCTAAATGGCAGTTGCAAAGTAAACTGCTGATTGAATTGATTTGAAATAACAGCCCAACTGTAAATAGGTGCCCTTTACTGTAACCCCCTCCCCATTTCTATAAAATACAAAATCCTTGAGAAGCTGCACCTGACAGAATCTTCTAGAAAGACCCGCTAAACCCAAACAGAAAGGGTTATTCTCCACCCATCGCTCCCTCATTATTTTTTGCCATCAATCCTCTCGGAAGGGGCCGCTTCTGCGTGGTGCCGTGACGGGTGAATTGAGAACACTGTCCTTATCACCTCTCTCCAGAAGATGGCAGCGTGATGTGAAGCGAGAGGATTAATGGCCCGGGTTCTAGTGTCCACTGGGCGGGAATCACTGATCTACACAATGGATGCGGTGGCGGCGTTCCTTACTCAGAATGATCTGCGCAACGGATGCAGCGACGGCGTTCCTTACTCGGAATCTCAGGTGGAGTACGGTCAAACGGGGGAAAAACAGTCACAGCTAAAAAAATGTTCATTACTTGCATGTAAATGGCAATCATTCCAGTTCAGCTTCTCATATTCAGCCGCACTTTAGTATCAACATAGGCGAGACTCTAAAACATGTTTAACACATACTTGCCTTTTGACAGGATCAAATGTGTTGGGGATTTGTCTCATATTGATTGCTGATTTAAATGCAAATAAATGTAATTTAAGTCAAATGTCATTGGTTGCCTTCATGATTAGAAATTCAGCATAGTACAGAATTGAGTCCAAATGGGATTAAATGTACTTTGTCAGTGTTAAATATGCTCTATCAGAGTTAATTTAACACTGCACATTTGGATGTGATTAATGAATTGGTTAAATTGCACATAGGGAGTGGTAATTAATCACCAAATGAATAATGCTGTTAGGATTTAACACAATAATTGCTAAGCATTCTTGTGTCCTGACATTTGAATCAGAGCCATTTTTTCCAAAGAAAAGAAAACTTGTTTCAATCAATCAATATTTATTTGTTTGAGGGCAAAGGTGTTGTATCCCAAGAGTCCATTCAACGGTATGTGTAGAATAAATACAGATCAATAAGCTCACCCTGATTAAAAAACGGTAAGTCTATAATTGTAGTGAAGTTCTGTTTCTGTCAGATTTTCTGGTCACGTTTGGAGGGGTTAAAATACTGCACTGTTACTGCACATACAAGGCACCCCACTAATAAATATGCTGCTCCTCTGCCCAGCATACATTCAACTATATTTCATATTCATATATAACATATTTCTTACTCACCGTTGCCTGTCCTGGAGACGTGACACGATAGATTGATGAATTTTATTATATTCTAGCAATTTCCTGCATGGGCCAGACATGCTAATACAACTAGCAGGCCACTTTAGCATGTCTTCAGAGTTCCCTACCACACGGGGAACTATGCTGTGTATTATCAGCAAATGTACAGCTTCTCCTCCGAATCATGGCTGAACCGAGACAGAGTCCAGCCCCACAGACGTGTTTCTCATCTTTAATCTGCTCAACCAAGTGCTCGGTGACCACGGAGTGAACAAATGGGTTTCTCCCCCTTCGTGGTGTAGTTTCGGTTGAACGGTAACGCGTTGTGCCAGGGCTGAATGTACGCGGTAGCTACGCTGGTTTGTAGCTTACGCAGAGTGGGGAAAAAATCCTTTAAAAATTAAATTAATTTTGAAAATGAAGGCTATTTTTTTTTTTAGTGGCTCGGACTGATAAATGATTATTAGATAAGACGGATACTCACCGCGTTCAACGTTAATGTTGACTGATCGCGGCTCGGTGAATTAATTTATCATTGACAGCTGATCATTTGTATTAAATACTCACTGTGGCACAGCGGCAAGCAGGCAATCCCACAGGGTGTGCGGTAATCAATGATGGGGTGCCGAGGGAGAGAGGGCCCCTGTTGGTTGGAGCAGTCTCTCCATCCCCTTTCATGGGACACTCAAATCTGGCCCCTCGATGTCAGTCGTCCTGCTGGTTTTATTTTCTAGCTGATAGTTAATTAATCGATTAATGGCCACTGATTGGCCAGAGATTTAACTCACCTGGCGTCTCAGGTTTAGATCAGCTCCAATTTTAGAGGGCTGCGTTCGGAATGGCTCCATTTTTATACACTTTATAGTTCACTATTTAGGGAATCGGCCATTTTGTAGGATGTCCTAATTCTCCAGTGTTCTCAATTGAGAATTCGGAAATGATCAAGATGGCCGATTCCCTAAATAGTGCACTATAAAGCGTATAGGGAGCCATTCCGAACACAGCCCAGCACTACTACTGGCCTCGAGCGCCAGATTTTAGTATCCCTGTCTTTAGTCTGTTGGGTGCATGGTGCATGGTGCAATTATGCATGGTGTTCTCCTCCCTTCCAGAGTGATGCTATGATAAATTGCGCTTTCCCTTGTGAAACCAGCCAGGCTTTAGGTACTGGACACTGGACAGTGGGGTATGTAACTGCACTGGGGGGCCAGTGCTTTAGCTGGGTAGGCCACCTTCTAACTCCAGTAGCTGTGATATTGAGCAGATTGTATAACGCACACCTTTCAAAAACACAGTGCTCATAAATTCAGCATTCTTTTTGGATTTTTATTTTTTTTTGTCTTCTTCAGCTCAGCGCAGATTATGTTAAAAAAAAGTAAATGGGCGTACAAGATAAACGGCATTACCAGAGGGCGCGGCACGCGATTTCTACTCTCGCTGGTGGGTGTTTCTTTTTTTTTTCTGACTGGGAATATGTTTAGGCTTTGTTTAACCCGCCGTGCGTTTCTCTCTGCTCTTCAGCAGCAGCCATCGTAAGGCAGTTCATATCCAGCCCTGTCAAAGCCCCTTTTTCAACCGGTCGTCCCCCCCCCCCCCCCCCCCCCCAGACGTCCCCGCTCATGAATAAGGCATGGTGGAGGGCCTCATTACTTTTCATTCCCTCTCCCGCTGCGACGGAGATGGCGGCCGGTCTGAATCCATCCCCCGCCCGCCGCGGCCAGACCGTCCTCTCCCAGCCAATTCTGCTTCCTCATCCCGTCCGCGCCGTTCCGCGCTGGCCTGGCTCCTCCATCCGTACCCTCTCTCTCACAGACCAAGGCTTTAATGCCGGTCTCCCTTTGTGATGTCTGCCACTTCGGCTTTATCATTTTCTCTTATTTACTCTCATCCAAACTACACCCCCCCCCCCCCCCGCCCCTCCCCCCAACCCCTCCCCCCAACACCCCCTTTTTGAGGTACCCCTAGGGGTACTTGTACCTCTGGATAAAACTATCTGGAATGGATGAATAATTCACCTCTACCTAGCACGCACGAAGGAACGCCTTCACAGGAATGGCATTTATTCTCTGCTAAAACTATTTCAGTGCTAAATTCTGGTAATGCGTAACGCTATGTTTTTCATTGAAGCCATTTTGCATGTTCAATCGCATTCGCCTTGAGATACGCTTCCATTTTCTAACGGCAGTTTGTAAAAAAAAATTTTTTTTTTTGTCTTTTGAATGTGTGGATAATGCCATCAATTCACATCCCACAACACAGCCAGTTGAAGTAATGTCTGTGTTATTTCACGTAGGTTTTATTTATGTATTTATTTCCCTTTTTTTTGTTGTTGCAGGTTTTCAGTCTTTGTTTCAATGAGAAAGCACCACATATTGTTCTGTTCTGGGACTGTTAAGAGTAACATAAATAGCACAACACATTAATACAGCAATATTAACATCAATATTCAGGCTGAATCCAGAAATCAATACATACAAACCAACAAATGAACAACTAAACCCTAAACCATACAAATTGTATTTCGACCAGGTTTGGAGTTCGGGACAGACTTTCCTGTATATAAAACAATATCACATATCCAGCGGCTGGCTCCCTTGCCCATACATGCAATCTGCTTGACACTTCCGTGATCAAAGAAAGTGGACAGTGTGAAGCCATTTTCAACACAGCAGGCTATTCTCCCCCTGTTAGTGAGATCCAGTGATTCTTTTTCGTTCCCTAGCTGCAATATCTGGGAGCTGTCAAAGGGCAAGGTCAGGCCTGTCCAATATTACTTGGTAAATACAGACAATATGATGAATCCTTTGATTTAATTCGACAGAAGCCACGGCGGATAACCTCTTCCAGAACTGAGTCATTTCTGGTCACAGTTTCTGGTAAGGTGAGTGACATCACAAAGGCCTACGCCCCATAGCACTAAATGAACTGGAGTGAAATAAATATGTAAACACAGCTAGAAAAAAAAAAAAATGCTGTTGAAAATATTGTAATGAGGTTAATAATATTACAACGCAACATAAGAACAAAGACTTTGGGTGACTTATTATTTTATGGAGATATATTAAGTGACCCAAATCCTCTCAGGTCTCAAGCACAATGTTTATGAATATGATTATGTACTGAATCATCTCTGTGCAGCACGCAGCTTAATATCCGTGAGATTCAGTTTGGACCTAATTTCAACGAGGAGGTCAATGTAATCTCATTACATTTGTGGCTCTTGCTAATCCTTAAAAAGAGGTAGAAAATAAAGGCCCGATTTGAGAAAACAAAAAAATAAATGTATATTTCGCCCAGAAAGATACATTTAAATTGAAACAAGAAATATGCTGTGAGCCTTTTAGGCTATAGCGCACAGAGACAATAATACAATAATGTGCTTTTTTGATGTAATCAGATGCGAGCCAGCAGCATTTTCAGTTATTTGTGACCTTAAGCGGAAGCAGAAATAAATTTTTGACGTCCCGTGGCCTTGGGGTTACAGAGAACAGGTGAATTTAATCATTTTTGTCCAACTAATAAGCTGAGGTATGATTATTTGTAAAATAAATAAATAAAGCCTGTAAAATGTGAAATGAGGTGAGGTCACCAGGTGCATGGTGGGGACTACAGAAGAATGCCATTCTTCCTCACTCTTCAGTTCATTAAGAAGACCATGTTTGCTGATGCATTTCCGAATGTGCGCACAACTGGTCAGAATACTGTACGCACTACAGACGTGAGGTAAAGGGCAGGGACGGTGTACTAAATAGCATTCAGGAAATCTCTCAATGCTGGCTTACGTGGGCAATAGCATACGGTAACAGAATGATTGGTTTATTGGCAAATTATCCTCAGTGATAATCAGAGAACCCCAGGATGGTGTCTGGTTTATATGATTTGTTTAATTTAAAAAAGCTGGAACATAAAGAGGCAAAGCCAGGCAGATCAGTCGTTGAAATAAAGGCCCATTTAAGGTAACTGTAACATTACGGACCTGTGGTTTATACGTGTTGAATAAAAAGTGTTTGCTCGAATCAAATAAGATGCAATAATGAAGTAAGCTGGATGAGTGATTGTTGTTTTACAAAACCAAATGTCTCATGGAGCAATACCTGGACATCTCACAAGCGTCTCATGTTAAGGGAAGCCTCACATGAAGCTTTATGCCATCCAACCAAATGGAAATATCTGTTAGCTGGGGAAGAGTGCCCTCTGTTGGAGATTTTTATTAAAATACATTTTTTTAAGTATTGTTTCTTCCCCATTCAGAAAGATCACAAAATCCCATACGATCCATGCAGGATATGATGACCTGGGGAAATGACCAAGAGCAAAATCAGTCAAAGGATTAAATACATCTGTGTAAATTTTTACTGTTATTAATGTGCACATACTTGGGCGAGAAATGTAAAGGTCGCATTTGCAGGGGAACCAGAGAGGCAATATGTTGAATACCACCTTAATTTTATTCTTTTTTGGTGGGCATGACATCCATTTGAGGGGCATCAGCAATGACGTGTTCCAATGAGAAACAACAAAATTAAAAATAAACCTTCCAGTGTGAATTATTATTATTTTTTTACTTCTTTCTTTTGGATCCTCATATGATACATTTAAACATTTATAAATGTTTTTTTGACATTTATGTTGATATAGATATAGATATTTAGGTCTATAAAAGAACAGTGCACTACACTGCAGTCGGATGCCGTTCTTGTGGTGACCCAGGTCAAGGTGTGAGATGGTGTTTCCGCTCGGTTTCTTTGAGCTCCTAGTGTCATTAATCGATATATTCTGAATAAAACAAAGGCAGAACAATGACAAGAGTTGTAATAAATGTACATCAACCAGCTGGGTAGAGGTACAAAACCTCATATCAGCTGGCTGGCTGATAATAATAACGTTCCCCCCCCTTTAAACAACCAAATAAGGCTGCTAAATAGGGCTCCTAAACTCAACTACAACTGCACGCGAATCTCCCCAAACATTCTAGGGATTACCTATGATCCCGGACAAGCCCCCCATTTATGACAATCTGGCTCTTGTTTGTAACAAGAAGGGGAGACCACACGCAAAATTAAAGGCAAAAACAAGAGCTTATTAAATTAAGTCTAAACAATAAAATATCTATAATACATACAAATAGGGTGTGTTAGAAGGATACACCAGGGGTGTAACGCCATGCATGTACAAGTGTGAAGTGTGGCGTAGAGATGTTTCAAAGTTAAAAAGCAAAGATCAAACCAAAACTGCAAAAATAAAAATTGACTGCTTGGGGAGCAGGTCAAAAGCAAGGACAGAAAGCAGCCTTCTTAAGCCCCAAGCCAGCCACACCCACAGGTGCAGCCAATTTGCACAAACCACTCAGCTATCAGCACCTACAAAGAGACAAACACAGAGCAGAACAGGCAGCCAGATGAGAGCTCCGTCATAGCCTGACAAACACGACCATCTTTGGAAAAAGAAAACGCTAAAACATAATGAAGAAACACTATCTTGAAGAGGGGATCCCCTCTTCCAATATGCAGGTTTATATCATTTAGGCAAAGTAGCAACTACATTTAGAAATTAGATAAGTTACATTCCTACAGCAATCTAATTATACTCCTACAACCGGAAGCAAAAATCCTCCATACACTGCTGAATATTGTGATTCACAATTAGGGAATAATGAATTCCTCCCCTCCCCGCACAAGCTAAATGGTCATTATATAGAATCAATACCATTTATTGCCATGTGCAATGAAATCGTTTCAGTCTTGAAGCACACATTCCTGAATTTCCAATATTGGGCTAGGAGAGCTGTATCTTTCCCAGAATTTTAGAATAAATTCTGCTGTTCATTTTTTATTTTTCATACGTGTGATCTGAAATTTTAACTATGTCTGGACAAGCTTGTGAATGACAACTGAACACTTCATTCATTGAGCCCCTACGTAACATGCCTGTTCTTGTGTCTCTATAAGAATAACGTGATCTAATCTACAAAGGAACCAAACATGGACGTAATTATCTGAGCAAGGGTAAAACCTGCATACACACCAGCCATCCAGCAACAGAATTGTCCACCTATCAGCTAAGAGAACAGTACATCACTAGGTGATTTTATGTCATGGTGGAATACAGAAATTATGTAATTGCTTTCACTGACACTGCGTATGTCAATAAGGCGATAAGGGATGTGGTGATAATGTCTTCAGATTCATTTGATGTTTATCATATTATCAATTTGATATGTTTGCCACATCGTTGTATTAGCCTGCCATATTATCGCCTTATTGTTGTCCGCTTGTGTTAACTTGACACATTTACTTTATACAATGAATTATTCTTTCGCCACATATTCTCGCTGCAATTGATTTGCAAACCATTTTGTGAGTAACTATTTACTTTGATGGCTGTGTAACGTCAAGCTTTGTGTTTGCTGAATGATCGTTATTTTCCTTTTGCTTGCTGAAATGAACCAGTACAGCAATGTCTTTTGATAACTACAGTACATTTGCCCAATCTCTTATTTCATATTGCAAAAAATATAAAAATATCATAGTCTTCTAGTGGGACTTTTCAGCCAATAGTTCTGTGTAAACATGGACAGAGGTTTGTGTAGAGGTACATCAGGTTGAGATGAGTTATGTGTAAATATGGACAGAGGTTTGTGTAGAGGTACATCAGGTTGAGATGAGTTATGTGTAAATATGGACAGAGGTTTGTGTAGAGGTACATCAGGTTGAGATGAGTTATGTGTAAATATGGACAGAGGTTTGTGTAGAGGTACATCAGGTTGAGATGAGTTATGTGTAAATATGGACAGAGGTTTGTGTAGAGGTACATCAGGTTGAAATGGTGTAGAAATGAAAGTGTGCACAGTTCGTAGGAATGCACACGAGGCCCCTGAAATGGAGGGGTAGCTCTAAAAGAGACACTTACATCATATCCCCAGCAGAAGGCAGGATTTGCCCATTTATAAGTATGTTGCGGCTTTCCTGAAAGCGCTCATTACGGCTAGTTTCTTTCTGAAGTCTAAGCGGCCCTCGTTAACTTTTTGACGTCTATTTAAATTTTAATCATTTGTGACAGGTGTTACATGCAGTAGCATGCAGTTTCTTTCCTGTTTGTTATAGTATTTTCTGTTTAAGCAGAAAGACACGTTAGACTTATAAGACTGTTCACTTTGTATGGGGTTTGGAGTACAGCCGAGGAACACCTAGGCCAGTCTGTTTTGGGATTGATTGTCAATTTTTACTCAGTCAGACATTTTTTATAAAATCATGAGCTACGGCTGGAGATTACACTAGTATGACTGATGAAAATGTCTTCTGCAGTGCAGTCGGCCTATATGACTGAACCGTCATTGGCACATGAAGCTGTTTTAGAAAATTTAGCCAGAGATATTGTTTGGAAGGAAACGAAGCATGCACACAAGCCGTCTAGATCAAGTGTTCATCTCTTGGGGATAAAGGCCAATCTATCTCCCCAACCGCCACCAGTGAATGAATCAAAACCATGAAAAGTCTTAGAAAAGTCTCAAATCACAGTATAATTCAACCCGGGAAGACAGCTTACAACAAAATCAAACCACAGCCCCCTTAATCTGTTCAGATATCGAATGGAACCAAATGGGACAAAAACACATCCAAAAACCTCATAGTCCTCTTACTTGGCCTGGGTTGTGACAGTATTTTTCCAACACACTACTCTGTATGAGGCTTCATATCAAATAAAATGTGCTCACTGCTCGGCAAGTCAAGTGTGTGGATTTCTGATATAATATTATAGATTAATTTTATTTCAGAAATCCACCCCACCCCCAAACCGAAATTAACTTTTTATTAAAAATTGAATAGTGACTGAATGGTTCTTTCTTTGCAAATGTCGGTTTGGCAGAGATGTAGTATTATAGTTTAAGAATAAATCAGGCTGTTGTTTGGGTAAGACGGTGGCCTGGATGTTTCTCTTGGCGACAGTTGGCCAAACAGGGCCTGGTCACGGTGAATAGGAACCAACATTTTTACTGCATGTCCCCCCCACGTGTCTAGGCAAGGCACATCGAAAAACAGGAGCAAGCTCAGAATGTAGTCGTTTGATGGAAATGTACTGGGGTTTTTCCTCACACGGTGTTTTCCGAGAGATCCATAGCTTTTGATTCGTTGTGCCCTACGCCATTTCCCAGAAACTCCACAGGACCAGTGCGGCGGTGTGAAATCAAAGAGCAGGCCTTTAGGAAACCTTCAGGTTACAGCCAGGTTTAATACCCAGCTGAATAAGTGTGCAGGGCCTACCTAGCAGGTTACTCAAAGGCACGCCTACATCATAGAGTGTACAGCCACGAGGTAGACATTTCTACAAAAATAAGCATGTTGTCTCTGTATTTATGTCTATGAAGGCACATTTACTAATCAAATAAGTGTTGTGAAGGGTAAGGTGTTCAATTCTTCCCCCGGCAAAATGTGCGGTGATTATTACTCACCACACATTACCTAAGCTGAACTGACTCAATTACCCAATTGATTTGACTTTCCAGAAATCAGCGTGGGTGGACAAGCCTGGAGGCACACACAATGACACTTGTTAGTGCTGGCAAAATAAATGATGTGATGTGCCCCCAAAGCGAGGTGCTTCCAACATTATGACAGAGAGAGAGGGCTCGGGCAGGCCTCGGCCTGTACGCCACACCTTCCCCTGGTCCGTCACATGATGTAATCTGGCTTCGGCAGGGAAAACAGTCATGGAGATAATTGTGTTGCCAAAGGTTACCGCGCCCTCCTTTACGTACTCTTTTGCTCATGGGTAACGATTTACGTGTAAATATTATGGATATCAGTGTTTCAGAGGTCACCGATACAATAAGTGTGTCAATGTTTGATGAACATGCCGGAAATGAAATGAAAATTCAATTGTCGAATTCGAGAGCTACTGTATATACAATAGACAAATTTGGGCACACGCAAAACGTATGTTCTGAAATATGCACACGCACTCAAGGTACAGATATCCTGTAAAATATCATGCTCACTTTTGGAATACATCAGCGAACAAAAAAAAAGTGAATTAATTATTCATCGTCTGAACTTGAGACTTGCAGCCAGATCATGTTACAAATTCTCCTTCTTTTCTATCGCAGAATGATCCAAACCTTTCCATGAAATAATATCTGATTTAACCTGGGTCCCTATGTTTTCTAATCAAACATACGAGTCACGATAAAATACATTTAAAAACGAAGAAAGGAAAATAAAGCGATACAGCCAAGCCACATTACCCCCAAGCAGTGCAGAGAATACCAAACCCAAAGGAGAAACATGGTCGATCCACACAGTACAGTCCTTTTGAGGGGTGGAAAAAAACATTTGCATAATTGTGGTGATCTGTTCAGCAACCACACTTACATTTTTTTTTTTTTTTTGTAAATTTATCATTAACCACCCACGTCAGGGATTAAAATACAGTGAGCTGTCCTCTCTTGGAATTTCACTCATCCTATTACAACAGATGTTTTGAAAACCGTCAACAATCCATAGGCGGGTATTTCCAGAGGAATTCATTTTTTGCTTTGAAAAACATGTTATGTTCCATTTGGCTAGTAGACATGTGACACTTTATCACTTCATGACACTTTTTTTCTGAAAATTAAACATACTGGTATATTATGCTTGACGGGAGTCAAAAAGTTTAGTAACTTCCTCGAAATACTACTTATCCATTTCAAAATATGGATAAGTTAACATGGATTCCACATGGAATCCATGTTAACTTATTCATATTTTGAAATGGTCTGCAGTATACATCCTTATTCAGTGTATTCATTTGCCTTGTTGTTTTTTTTTAGCTTTGCCTAGTGTTTCTGTATTTTTGTATTGTGAATTGTTTTGCCTTCTCCCCAACTTCTGTGCTCGGCAAGGGCAGGCCACCTGTTGACATCTTTTGCCCCCATGCTTAGCTCCATGTTTCCCAATGCAGAAAGGTGGGGTGAATTCCTGTGGGCTGTGGTCATGTGGAACTGGAGTTTAGGGGACCATGAGACAGTGAGAAGAGAGAGAACTTGTGTTTTTCTTCCCACTGGGGAGTTTTTTTTTTCTTTTACCTCACTTGCTCCCTTTTTGGGGGTTCAGGCTTGGTTTTTCTGTGCCAAATTTAATTTTCTGTTTCCTCTGTGAAGCAACTTTGTGATACTGCCTCTGTAAAAAGCACTGGTCAAATTCTAATTGAAATTGAATTGAATTAAATTGACTCTTGGGAACATTACATTACATTACATTACATTTATTTAGCAGACGCTTTTATCCAAAGCGACGTACAGTAAGTGCATCAGTGGGACCATGGGACAATACTGTGAGGACTGGCCAATCAGCAGTCATTATTGACACCATGCCTGCCAACCTTCCCAGAACTCTTCAGTTTTTATCCAGGGAATCAATGAGCCTCCGAGCTGAGATTAGGACAAGGGAAATGGTCTATTTTCCTGATCTGACTGCAAGACATTTAATGGTGACATGTCACAGTGCTTCAACCAACCATGGAGCGCGTTGATCGACAAAATCTGCATCTCATTTTAGAGAAAGAGGGAACGTATCTCTCACAACGGTGTGTGTGCAGCAGCTTGTTGTGTTGTTTTTGACCATGTTACCACATATATTTGCACAAGACTTTCGAGAATTAGGACAGAGGTAGAGCTGAGCTAGTATGGGTGGTTCCCTGTTACCGCCTCACTTCAAAACTGAAAGAAGTTGTTTGTGTGTGTGTCTGTGTGTGTGTGTGTGTGTGTGTGTGTGTGTGTGTGTGTCTGTGTGTCTGTGTGTGTGTGTGTGTGTGTGTGTGTGTGTGTGTGTGTGTGTGTGTGTGTGTGTGTGTGTGTGTGTGTGTGTGTAAATGTATACTTCAAACCAACTCATTATGGTTATAGTTTGGGATTAACTGTGAAAAGGAAGGTCTAAATGTGCTCTAGATGAACTGTCACCACACATATTTTCTGTAAGTCAATCGTTATATTGAGATGTGTTCTGTAGGCTGCTAAATTAGATTATCCTATTTTAGAGGTGCTGGCGACATTTGGACGGCCGTCGTTCTTTCTGACTAACTCCTGATTTGGGAGATGCTTTGCCCACTGTGTTCTTATTACGCTACGTTTATTGCCATCTGCTGCTGATGACATGGCTGTCGGGTGATGTTACGAGGACCCCACAAGCTTGGAAGTGATATTTGGGGCAGCGGTGTTACTCACTGTCGCCCCCATGTGGAGGAAGTTGAGGTCAGCGTGAGTTGTGGTACAGCTTTCACCACATGGTCCATGCAATGCTTTCCAGTATCCTCATGATGAACATTGGGTTGTGCTTAATGCTGCTTTAAAACCCAAGAATGACCACTGGAATATAGAGAGAAGGGCTTTGCCAAGAATTTAGTTGATTTATGTGAAGACATTCGGATGGACCTACCTTCATAACAACATTTTATGATATGAAACACTAAGGCTTTTCTACTCTGTGATGTGCAGATTTGCACATATTTTCATGGTCTCTTGTTCTCTCCATTTATCATCCACACACACACACACACACACACACACACACACACACACACACACACACACACACACACACACACACACACACACACACACACACACACACACACACACACACACACACACACACACACACACGTACACACACACACACACACACACACACACACACACACACACACACACACACAAGATAAGTTCCTGCGTACAAGAAGAATATACAAATAAGGCGAGATAAAATATTTCGGCACATATAATATCATTTTAAGAAATAAATAGAAAACTTGGTCTTAATACTTGAAATTTACTGACTGAGACAGACAGGCAATTACATTTCTACAAAAACAGGAAATGGAAACACCAGAGCATTCATATAATATCCATCCATTAAGGGCGTGGTTCTTTGTTAAAGAGTCGCATGCAGCATATGTGGTGCATCATTGAAGCTTCCTAAACTCAAGTTTATATATTTCCAGGTTCTCTGCAGGTTCTCGTCAATAGAAACATTAGTTTCCTTGTCTTCCCAGTCGGTGCTGAACACCACTCCTCCGTTTCCATGTTTCCATTTTTCCTCCTCTCCATCTCGGAATGTCATGATGCCGAGATTCCGGGGCTCAGGTTTTGCCAGCGGCAGACGGCAGAGGGGATCCCAGCCCGGGGAGAAGGGAAGCGGGAAGCGGGAAGCGCCGCTTGGCGGAACTCCAGGGCCTGGCTGTCGCCGCGTCCGGCCGGGCCGCGAGGAGGAAACGTTGGATTAGCACGCGAACCTCACGCGTAACTCTGTTCTCCTGCCGCTCATTAAGTTACAAAAATAAAGCCTGCCGTACCCCTCCCCTTCTCCCTCTCCCTCTCCCTCTCCCTCTCCCTCTCCCTCTCCCTCTCCCTCCTCCCTCTCCCTCTCCCTCTCCCTCTCCCTCTCCCTCTCCCCCTCCCCCTCCCCCTCTCCCCCTCTCCCCCCTCTGAGGTGTTGGCTCTGCACACGCTCCTCTGATCCTTCAATGACAGGCCTCGTTAATGCGCACGCGCTCCTGGCTGCTTGGCTCGGCCACTTCCCCCGCTGCTTACGGCTTTTGGCCCGGGGCTGGCCGCCCGGATCCGGCGCTCCGGGTCCTCCGGGAGTGCGAGGAACGCGATCCTTTAAACGGGGCTATAAACCGCTAACCGGGCCTTCCTCAGTTACCCCCCGTTATTTTAAGAGCCCTAGTTTCCGATTTAAAGCCGTAGGGTCTCGTGCTGGCCCTAGCTCGGCCCCCCCAGAGGGCCAAAGCATTACCCCACCTGGGAAAGAGGGGGGGTGGGGAGGGGTGTGAAGGTGGTGCCGGGCCGCCGGAAACGAGAGGACAGGAAATGGGGCGGACCTGTGAGCTCAGAGCCCCGCCCACTCCTGCTCTCCACAGCTGCTAACTCCAATGAGCTGAGTCCCCTCCCATATCAAGTCTGTCTGATTCCTTTCCCAGCCTCACTGAAAAAAACTAAAAATAATAATATCTAAGTATTTTAGTCTTATTCTTAGACTTAAAATTTGACTCATTTCAAGTTTGACTCATTTCAACATTTTGCCAATGTGAGGTGAGATAATTTCACTTAAAACACAGTAACTTAAAACAAGCTCATATGTTCTACCTGAGAGATAAAAAAAAAAAGATTTTAGGTCTCATTGCAAGTGTGCCGTTGTTTTGTCCCTGTTATGCTAAGTGCACTAAGGGTTATTATTATAGGAAGTACTGGCATCCAGCTGCTGGTTACTCTGATCAAGGGAAAAATGTCGATCTACTGTTTGAATGCTGCCAACTTACACACACCGACACACACACACGCATGCATGCACGCACACACAAATAAATAATAAAAAAGTAATAAATTACCTGACACAGGAAATAATGCACAAACCTTCCATATTTTTTCACAACCAGATTCCCCATTTGCTATTCAGCATTCACTGATCTTCCGGTCTCTGCTAACCCATTCACTTTGACTTCCTGTCCCCCTCTTTCTCTCTCTCTCCAGCCCTCCAGGGCATCAACAGTACTTTCACCATTTTCACCTTACTATCCTTTTATTGCAACAAATTAATGCATTGAAAACAACAACAACAACAATAATAATAATAATAATATATACATTACATTACAGGAATTTAGCAGATGCTCTTATCCAGAGCGACTTACACAACTTTTTAGCATTTTTTTTGTTTTTCTAAACATATTATCCATTTATACAGCTGGATATATACTGAAGCGATTCAGGTTAGGTACCTTGCTCAAGGGTACAGCGGCAGTGTCATACCTGGGAATCGAACTTGCAACCTTTCGGTTACAAGGCCAGTTCCTTAACCATTATACTACACTGCCGTCCCAATATATATATATACTGTATATATATATATATTTAGATATGTGGATATATTAGGATGATATGTATCTACACCATGTAACTACAATCATTAGTTATTTTCAATGTAATGCTAAATTTATCTTTTAGTCCTGGTGCTTCGTAAATGAGGGTATGAAGACATTCCTGAGTGTCATGCATTCTACACTGCCTGGCCAAAAAAAAAAGTCGCCGTTGCACTCGTCAGGCATAGTGCCCACTGTACAAGCCTCTGGAGGCAGTGTTATGATCTGGGCTTGCTTCAATTAGTCAGGTCTAGGCTCAGCAACGTTATGCAGCAATAAAAAGTCAGCTGAGTACCTGAATGTACTGAATGACCAGGTTATCTCATCAATGGGCATATTCCAGTACGACAATGCCAAGATTCATCGGGCTCAAATTGTGAAAGAGTGGTTCAGGGAGCATAAGGAATCATTTTCACACATGAATTGGCCACCAGAGTCCTGACCTTAACCCCATTGAAAGTCTTTGGGATGTGCTGGAGAAGACTTTACGGAGTGGTTCGACTCTCCCGTCGTCAATACAAGATCTCGGCCAAAAATGAATGCAACTCTGGACGGAAATAAATGTTGTGACGTTGCATAAGTTTGTTGAAACAATGCCACGGCGAATGTGCGCCGTAATCAAAGCTAAAGGTGGTCCAACTAACTTTTTTTTTGGCCAGGCAGTGTATATTCATGTTCACCACAAACAATATGATGGATCACATTTTAAAGTCTTCTGCTGGGATGTACATACGGGACAAAACATGAGTCCATATGAAACTCACCCTTACTGAAAACCAAAAATATAAAAAAGTGGAGCTGCTGGTTCAAAAAGTGAACAAAGTAGGGTTTGCAGTTTATAGGCAGTTCTAAAGTAACGTACAAACCCTCTGGGACTTAAGGCAAAAATAAACAGCTCTATGAAAGGGGAAAAAATATCATTCTACTCATTTCCAGCCAGACTGGTTTGCATTAGAGGAGGAATAAAGTTTTTTTTTTTAAAAAGTGCCTGTCTAGACATGTGATGTTCTTTTCCCATCCGATATTTATTTATTTGTGGGTGAAGCAAACTGCAGCCAGGATAACCTAGAGAGGAAATAATATTATAATATTATGAAATGCACATTTCAAATCCTCAAATTAGCTCTAACAGCACCTAGTCACGCGTCCACTTTCAGTTAGCCGGTTGTGCTCAACTCCATTGAGGGGCCTACTATATGTGTTACCCATGTAATATTGCTGTAGAAGTTTCTTTTATATTTTGGTTTTTACACATTTTTTCATCCTGGTTTGGAATGCCAACTCAGGTGTAGTCCTCTGTTGCTTCACTGGGTTACCTTGCCAACTGAACTCCACCCCCCCAACGGGATCAATTCATTGGCCCTGCTATGGCCAATCATGAGCATTTTAATGTGGTATTCCTGAGCACAGTGACCAATGGGGCGGATCTGGATTTGGCTGCATAATGCACGGCCAGGGTATTTCTCTCCAGATCCTGAACACTTTTAAACAGAGATTACCCTCTATCCGAACTCACTTTATGCCACATTCATGTACATTAGGCCTACACATTTGTCTTAATCTTGTCTAATGATCCAGCCTAGATCTTTGGAAACACATTTAAAGATCTCAAAAAGGTACCACAAATGCCAACAAAATCTTTATGAGCTCCGTAAGATACCAACATATTCTGAGATGCAACGGGACGCTTTGAACTTTAGTTAAACTTTGCAGAACCTACAAAAACGTCTAACAATGATCCTGTAAGGAATCTTGAAATGAAATGTCTACTAGTTCCATCGGATAAAACACAAATGCAGTGTGAGTAAACCTCATAAAATATACATATGATATGATTCACAGGCCATATAGATAATGCTGTGCGTGTCCTCAGAAGCCTCTTAGTGCCCTACAGGCTTGTAATGATGTCATTTAATGGCTCCGGTCTTATGAAAGGAGTCTGATCTTCTCCCAGTCAATGCTACAGTCAAGGCACTTTCTTATACGGACTACCGCCAGTCCTATACAGACATCAGAGGATCAGAGGAGTGCGTGCATAAGTACTGTGAGTACTTATACTTCAAATTTCTCTCTCTCTCTCCTTCTCTCTCTCTTTCTCTCTCTCCTTCTCCTTGTTTACCTTTTTTCTTCTTTATGTATTTTATATAACCATGTGAAATTATTTTTACGTGAAAACTTTAGCTTTTTTTTTGCTGCCATCTTGACCAGGACTCCATGGACGAAGAGATATTGCATCTCAACGGGACCTTCCTGGCTAAATAAAAGATAAATGTTGCAGTATAGCTGCTAGAGGATCATGTTAAAAGTCTAAATTTGAAAGTTTCAGAAGCGAGACAAGCAAGTGAGAAAAGCATTAGTAATCTAAGTCCATAAATTTTGTCTTCAAATGGGTCTTAAGTAAAAATTTGGCCCCAAAGGACAAATCAAACAAATGCATATACAGACGGGTGACAAATGAAAGGAAAAACCCCTAGAGTGTGGGGGTCCGGTGGCTCTGTTATGCTGTGGAGGGCATTTTGCTGGCATGGTTTGGGTCCACTTGTCTTCTTAGAGGGTAGGGGGTCTCTTCCCCCCATCCACAGGGCACGAGGGGTCACTGAATGGTTCGCTGAGTATGAAAATGATGTGATTCATATGCTATGGCCGTCGCAGTCACCAGATCTCAACCCAATTGAACACATATGGGAGATTTTTTTGGACCGATGTGTTAGACAGAGCTCTCCACCACCATCATCAAAACACCAAATGAGGGAATATCTTTTGGAAGAATGGTGTTCCATCCCTCCAGTAGAGTTCCAGACATTACAATTTATGCTAGACTAGTGGTAGAACCTATTCCAAGGCGCATTGAAGCTGTTCTGGCGACTTGTGGTGGCCCCGTTGGTTTTTCCTTTAATTTGTCACCTGTCTGTATATCTAATAACCAAAAATGTATTATTTTTTACATAGCTTTGAGTGTAAAACTAAACACAGCCTGTGAGTACTTACTTCACGTAGCACATTTTGCAGTATAACTGCCAGAGTACATTTCAGTCTCTGGCATGGATCATACAACAAAAAAAATCTAATTTGAAAGTACCAGAAGCAAGACAAAAAGTATGATAAACATTAAGCTATCTTCCAAAAAAAAAGCAGCGTTTTCATTCAGCCCTCTAGCAAACTGCTTGGTCATCCTACCCACTTGCTTTAAACAGAGTCCTGTCCTCTGCTTTCCCTGACTGAGAGGAGTGATCTCGCTCATGTTCGCTGAGTCACCCCTGACCTCTATGACATCATACCAGGGGAGAAAAGGGAAAAGATGTTGTTAGAGACTGAGAAAACTATGACTCAGCATATTAATCTGTATGCGTGCGCACGGGCGTATGAGTTTGTGTGTCTGTGTGGCTGTATGCAGCTGGCAAAGCCTACAGTCACATTGAAAGTGCTATAAAATCGCAAGTTATGCTCCCGCTTAAAAGTCAAATTTCCATATATGGAAAAAAAAAGGCAATTGCCTGGTTGCGCGCAGCTTAACTTGCACGACTGTTTGAAAAGTGTGGCGCGTGCTTGTCATGTACCGTGCCATGTTTTTTGAGGAGGGAGATGGTTTGGAGGATCTGTTAGCATGATGAAGAATTACGCGCGGTTGGCGTATCATTTTTCGACGTCTGCCCACCGATAATTTCACAGGAGAATATTCTTTCAACATTGATCAGTCCCACACTGATATTAATTGTCTCTTATGTGTACATGGTGTTGGATTACAGACAGTCTACTGGTGATTGTCTATGCCTGAAATTGAGCTTACATGGGTGTTGGTCCACAAAGGTGCTTTTTTGGTTGTTATAATGCGCTAAGGCCAAGATTTTCACCAGTATAAAAGCCATTCATACTTGGGGTGGCAGTATAGTATAATGGTTAAGGAACGGACTTGTAACCGAAAAGTTGCAGGTTCGATTCCCAGGTAGGACACTGCCGTTGTACCCTTGAGCAAGGTACTTAACCTGAATTGCTTCAGTGTATATCCATCTGTATAAATGGATAAATGTAATAAGAAGTTGTGTAAGTCGCTCTGGATAAGAGCGTTTGCTAAATGCCTGTAATGTAATGTATGTAATGGATTCCCCAATGAAGTACTTCTATAAGTCTGACATCCTCTGGCATACTCAGATTATTAAGACCGACAGTTTTGTAGAAAATGGCGACTGAGCTAAGTTGCCAGGCGTGCCATTAAAAAGGAATGATCCAAGAGTGTGCAATATGAAGCCATAGAATGTTAAAACTGTACTCCAGCCTCTCCACCCCGCTGCAGAGACATTTCCTGACGCGTAGGAGAGGTTTACTGTAGAGTGTGACTTTTTAGTGGGATGTGTTATAATGGCGGTTTTTAGGTCTAAAAATCACGAACACATGACACACACAGCCCTCACAAACCTGCGGCCGTCGCTAAAAATAACGGAGAAGCACATGATCTGCTCCTGCGCGTCGGTCTTCTTATCGGGATATGACCGGCGCATCCCAGAATAGCTCTCCGTTTGCCCCCCCCCCCCGTACAAGTGCAGGGGCGTGCTTCTGGGTTTTTTTTTTGCCGCTTGTCGTTTGGCGGGAGACCGGGGGCATTTTTTCGTCCTCCGCCCTCGTCCCGTCCTAACGTGACTTCTTTGGCGAGCGGAGACTCCGCTATTGCGGGCGGGGGCGAAGTGCATTTGCTGGCGCGAAAGTAGCGGATATCTACCCCGTTCACACAGGCGCATTTGTGTGCAGCACCAGTATCCCATAAGACACCACAAGGCCTTAGAGCGGGAAACAACTAGATCTGTGATTCTATGGTCCAGTCGTTTCCAACCCTGTTCCTGGGAATTTACCATCCTGTAGGTTTTCATATCAACCCTAATTTGGCACACCTGATTCTATTCTAGCTCACTAACGAGATCTCTAGCTGTTGAATGAGGCGTGCTTTGTTAGGGTTGGAGTGAAAACCTACAGGACGGTAGATCTCTAGCTGTTGAATGAGGTGTGCTTTGTTAGGGTTGGAGTGAAAACCTACAGGACGGTAGATCTCTAGCTGTTGAATGAGGTGTGCTTTGTTAGGGTTGGAGTGAAAACCTACAGGAGGGTAGATCTCTAGCTGTTGAATGAGATGTGCTTTGTTAGGGTTGGAGTGAAAACCTACAGGAGGGTAGATCTCTAGCTGTTGAATGAGGCGTGCTTTGTTAGGGTTGGAGTGAAAACCTGCAGGACGGTAGATCTCTAGCTGTTGAATGAGGTGTGCTTTGTTAGGGTTGGAGTGAAAACCTACAGGACGGTAGATCTCTAGCTGTTGAATGAGGTGTGCTTTGTTAGGGTTGGAGTGAAACCCTACAGGACGGTAGATCTCTAGCTGTTGAATGAGGTGTGCTTTGTTAGGGTTGGAGTGAAAACCTACAGGAGGGTAGATCTCTAGCTGTTGAATGAGATGTGCTTTGTTAGGGTTGGAGTGAAAACCTACAGGAGGGTAGATCTCTAGCTGTTGAATGAGGTGTGCTTTGTTAGGGTTGGAGTGAAAACCTGCAGGACGGTAGATCTCTAGCTGTTGAATGAGGCGTGCTTTGTTAGGGTTGGAGTGAAAACCTGCAGGACGGTAGATCTCTAGCTGTTGAATGAGGCGTGCTTTGTTAGGGTTGGAGTGAAAACCTACAGGACGGTAGATCTCCAGGAACAGGGTTGGGGGCCACTGCTATAGCCACATTGAGATTGTTGTAAAGTCATAAGATAATAATCGTACCTCACAGGCATTTACAGTTTGAGTAGAAGTGCCTAGTAGGATGTGCATTGACATATTAATCAGTTATAGATTAAATAACATGGTTGCATAAACTCGGAATATTTCACCACGTGTTCTTTGGGGATCAGATTATGCTTCTCAAAATCATCTAAAATGAAAACACATGGATTCTTTTAGGAGTGTTTTGTGAAATAACCAAACACCTTACGTCTAAGTTTGTTTCCTGTTCATCACATTCTTGAAAAGTCAAACTTCAACAGTTGGAGAGTTATTACTGCTACCTGAACTAACATTACAGGCTCCAATAATAATATTTAATAATGAACAAACTGATTTTGCATTCTCATGTTTTGTTTCGTTGTAGAGTAGTTGGACGGTAAAGATTTTTGCACCTTCTGCTATAAACATTGATGAAATAAAGAAATCTTATCCCTCTTTTGAATTTGTTCTTTGTTTGTCTAACCGTCTACATTTATAACCTGTTACGATGAACATACAGTAGGTGGTTGAGCCTGGTTTGTGCTTTATAATACCTCAATACACTGAATAAGCCCTACCATGAGTGTAAACATGTATGAGATTTCCTATATAGTCAACTGCAGTATTGCCCAACATGTCTACCTATGCAAGCTGTCCTGGGCTGAACCCCTGTGAATAAAGTTCAAGCTCCGAGTTTTTCTTCTTCAAAAAATTATTCATTATTTTTTCATCTGGTCATATTATTTGTTGAGGTTTTAAAAATTCCCTTTCAGCTCACTGCGTTCATACATGGGTAGAGATGAATCATTCAGTTCATCATTAATCAAACACAAACATATGGAAGCAATTGGACACCATCAAAAGGTCAACTGTGTGGTGTTTACATTGGAAATTACAGCACATATACATGAATTATTTACCATAATACTTGACACAGAGAGTAAAGATATCACGCCATTATACACGGAGGGAGACATGACTGCATCACGAATTGACTGAAAACTGATACACTGGGATAGCGGCGAGCAGTGATATGCACAGGCTTCTCTGTGACTTGCACATACGCCACAGGATATTGACTTTACAGTCCTGGGTACAGTGGGATTTACCACAGAGACGTACAGTGTCCATGACAGCAGGAACCACAGTGACGCTGTAATGGGATGTGATTTCCTGGCAGCTATGCTGTGTCGCAAGTTCGCGATCCGCCAGAATTATGACATTATTACAAGTGGTTTGTGCAGGTCATGGTAGATTCATTACCACATATTAATCCACGTTTCCTGTGGGAAAAAAATCATGCATTAACAATCCCCCCACACCCACACCCACACATGCACAATCACACACATACAAAAATACACAGAGTTAATATGGCATAACTGGATTAACACCGAAACTACACCACAAGAGGGGCCGGTAGCTGAGGCACATTTCCTCTCAGATGTGGGGGGGGGCGAGACCAAAAGGACGAGCACAGAGGTGCCATTCATACCTGCCCCACAACGCCCTGCGCTTTCCCCCGGAGACCGCCTCGGATATGCAAGCAAACTGTACTCCTGGACTCTGACTGAACCCGTGGACTAGAAACCGGACTCCCTCCACCGCCAAGAGAGCCACATTTATTTATCTGGCTGGCAGGCAGGCTCTGCTCCGCCGGGCCAATCGCATAGATTACATTTTTACAGATCGACCACTTAGACAGCGGCCGGCTTACTGAAGTATTGTACTGTACCTGTATCCCAACACATAGTCCAGGGGGGTATTTCACAAAGCAGGATTACGGAGTTAGCTGGATAACTGCACTGAGAAAAATCCAGAACAGCTCTTTTTACTTCAGTCCATGTTCCAGATTTGGGAGGGTTCCGGGTTTTACTCAGTGCAGTTATCCAGCCAACTCAGTAATCCTGCTTTGTCAAATACCCCCCAGATCCCAACGCACAACTTTACTCTGTTGCCGAACCCTAGATAACCAAAAGTTCACATTTAAATCCGGGCCACTATATTTATGCATAACATTTTTTTTAAAGTATTCTAAAAACATTATCATCTAGAAACTAACATGAAAAAAGAATTATCATGGCGGCTGTCATTTTGATTTGACTGAAATGTCAGAGATGAGAAGTGAACAACAGAGCCCTTCAGGCCCTCTGCATGGGCTTGCTAACGTGCCAGACTGTGTTACTGGGGTCCATCTTAGGCGCCGGAGCGCATGCCCTCGCACACATCCATGTCCTTGCACATGTCAGACACGGACGGGGGCAAACACACGCATGCGCGTGCAATCACACCTGCATATTTGGCTTCCCCGGGTCTCGCTCACTGTATTTAGTGGAGGAAGCGACAGAGAGAAGGGCTTACTCTGTTTAATTCACTTCTTCCGCACACTTTCACAGGCCTGAACCCCTGTTCCCCCCCCCCCCCCCCCCCCCACACACACACACACACACACACACACACACACACACAGTCTCCATTTTCTTTTAACAGGCTCTCTCTGGCTCCCAGCTGTGAGTTTTTCGGGACACTGTGTAACAGGAGGTGCGGCTGCACCCCTGTCTGAGCTGCTCTCATTTCTCCCGGGGCGACTGGGTGGAAATGGCATCCGCTCCGTCCCCCACACAGGACCACCCCTCCCGGAATGGACGAGCCCCTCCGCTGCAGGTTGGGCCGCTCCACACAGGGTCTTATTCCCTCCCCTTTCCCCCGGCAATGGGAGGTGACACCTCCCGCGTCACATAGGTGGGACCAGCATTCCCCCCCCTGACTAATCTCCCAAACAAACGGGCCTACGGAGCTGCAGGGACGGATGGGTTTTATAATCTGCAGATTCCCTCTTGTCTGTTTGTTTACCGCGCAGTGGACCCGTTGTTTTCAATCAGGGCGATTATTAACGGGAGCCCTATCACCTATAGAAGACTGCGCTGTGGTGAACGGCCAATCGGCTGTCATCGTTATGGATTACATCTCCGCTGTCCGTCATCGTCACTGCCTTACTCACTCACCTTCCATCTGCTCATTGCTCAGAGCAGTGGCATGTTATATGCACTGCTGCCATTTCCACACGCTTACAAACGCACGCGCGCTTGCCCACAAGCATTCATGTGTGCGCACACACACACACACACACAGATACACACATACACATATTCACACATGCACATGTTGGCACACCATCCTGGAGAATACCAGCGCTGTTTTCATTTCTGTCACACACATCGTGCACCTCGCAAGCAGACCATCACAGGTGCTTTGACTGACAGAGAAATTATCAAATTCAAAATGGCCGCTTCATATGACACTATTGCCTCTTTGGTACCTTACCACCTGTTCACCATGTCATGAAAAGAAGAAAATGGAGTCATAGCAACAATTCTCCTGATCAGGCATGACTGTAGTAACTTTATCTCCTGTGAATTATGGCTTAATATATTATGTGTTTCATAAATGTCTTTCAGAAGACTTTAAGAAAGAATTTTAAGAAAGCAGGATGAGGTGAAATGACAGCCAGTAGACCACATGCATTATGTCACCACTAGAGGGACCAGTTGAGTTAACTGTACGCACTTTTTCCCTGCCAAAACCATAGATAGGATCATTCATTTCTGCTGGTCGACTACTACAACGCCTTTGTCTCATACAACTGAGCAAATTCACTGACAGATTAAGAGGAGGGTATGTGTAGGAGGGTAAGAGGTAGATAGCAATTACTGCAGCACAGGATTTAATTAGATTACTGAGTCAAAGCTTCTTTTACAATGATAATTGTTATCCATAGTAAGACTGTAGCATAAAGTGTGTGTGTGTGTGTGTGTGTGTGAGAGAGAGAGAAAGCGAGTGAGAGAGCGAGAGAGTGAGAGAGTGAGAGCGAGAGAGCGAGAGAGAGAGAGAGAGAGAGAGAGAGAGAGAGAGAGAGAGAGAGAGAGAGAGAGAGAGGGTATCTAGGACAGAGTCCATAAGTGTTTGAAGTCAGTTTCATTTCCACATACCAGACATGGGTGTAGGCCGTGTCAGTTTACTCAGAAAGAAAACACATTTGTGTTTTCTGTTTACATCCCCGAGGGAAGAGGGATGGCTACACTTGAGACGTCTTTGTGTGTTCATTTTTGGTCATACGGACCATAAAGCAGGCATTATAATCTAAAACATCTGAAGACTTGTCCTCACATAATTTGTGCTACTACACAGACATAATAGTTTTTACCCCGGAACCACAGTCACTGATAAATATGACTCTACAAAAAAAGTCGGACAAAGAAATGGTAACTAATCATGTGTAATACACTTACAGAATTGGTAAACCTTAACAGTAGCAATAGTCACCGTGAGCATGAAAATGACCCATACTTTGACGGGACAATTTCTTGTGAAGAAGTCTCGTCCGGTCTTGGCCATGAGCAAGCGATGAACGTTTCCAGACCAAGCCACCTCTGCAAGGGTCATCAATTTCAAGCAATTGAAGCGCATGTACAGGTGACCAATAGAACCGGAGTGATTCAGTTAGGATCATAAAAGACCTCATTGTGATTTTTTTTTAAAAAGGGTCTGGATGACTTAACTTTGAAGTGCGTTACTTGGCCCAGGCTGATTTAAACTGGGGTGAAAAAGTCATTTCCTCTCGTCCTTTTTTGGGATTAAATTGTCTGTGACTCTGATGATGGTGCAGGTTTTCTCCTGTGACGTCAGTCTGACCTGTGCCTGTGTCACAGAGACTCCCAAAATGTGGAGGACAGGAAGTGTCCCAGCCTTTCACTTCCTGGCGAATCTGTGCGGCGAAATTAGTCACGTACTAAAATGGGCACGTAGAAATCCTGACGACTTTTCCCTGCAGAGTGACGATGGGCAGTGCCGCGATTCTCAAAACTGGTAATTTTTCTAAGAATATGGGAAAAATAATTATGGGGAAATATTTTGAAATGTTTAAAAAAATGCTGTCCATGATGAAACACGGATCTTCCCACAGTCAAATGACCACAAACCACAGCAACCAAAGAGGAACTCAAAGAATCATTGCTTATTAGAGCTTATTAGACCAAAATATATGAAAATTAATAGAGAGACGAGCTGGCAATCTGGCAGGCAGACAGACAGACAGACAGATATATGACTCACCTCACACATCAAATGACAGCTACACTGTAAGTCGGCCATATGTTGAAGGCATCATCAAGCATCAAAAGCATTGCCATGAGTGAGGAACAATAAAACAGAAAAGATGTTAAGTGTCAAATGGAAAAAAAATGGAGGAATTTATTTTCATCACACGTAACGTGTCAAACCAACACATGGTTAATTCGACAACAAAAAAAAGCCCCCTTGCCAACACTGGCGGAAAAGATGATATGTAATCTGTCGGGTGACTACCAGAGAAGAGAGGGAAAAAAAAAAGAAGAAATTGGTGAGTCAGAAATAGTGAGTGCGATAGTAGCAGAGAGAGGGAGGGAGGGAGGAGGGAGGGAGAGGTATAATTACAGTGAGGGAAAGAGAGTGAGAAGTCCAGAGAGAGAGAGAGAAAGAGAGAGAGAGCGTTAACCCAGCCCACTTCCACAAAACCATTCAAGTGCTGCACAGTGAGCACTACTAGTCTTCTCCAGAGCTCTGTACATCCCTGGGGCACCACAGAGACCGACTACCCTGCGCAGCGCTCAAACTTTCCAAGGACCGGACAAGACCTGCAGAAAAAAACGAGACCAGACCTGTAAATCTCTCTGCTCCAGCCTGCTGCTCTTTACACACAAAACAAAAACAAAAAAACTTCTTCACAGCAGGATTATACTTTAAAAAGAAAAATTGAAAAATTAACTTTTTTGATTCATTTAGCTCTCAACTTTTTTTTTTTTTGTCACACACAAATACAGGTACACACACACAGACACACACACACACAAACAACCACGTACACACGTGCGCGCACACACACACCCGGTTTATAAGTTTTAATTTTGGTACTAGCCAGTGTTGCCTCTCTCTGGCGGTAGCGGCGGAGGAGAAGAGGCCTCTGCTTTGTTTTGTGAGTCGTTGCTGTCAGCGCCGATCGTCAGTCTCTCCAGGGTCCCTCCCACTGAGGATGTCTTCATTGGCTCTGTTGAGTGGAATGTTGTTGCTCCTCTCTGGGATTTGGGCTGTCGGCTGCTCCCCTGCGCCCGCCGGTCCGCCGTCCGCGCCGGAGGAGGCGGCCGGGGGCGAGCGGGAGCCCCCCTCGGCCACGGACTGCCCGTCCTGCGCGCTCGCCCGCCTGCCCAAGGAGCCGGCGGGCCAGCCGGACATGGTGGAGGCCGTCAAACGGCACATCCTGAGCATGCTGCACCTGAGCGAGCGCCCGAACATCACCCGCCCCGTGCCGCGCGCCGCCCTCCTCAACGCCATCAAGAAGCTCCACGTGGGGCGCGTGGGCGAGGATGGCAGCGTGGAGATCGAGGACGAGGGCCAGAGCCGCGCTGAGAGGAGCGAGCTGGCCGAGCAGACTGCTGAGATCATCACCTTCGCCGAGGCCGGTAAGTGGCTCCGCGCGTAGCTCGGACCGTCCGCGCGCGATTGTGTGTGAATGCGCGCGTGTGTGTCTGTGCGTGGGTATGCGCGAACGCACTCCGCGCTGAGAAACTATCCCAGTCAGACGGGTCTGTGAGCCTTTCGAGGAAAAATCTCCCTGACAGGAGATTGGTCGGTTAAGGAGAGGCTGACGCTAGCGTTAGCAGCAAGCAGCTTAAATCCACCTGCAGATGTTAAGAGCTTAAGCAGACCTGTTGACATGAAACAAGAACAGCTTAATGGGACAGGCAAGGCAGCTACTAAACACCCTCTCTTTCTCTTTTCCACTGCATCTGCTTGCCTCCTACTGTTTGAAAGAATCGGACAGCCGTCATCTCTATAATACTTTTTTTTTTTTTGGTATGCACTCCTACACTCACACAGAGAAAGTGGACACGTTGATGATTTGCTGTCATTCCCTGCAACAACTTTGCGCTTCTCCATACTGCTCAGAAGTTAATATAAATGTCGACCCCTTTTCTCAGGCTAGTAAAAGAGCATCGCGGGGCAAAGCCAAACGGCAGGTCTCGATGAGTTACAGGACTTTGATTCTGCCGCTCTGAAACGTTCTGTCCTTAAACAACTGCACTGGGTTCACCCAATGCATCTAGCGTGAGGCGCCTAGATCCTAAGTACAGTTTAGTGGTGAAACTCAAAATGTACAGCCGTTCTATGGGTTAGCTAATAACCGACGCTGACAAACTCTTACTTCACAAACATACCCGTGAGCTGACTTCTAACCTAAGTATGTGGAATACAGAAGTTAGGAGTTTCTACGTGGTTAAGATCTAGTTTGATCAATTGCCTGTAAAAAAAATAAAAAAAAGTCTCATTTTGTGAAACTCTTGCTCAGCTGGTCTGTGAACATTTGCATGAACAAGACCAAATGTGCTAGGGAGTGCAGTGAGACCTTATGAGAAAGGTAGAATATACTGTTGGAGGAGATATGCCATTATCCTGAGGGACGATTATATACTTAGCCTCATGAATACTTTCTTATTGAAAGGAGAGCTTTCTCTCTTAAAAAAATGGAACATGAAGTCCAGGGTGTGCTTGAATGACGTGTTTGCCAAGATCTCACCTCCATTTGTGAGGATTCAGAGATAGCCTCTTCTCCCTCGCGTGTGATGTCAGGTTGCTTGGAGTGCGTTAAACTTAGCAGAGCATCGTGTTCCCGTTGGGGCACGCTTATGAAAGATTCAGACAATGTCATCCGTTTGTGGACTGTGCTTACCTCCTCATTTCAGAACATAAACTCAATTTAAACATAGAAGAGGTGAAGTCCCGGACAGTAAGTGGAAATGTACTTCTTCAAAAAAATTCCAAAAAGACCTTATGACACAACATTCCCAGAACAAGATACCCAACGGGTACCTTAGGACAAGAATTATCATCAGAAATAAATTTTAAAGTGAAATATACACAATATATTAAAATGTTGGCTGAACATGGATTAAAAAATATATATTCTCCCAAGCCTTCCAGTCTCCATACACACTGAAAAGTTGGCAGTTCGTAAATCACAGAAAAGCACTTGCTAGGTTGACCGCTCTTCTATAGCGAGGAGATTAACCAAAACCGGCTTTGTGTGGATTCCTTGGGACGGATCGTTAAAATCTTCCCTCACAGAATCCGTACAATAGCGCCAACAGTCCGCCACCGGGAGTTCCACGAGTCTGCTCCTAAACATCCGGCGACCCTTTTTTTTTCTTCTGTCGGGCCGAGGAGCACAACGGGCGGAGAGACCACCCTCGTTCCAGCTCCCCTACAGTACGATGCGGGTCGTTGGCTGGAGATAATAACTACTGTCTGGCGTCCGATCGCCGGCTTCAACAATGATAGCATGAAGCGACAGAAAGAAAAGCTTGTTCCCATATCTAACTAGGCGGAAACAAACTAACCAACTTCACTTTAATTGGAAGTAAACACTTTTTTTTTTTGGCGGGGGGGGCGCATTAGTGCCGAGCAAGTTATCAGCCTGCCCGGTCAGAGAAGGCCCCCGTCGAGCTGGGCGAGGATAGACATGCCACCACCAGTGTGACCGGTTGCTATTTTTTATTGCTGTGTTATTTATACAGACTCTTCTGAATCTATGCGCGTGTGTGTGGCACCTCAGCGATCCCGCGTGTGTAGGCGCCAGCGCTCAGCTCTCGAAGCTGAGGTTGGGAAATTTACGTCAGCACTTGCGCTCGTGATTGCCGTCAACGTTGCATGCTGGGAAAAGTACCATTTATAAAAACAACACTGCCTAGTAATAGGGCCTACTGGATAATAATCACCCCCCCCCCATCCCATTATTAATTGAATTGATGTGTATCAGTGATGTTTATTCATAGATTGCAATTCAATTGAAACTATCTGGAGAAAAAAATACCTAAAAAGTATAAATAATTAATGGTTTGACATATGAATCCAACAACTGTAGCTGCTCATCTTCATTGGGATTTCATCAGTGGGATCAAAACACAAAAATCGTTTTTTTTTTTCTTTCACTGATTAAAAGATCTCGTAGTTTCCTCGCATCACTGTACACGTGATACTAGAATGAAAACAGTGGCAGAAGTGGCGTACAGTAGAGACAAGGGGCAGCTGTGTTTCCCTAAGATCAGACATCAGAGCGCCTCTTTCCTCCGTTCGTTTTGGCGGATAATTTCGTCCTAACGTAGAGGACGCGCCCCCCCCCCCCCCCCCCCCCCCCGCGCGCCCCCGCTCCGCACGGAGCCGTAACCTTGCTCGTTTGAACGGTATCGCTTTTTATTGTGGCTCTAAACAAGCCGCACTGCACTCCGCCGCGTTAAAACACAACAGCGGGATAGCGGCGCTCCAAGCGTGCCCGTGCGAGCGAGGCCGACCGCACGTGACAAACAAATTCATGTAAAGCAACTCAAATGATGAGCTGACCCCTGCTATAAAGAGGCCAGTGAAGTTAAAAAAAAAAACATTCTTGGGATATAAGAGTGGTCTCTTATTTCATGGTTATCCTAAAATGATCTCAAGTGAAAATAAACGAAATAGAACCACTTAACCAACGTGTTATTTCAAATGGACCCTGAGTTGCATAGAAACAAACAATTACCTTGTAAAAGGTCACCATTAATAATGCATTCGCGAGAAAGCGTCAGGTTAGAATACCTTTTTTTTCTCAAGACAAAATATTCCAAATATCTATGAAGTATTTCAGATATATGAATGGCCTCACTGTTCATATGATATGATGCTTGATATTTAAGTAAGGATATAAAGTTTTAATTAACAGCAGGTATTCATTGCCGTGTTGGGTGTAGTGTTACACAGAGGGTGAAAAAAAATGCTTTAAGTTTGTGCTCTCATGTAATACACACCCACAAAACTCCAAGCTGAGTTTCAAAAGCTGCTATCCACCTCTAATCCTCTGATGTAGAAAGACCCTGTGATGACACGTTCTCTGTAACTGTTTGCTTATAGATGCGCATAATGCGTCTGCACTATAAATAGGCTTTGAATGAAGCCCAGATTAAAAAAAGGCCTACTCAAAGATTTATGAAATTAGGAGAATTAACGGCGTGCGGGGGTGGGTGTACGGTTCCAGCCCAGCGAGCCCACAGGACTGTTAACCACGCATAATTGCTTCATTCAACGAAATATAGGTTCCTGTAATTGCTTTGGGGCTATGTAGCCATGGGGGTGGGCGGGGAGGAGGAACTACCTGTGTGGGCTGCTCTTATTGGACCGAAGCTTTGAACGCCGAGAGAGAGAGAGAGAGAGAGAGAGACGCTGCCAATTTCACAGCCATTTGCTCGTCTGAATGAAGTCATAAATTAGACACGCTGTCGTTAGTGAAATTCTGATGTACGCATCAGGTCCTCCCGTTGCCGTGGAATCTCGGCTCCTGTCAGTCATAATCGCGCTCGGATTCGTTTACGGTCATGCCTGTGGGCCCCCGCAACGGTCAGGATGAAAAGACTCGCAAGCGATCGGCCATTAGTCTGTCCGTTCATCGAGGGGAAAAACAGCGACGTGTGTTTTGTTCACCCCCACTGATCAGGCCGGTGTCTTAGGCCGCATTTACACTGCAGGTCTTGATGCCCAGTTCCGATTTTTAGCCTATATCCGATTTTTTTGACCGCCTGTTTACATCTACTTTTGAAAGTGACCCATATCCGATACCTGTGTTTACACTTGCTTAACACTTGAAACAACCCGCATGCGTACAAGAGGGTTTGGTTACCGAAACGAAAAAACGAAAGTAAACAACCAGCCGGCACTTTCTCGCAATGGACGCAAACGAGACCGAAATAATAATTCAAGCAATTGCTTTCCGAAGCATCTTTAGAGGTCCGCAAAATATATATATATATAATTTCACTTGCGCCGTTTTTTTTTCCACCGGAGAGTAGTTGTGCACGTGAAAGTAACGTTATACGTCATTAAAATGCAAAAAAGTACAAGATCGTCGCATTTTCAATGACGTGCGAATCACAATGACAGGGAATATCCGATCTGTCCGTTTAGATGGCAGTCGCATTGGCAGATATCCGATTCATATCAGATTTATTTCCACATATGATTGAGGCCTGAAACGGATCTGAGAATATCCGATTCCATGTGCTTTTTTCCTGTTTACACGTTCATAATACATATCCGATCTGTGCCACATTCCGCAAAAAATCGGAATTGGGTCACTTTTACCAGGTAGTGTAAAGGCAGCCTTAGTCCTGGGCTAAAACAACAAAAAACCTGCAACCACACCGGCCTCTTTTCAGATAAGATTGGACACCTCTGTCCAAAGACCGTTCAAAGTCAGATATCCTCAAGATCTGGGATCTCAAACTCCTGAAGGGCCGATGTGCCTGCAGGTTCTTGATGTGCTCCTGCACTGAAGTGCTTAATTTAAGTGCATTGATTGGCTAAAGACTCTGCACGCCCTGTTTCCAAGGCCTAAACTGGCTGTTGATTGAAAGGAAATCACAAAACTGGCCGAAACGGCAGCCCTCAGGCGTTTGAAATCCCTGCGCTGCAGCACAGAACGTCATAGGGCCTGAAAACTGGACAAGCATAGGAAATGTGGGCTCTCCTGTTGAGCTACTTCACTTAGAAGTCCTGCAATCCTATTTTAAAAGGTGCCCATGTACTCTTTTTATTTTTACTCTGGCTGTTACGATGTGAGACTACAATATTTGACGTCTACTTAAGCGGACAGGAACTGCGTATTCTGCCCTCATCGATCGGTTCTAGATCCCAAGGACTTTTCTCAATGAAAGATATCAAACCAGATATCAAGTCAAACATTGACCGTGTGTCTACATTAACTTCCCCTGGAAGGTCAATCAATTCAGACTTGTTGCCGTTCCATGAGAAACACCGTGCCCTTGAACAAGCAAACAGGCCTTACATGCGTTCAGAAAAAGATTTGAGCTGTGTCATTTCCCCAACATTTCAATGCAACTATTCAGTGTAAAATCATGGAAGACCTATTCTATTTGTTTGGGGTCTGGCTGCCTGGTGCCATTGCAGTTGCTAGTTTTACTCTTAAAAGTAACATATCTTTTCATATTCCGACGGCAGTTTTACAACATACTCTGTGACAAGAACACCTCACTGGATGTGACATGAACATTAACATCATTTTTCACATATTAATTGGTGAAATTGCTAAGTAACTAAGTACCCTGGTGTGAGCCAGTCCTTTAGTAAATCCCTTTGCTAAAAGCTATACTTGCTGTGTAAACATCTATCACGTCCATCTGAAGGCTAATGAAAGGTTGAATTGCCACTTTCTTAGAAACACACCCCCACCCCCCTTTAACCACCACTGTATCATATCTAGGAACATACATACAATCCATCAAACTGTGTACAAATTGGCTGGGCAGGGTAATGAAAGGATTAACTAGAAATATTGAGATAGGAGAAGGCCCTTATTATCCAACAAGGTCTTTAAAAGCCATTCTCGCCCCGTTGCCAAGAGCGCAAGTATTGAAATACGCCTTTGGCAGGTTGCGCAGAACGACTATATTTCCCTGAGTCAGAGCCATACTGTATTTCTGAGCATTCTGACCCGAAGGCTTAAACAATAAAAACCATAGAAGAAGAAGAGTATCAAGTGTAACCGTGATCACACACCGTTGTGGCCCCTTTATCAGAATTGAGCCGGAGGAGAAGAGCCCGGTGGTTCTGTTTCACAGTACGGTCACAAGGCTTGATGGAGGAAGACCTTCGTTCATGGTTTTTTTTTTTTTTTTTTAACCAAGATTTTGCCCTTCCCCCCAGTTTGATGATAAAACTCCAGGGCTGTCTCGGGGAAACTGTGAGCGAAAGTTTAGTGTGTTTCTGAGCTATAGAAGGGGAGGCACAGGAGCCAAAGAGGTATGAATCTTTGAGAGTTGGCAGGCAGTTGAATGGATGTGCAATGCGATACACCCCAGTGTCGTTTCCCCACTGTTCCTGAACTGTTGCAACCCGCATTCGATCGCTCGTCTCACTCCCTTGCTTCCTGCGAAGTTTGGCGATCGCGCTCGTCTCTCTTGTATCTCAGCACAATGAGGCCCGTCGTAATTGTTACGAACATCATAAAAGCCATTGTCATCGCCGTTGTCATTAGTGTTTCAGCACACGTTTTTTGATCCAAGGTAAGACATTATAGCTGTTCGGGTGAGGCGCGGTTTGGAGCGCACCCAATTTGAGATTCTCATGCATTCGTTGTTTGGGTAAAGTAACTCTTTTACTGGGACACCAAGAGGGCATATCCCACAGTCCTATGCCCAAGAGGGCCTGCCAAAATGTGTCCACGCATGCTGAGCGCACTTTGAGTCAAGGATAGGCCGCAAACATTGCCGCAGTTTTCTATAAACTAATAAAAATAATACAGCAACGTCTGTAAGCTACCTCAAAAAAAATCCCTGTAATATGGAAAATCCTGATAAGTGTATAAGTGTAGTGACTTTAGGGAGGGTACTGTATTCATGCAATCTTCACAATACTTGCCTCTGCAGGTTTATGTTGTATTATGTGGGGAGAGAGAGAGCGAGAGAGAGAGAGAGGGGCTATAATTCTTACGCTCCCTGCTTTGATCCCCAGCTAGGCTCTGGCCCTGGGCCGTCCACATCTCGCCTGCTCCATCGGGTGATCAATTTAGCCACCGGTGGTGCGTCTCTGGGCCGGTGGTGCGTCTCTGGGCCGTCTCTGGGCCGTCTCTGGGCAGCGGCAAAGCCTCACCAATGAGTAGGCAACGACTTCCCACAGACACAGAGAGGGAGAGAGATAATTTCAGTCGTTCTATATTTATTGCTGTTGTTACTTTTATCGTTGTTATGATTATTACGCTTCGGCAATATGCATTTTAAAATACGTGACGCCAATAAAGCATGTTCAATTTAATCGAGAGAGAAAGGCAGAGACAGAGAGAGAGATAGAGGGAGAGAGACATGTCTCCACAGGCCAGCGAAACAGAGGGAGGTTATGTGACCGTTGGCATGGCTGACCTTTGGCACACATGCAACGCCTGTGTCTCTGCGTTGGCACCTCTAAGAGCTCTCCTGGGAGAGCGGGGGGCCACTTCAGCCATTCCAGACGCCAGGCTACTGTCCTCCGGCCCCCATCCCAGGAACACCCTCTCTTCCTCTCTCTCTCTCTGTCAGACAGATCTTTGGAATCCTATTGGCACACAGCTCGGGTTTGAGCCATTTTATTATATATATTATTATTATTTATTCTGATTGTGGTGCACAAGGAAATAAGTGCTCAAATCTCACACAACAGGCCAAGAACAGAAGGATCCAAATATAGTATGCTCCTAATTCAGGAATTATTTCCATGAACACTGCTGCTAGATATATATATATATATATAGAGAGAGAGAGAGAGAGAGAGAGAAAACAGAAAACAAATGAAGCCTTCAGTGGTGTGGGCAGTGCCCCTTTTGTTTCCTCCTTGTGATCATGTTTCATCAACGAACAAGTCAGGCGTAAAGGCAAGGAAACACAATCCTTTTTGGTGCTCAAGAACAGTTACACGCAGTTATGACTGAGTGAGGCGCTCGGGCACGCTCAGTGCACACCCGGCCAGCTGAGTAGCGATTATACCCGCGTGGACGAGAAACGATAAGAAGCGAGCTTACCGCCACGTTGTTTGCTTACCAAATCATCATTCTTCACACTCAGAAATAAAGGTACAGTGGAGGTACATTTTCCCTGAAGAAGAAAAATGTACCTCCACTGTACCTCTATGAACTGTACCTTGAAAGTATATCACCCCAGTGACAAGCATTTGTACCTTTTTAGGTACTTTTTCCACACGGTTTTTTTCTGGGAGTGCAGCTGCATACCACCGTGTAAAGCGCTAGGTACCGGGAGGGAAGGAGGAGGTGCCTTCTATCAGCAGTATTTGTTGCCAAAACCGGGGTGTAGTAGCCTACTAAGAAGTGCCAATTTATTTGTATCCCCTGTAAGGGACATGAGTCTCTGGTCTTAATCTCAAGAACCATATATTCTACTATGCTGAACCTTACACAACAAGGGACATTCAGTAAAGATTAAAGAAATAATATTTTTGAAAATATTTCACTGCAACATGTTTTTTTTCCATCTAAGGTACTTGTATAATGTCAAAAAAAAACTTTTGTAAACTTTTTTCGTGAGGGATCTCAGGAGGGTAGGGGCATGGGTGGAGGTTGGGGGGCAGGGGGGGCAGGGTGGGTTGGCCTCTAAAATCGGCAGAAGGAGCAAGATTACTGAACACAACATAGAGGGTTGGGCATGTCAGGGAACCCCACTGACGGTTGGCTGAGCTGTCGTCAGGCCCTAATACTGCCACGTGCCCCCGCCCCACACCGCACGCCCCCACCCTGTAAAAAGACTAGGAATGCTATTTTCCAGCTTCCTGCCTGGGACAGCTGTGCAAACTGCACGCACATGGCTTGGCGGGTCGAGGTTGCTGGAGGATTACTGCACATCTCTGTAGCCTCTCCTGTGCTGCTTCACATCCCGCAGCAGAGGCCCGAACCGAAGATCTGCCCGTGAGGCTTTTAGGCCGAACGCCCCTCCTTGAGCATAAGGGCGTGCTCAGCCTCAAAGAGTAACCGCCGTTAACCGCCGTACCTGGCCGCAGCCGCGGTCAAAGCAAACCGAACGGAGGCGGCGCGCTATCGACTTGAATTGTTGAAATACGGCGACGGTTGCAGCTGTGTTTGGACAGCTTTGTGATGGCTGTTTACGTTACGCGCAGACTAATGTTATGGCATTGTTGCCATTACAGCGGTACATTAAGGATTAAAAGAAAATGTTTCTTATCTCATAAAACAACCCGGCAGCAAGAGACGCTAACTCCTCAGAGCAGCCAGGAAATGGCGGACCGTAATGCCTTTTTAACAGTATTTACTGTATCTGTCTAAAAACAGCGGAGTCTTATGATAAAACCTCTTCATTGCTTACTTAATTTCAGACCTGATGAAGCTCCTCTCGAAGGCTTTTGCTTGGGAAATATCCTCTTATCCACAGAACAACTGTTTGCCCTTACAAAAATATATGTGAAAACTTGCTCAAGGGCACACACATTTCATTATTTTGTATAACATTCTTAATATCTATGAGGACATAGCAGATATAATTCACTTTATAGATTGTGGAATACGCTAAAATATTGCATTCCATATAATGGAAAATATAGGGAACATGCAAAAAAATAAATAAATAAATAAATAAAGAGAGTTGGACTTCAACTCAGTGTAGTATGTGTTAGTTTCTATGATGTTCTTGAAGTGCAGCCTTTTCATTGGCTGAGCTCAGTGATGCTGCTTCTTACATTCTACACATCACCTGCTGCCCAGCCCTGTACTTTTTACCTCAGAGGAAGGCATGCTTGTTTCCAGGCCTCATTGTGCAAGGTTACCTGAGAAGCAAAGGTGAAAGGTCAATACCTCTTATCGCTTGCTAAACTCTCAATTATATTCTTTCAAAAGCAATTCTATGGCAATAATTCACAAGAGGGAAAGAAAATGGCTGCCTAATACCCCCTTCTGCAGGACTCAAGGGGCACATTAGGCTGTTTACACAGATAGTATGACACATATTTTTGAGCGTATTGAATTAGATCACTCCAGGAAATTCCTGGTGAGAAGAAACCAACGAAACCTAGTTTTATGTAAAGCCTTTTTTGAGACAACTGATAAGCATACGTGTGATTATAGAAAGTTATTTACGTACATTTATTGCATGATTAAAAACGTATAATGGCAGGAGGGTGGAGGTACGAGCTGTTTAGACCAGAAATCAGCAGTTATTTCCGAAACAGCACCTCCCCTATTGCACAGGGGCCCAAACATCCCTGGTCCCAAGGAGTCACTGGATCAAATTCGGGGAGTAACTTTATTGGCATACCCTTGGGCAAGGTGCTTTACCTCAATTACTCCACTCCCCTCTCTCTCTCTCTCTCTCTCTCTCTCTCGCAAAAAAAAACAGCCATATAAATGCATTACAGATTGTTTAAACCCAAGCACTGTTTAAGTTTAATAGCGTGTTGTAGTGCACGGTCAAGTGCACAGTATTGGTAAAGCTCTTGTCATAATATGACACGCTTTGTATACACAGCGGCGTTCCAAAATTGTAGGTCCAGGAAATGTTTTGAGGGGGAAGGAGGTGTCGACGAAGAACTGCAGATGGAGATTCCGACTGTAAACGTTATTAGCGCGGAGAAGTAGATAAGTGATTGGGCCGGACCCTCGGAGTTTATTCCCCTGTCTTATTTTTTTTTCCCCCTTCGTCTTGAATTTGTTCAGCTGTTTTTCCTCTGCAAGCATTTTTGGTGACGCACTCTGTAGAAACAATGGACTCTACTGTGCCTTCGCAGTCAAACAACCCAACAGCTTCCTATTTCCTCTTAGCTTCTATAGCATGATGACTAATGAAAATAAGAAAACATCTGCAACAACTCTAGTTGGTTGTAGTATTCTGCCATGGTTTAACAAGGCCAAGAAGATAATTGACAAAAGTAGATACTCCAGTGAGTTTATGATACTTGAATTTCAGTAGTTAAAAGGGTATGAGGGCGTGGGAAGTTGAAACTGGCATCTGAATACACACTTAATATCCAGATTGTTGACTGTCGTCTTCCATTTTTCCACCTTTTCCCAGGAGATTCCAGTGATTCCGTCAACTTCCACATGTCCAAGGAGGGCAACGACCTGTCGCTGGTGGAGCAGGCCAATGTGTGGCTGTTCCTCAAGCTGGCCAAGGCCAACCGCAGCCGGGCCAAGGTCACCATCCAGCTCCTGCATCGGCAGCAAGGCCCCGACGGGCTGGTCCAGGAGGTGTCCGTCTCCGAGAAGGCGGTGGACACACGTCGCAGCGGCTGGCACACGCTGCCCGTGTCCGGGACGGTCCAGGCCTTGCTGGACCAGGGCGGGAGCTCGCTGGGCCTCCGGGTGTCCTGCCCGCAGTGCGCCGATGTGGGGGCCACGCTCGTCCTGGCGGAGGTGCCCAAACGGGAGCGTGAGCAGTCGCACCGGCCCTTCCTCATGGCGGTGGTGAGGCAGGACGGCGACCTGGCCCACCGGCGCAGCAAGCGGGGGCTTGAGTGCGACGGCAAGATCCGGACCTGCTGCAAGAAGCAGTTCCACGTCAACTTCAAGGAGATCGGCTGGAGCGACTGGATCATCGCCCCGTCGGGTTACCACGCCAACTACTGCGAGGGCGACTGCCCCGGCCACGTGGCCAGCATCACCGGCTCTTCGCTCTCGTTCCACTCAACCGTCATCAACCATTACCGTATGCGGGGCTACAGCCCCTTCACAAACATCAAGTCCTGCTGCGTGCCCACGCGACTCCGGGCCATGTCCATGCTCTACTACAACGAGGAGCAGAAGATCGTCAAAAAGGACATCCAGAACATGATCGTGGAGGAGTGTGGGTGCTTCATAGATGGCGGCTGGGAGGACACACCCCGAGCGTCAGTAAATAAATATATCAAAAGAGTAAAAAAAAAAAATTTAAAAAAAGACAAAATGGAGGATGGACAATTGACTTTGCCAACGGTCCTCTTCGAAGGAGACTCACAAAGTGTTGTTTTTTTTATTATTTTGAGACTCGCTGACCCAACGCTGATTTGTTTTCAGTCGTTATTGAACCTTATGGGGTTTCTGTAACTTGGAACAGTCTCTGTGGCACTTTCATATAAAAAAGAAAAAAAGAAAAAAGAGAAATACATAATATATTTTTGTTACAAAAAAGGGCGCAAGGAGAGAGAATATTTATGTTGTGGAGGTGCAGTGCGATTCCCTCTTCTCTGCACTGCAATTGAAAAGAAATACCGCGTCGATGAGGTGCCTGAATAATCTCAAAACTATGCAAATTGTCAAGTATTACGATGTGATTTTTATTTTTTTCGTTTTGCTTTGGAATTGTTTACCTTTTCAAACTAAGAGGAAGACTTTTTAATACTTTTATTTTCAAAGTACGTTACATTGTTTTTGTTGTTGTTGAAAGATACTTGAAAGAAACAAGTTTGACCAGCTGCTGGAGCCAAACACTTGTCAATATTATTATTATTATTATTATTATTATTATTATTATTATTATTATTTCTTTGCCATTATTATGTTTTGTCTGAAAAACGTTCTGAACGTTGACATTTTGCACTATAACAACATTGTGGTCAGCCTATTCAAAGTTTTTAGAAGAAACGGGGCGAGGCATTTCAGAATGTACAGAATTATAGAGCACATACAGTACTGAGTACAGGAATGAAGAGAAGGAGGTGTAGTGGAGGAAAGCAGAAGAATACTCATTGACGTCACACATTTCTTAATATTTTACTTCACTTCAGGCAGCACCAAAGAGTTTGTGTAAGTGAGACCAATTTCCAACCAGAGGCCATTTCAGTGCAGAGTCATTATTTTTGAGGAAGTCGAGCTCGGTGGAGTATCTAGCCCTTTGTATTTGTCCTCTCATGAGTGAGAGTGAAAACTGACCTCCCGTTACAAATACGCCCCGCCTCCCCACCGTATCGGACCCAGGCACATTGTTGTAATATTCTCATTTATTATTTGAACACGGCTCGATGAAGATAAACAAAAAGCACTTATGACCAACATGTGTGTGTGTGTGTGTGTGGGGCTGGGGGTTGTTGGTGGTGGGGGAATAATTAAAATAAAGCCTTTGAATCCATTTCAGAAACCACATATCCGTATTTTCGTTCTTTTAAAGAACAGATTTCTTTTTGAGACTCATCCCTGGCCAATCTCTATCATTTCCCGCACTATATTATTTCCTGACTGGTTTTAAAGAGCCACTTTACCCCTGCCTTCCCTTTATTCAACACTGTACCATTGTCAATGTCTTATGTAAAGCAATTTAAATCTTTACAGCATACAAAAGTGGAAATATATCATTTGTGAGGGCGCTTCTGACATGGATATTGTACAACGATGAAAACCTGGAAAAAAAGTACAGAGACTAAAAAAAAAACTTAAAAAAAACATGGTTGTGTTTGTTTTATTTTCTCAAGGTGAACAAAACAACACTGAAGAACGTGTTTGGACTGAGATAAAAAAAAAAAAAAAAACTTTGTTTTATTCTGTATATACAGAGATACAGATGCTCATCTGTTGCATTGCTTTGTTGTACAAATCAAAAAAAATGCTTGTGGCTATGTTTTTTAATCTAATTTATTTTACAGTGTTTTTTTTTCTTCATTAAAGCTAAAGGGTTGTACACTAATGCATGTTTTTCAGTGTTATTTATCTTATTGCAGTTTTGAGAACCATTGCATTTGTGCCATAACACATTATGATTACCTATATAAATCATGTGACCTTTAAAAAAGAGAATTTATTGAATGAAAGTGAGCTAACTCCATCCATCCATTATCTAACCCGCTTATTCCTGGTCAGGGTCATGGGGGGATCGGGGGTTCTGGAGCCTATCCCAGCATGCATTGGACGAGAGGCAGGAATACATCACAAACTGTACTATACACCAATCCATCGCAGGGCAGCTGCGCTACCTAAAATTATACTCCGACAATAAGAATGACACTTACATCATTGTATCACTTGGTTTCATTAATCAATATGAGACATGGGGAAGCCCCACTTTTACAGTTTTCAACATAAATGATGCCAATAATTAAATTATGAAAATTTGGTTGACTAATTATAGTGCTGAAGTACTGGGGACGGCGCCAAAAGGAGTAGAGAACTACTCATAACTCTTCAGATTTCATTCCACCACAGAAGGAGAATACGGGCACCGTCGCTAAGGAAACCGGGCAGAACGTAAGTGAAACCGATGACACGACAGAACACTCGAAGTCATGAAGGGACGAGGTGCAGACTTTCTGAAGCTGTTATACGCTGTTATACGACGGGCTGCTATGCGACACCATGCCCGGCAAACCCGCGAGAAGCGGGGGGGGTGTAATTAAACGGTTCATCATGTAGCACATAAAACCGGCGAGCTCCTTTTGCAGCCCCTGTGTTAAAAAAAGAAGGTGCTAATTGACTCAAAGTGGAGAAAAAAAAATCCCCCCTGTTAACCTTCCCAGAAAACCTTCCCCTTGGCTTTCCGCGTGGCGGTATAGCGTCAACCCGACGTGGGTTACAGTTAAACGGGGTGAAACGATGGCGGAGGCGGCCTTGACCTGACCAAGCCCGACACCGGCTTTACGCACCTGGGCCCTGGCTTAGACCCGGGCGACTGTCGGCGTAAAACCTGTTCAGCAAAGCATGGGCCTATAGCGCGTGTCTGGCGCTCTGGCTGTACTTGTACATGGGTCTGCTCCAGTCCGTGGTGCCACATCCTACGTTGTGAGAGCTCTGTTGGTCCACATCAGTGAATTTGGGGCCTAGGTGTTTTGGGATTTGGGAAAGGAGTGTCTCCCGAAATGCTCCAGTAGTTCCACAGTGTTGAACATTGTGAAATGTGCGATATATGCTTTGCAGGGGAAAGAAACATCTAGGCAAACATGGCGGTGAACCTGGGCAGATAATGAGGGCCTAGGAACATTCCTTCACTCCTGGACTATCTCACTGTATTCTAGTGAGATAGTCAACCGTAACGGATATGTTTAGACTCGCTTTACCAAAAGGAAACCACGGACACTGATCTGATTAATGTCCTCTAAAGACCCGTAACTTCATTTATATCCCCTGCAGGGGACATTAATCTCCGAACCATATCGTGCTATCCTGAAATGTACACTACAAGGGAAATTCAATAAAAATAAAAGTAAATAATATTGTTAAGAATATTTTCACTGCAACATGTTTTTGTCATCCAAGACACTTGTGTATTATGAAAAAATTAAATCGAAGCAAAGTTTTTTTTTCTGTCGCGCCTCAGGAAGACGTCCATCTGAGGCGTTCAGTACATCAACATTGTATTTTTGAGCAGGTTCCAAAAACCTCTGGAAATCCTCTGGCTTCCATCTGGACAACGACTTTTGTGGCGAAACGTGGCCTGGCGAGGCCATTATACGATATATATATATACGCTGGAAACAAATGACAATACGAACAGCAATAAATTCTAAAATAGATTTTTCTTTTTTACATTACTTTATGATGTTTACCTAATTTCTACATGCTTATTTCTCGAATTTCCAGAGAGGCGAAGGTGTTTCGCTGACGTTTTCAGTATCAGTCAAGTGAGTGATGAGTAACGTGATGTTCTGGGACGCATAAATCCTGTGTTTAGGAATGAAAAATAATAGTCGCTTTCAGCCAAGACATATGTTAATGGATTTACCATGGTGACTGATATTGAAGATGATGCTAGACAGCGTTCTCTATGGAACCACCACCTTCTCAGTTACCAAACACAAAGGTTCCGTCCTGTATCACCATTTTGGCTCCAATTATAATGTTAGTCTGTATACTTATACCTTATTATTATACTTTTTTTTTTTCCAGAAACGCAAATAACTAACAACTGTAAAACTAGGTGTTCCTTTGATGCAATTAACAAGTGCGACAACGAATAAAGGAAGTGGATGAGTCTCCACAGGCTGCATTTCCTGTTCTTTGCGCTGAACCACATTACTATACAGCGATCTACTGGGACAACAGGAGGGGTTTACTGGCAATGTCTGGCAGCTCATGAATAGAAGCTCCGCAGTGTTACAAGTGTTTTTAATGGAGATAATAAAAAAGAAACTGTCTGGCGGTCCGTGCACGATGTGCAGGTTTTACACAAGGAAGTTATTCAAGTAGTTATTATGCAACAATATAACAGAAGACAATCACAGAGGCTACTTGCCATTGCCAGCAGACAAATGCTGGTCGTGAAAGTGTAATGTAAAACGGGACAAAGAAAGCCCTTGTATTGACATACGTTTGTCTCTGGTTTTGGTTTCTTACCAAAAATCAGATTTTGGTATGGTCAGACTTAATGGTGTCTCTTTCTGTGTGTGTGCGTGTGTGTGTGTGTGTGTGTGTGGACGGTGGTATTAAAAACAGATCACAGCTAAAACAGGAACAGGAAAGGTACTGATGGTAAACACGGATCATCTGCTTTTGATCTCTTTTTATTCTCCCATTGCATCAATGGAGTTTAGAATATGTAAATGCTCAATACAGATATCAAGAGAAAATTGTTATTTGTGTGTGTGCGTGTGTGTGTGTGTGTGTGTGTGTGTGTGTGTGTGTGTGTGTGTGTGTGTGTGTGTGTGTGTGTTTTGCAAGCTTCCTTAGTTCCAACCAAAAGCTATCAGTGCCTAAAGGGTAGGCTATTGGTACATCAAAGGTACATCAATCGCAGCACTTCAGGAACTTCATGTCAAATGGATTGTGTACACTACCCGCTTCCTTTGAAAAGCTGAGAAAATCTGACCACTCTGACCAGAGACTGGCCACAGGCTGGATGTTTTCGGACCAGATGACCGAAGGTGTATAGGACTGACCCAACGGGAGGAAAAGGAAACTCATTTAATTTCTGAATCATTTTTCCTGAAGCAAAATGTGTGTTAATCACGCCAAATCCAGAGGATCCTTTGAACTGGAAACATATGCCTTTCTCTGAAGGCCCGTCTACATTGTGAATAAGTTAGAACATTCTCCTGCTCATTAAATCCTCCATGAAGGTATGTTAAAAAAATGATCTAAGTAACCTATTACATATCTATTCTTAATTTTCTTAAAGCTGAAGACCTAGTTTTTAGGTCCTATAAGTCCTAAAAATGGTCTAGGACTACTTAGGGTGTGTTCATATAATGAATTAACTTACAAATTTTTCTAAACTCACAGCTATGCTAAATATCAACTGAGAAGATGACCTAACTCCTGTTTTAAGATTAACCAAGATTAGCAAAGTATAACTTCAGAATAACATATAAATATGTCCGCAAAGTAAAAAAAAAAAAAGATTTTAACACATTCTGGCAGATTATTAATTTATTACACTGACATATAACAAATTCAATTCAATTTGGGAGTACTTGGGATTGGGGATTACAATACAACCATTCTATTATTAAATGGATTATCTGTTAGAGAAAATCATGTAAGAAAAAAGGTTTATTCTCTAATGTATACATTGTATTTGATAACGTAACCCCAGTAGTGGTTATACTGTGGGCTAGATTTCACATTTGATCACTGTTTTGGTAAGGTTTGGTAAAAACACATTTTGTTTTATGTTTTGGTGGTTTGGAAATGTTTTTTATGTCCCTGTCACACTATATACAGCAGAGGTCATAGGCTAACCCTTCCAGAGAGGTCAGAGGTGAACAGCGGTCCCCTGCATGGCAGTATCGATGGTTGCCCGCGGCAACAGCAGCTCTGAAACTGCAGGGGAGGTGTGGGGGGCGGAGTGGGGGGGTGGGGTTTGGGGTTTGGGATCCGACAGGCCGGTCCCTGGTGCGGTTGCAAGGTTGACCGTCTGCTGCGAGTGGCATTGAAACGCAGCGGCGGAACCTTGTGGAAACGAAAACACGAGGGCCAGCATTCCACAGCTCCAAGGGCACGCTATATAAGGGGGGAGACAGGGGCTCTTCTGCGAACAGTGCACCCCGAAACCCAGAAGACTATCAGAGACCCTGAAGACGGTGAATGACCCCCTTCCCCATTTTGCGGTTACTGACATAAGAATTAATTAATATTCAGTGCTTATGAACGTGCAATGCACTTCTTATGAGTGGGATTATATGGTTCTTATGAAGGACCATCCAGTTCACTTAAAGGATCCACGCGGTCAGCCTTAACTGTGGCGGCCATGTTTTCCGCCTGTTTACAACGCCGACACTGCACGCGTCTGTTCCAACAGCGGTATGACACAATTCAGTCGCACAGATTTGCACGGGTCGGCCTTGAACTGGACTCACCCGTTTGTGTTTGCTGAGAGAGGCCGAGCGATTAGCGGCCGCGACGGGAGCCAGGTCCGTTTCGGGGGACCCCTGACCGCATTGCAAACGTCTGGCGGCAGGGCCGTGATTTTTTGCGCTCAAAATGTACTCCGCCGCGGCTAAAGAGAGTCAATGCTTTAGCTTCCTTTAGGGCCCACGCTGTCGACAGTGACCTCTGTCATGTGATGGGGTCGGAGGAACAAAATCGGGGAAAACTGAACGTGCATTAATTAAGTAAACAATAAAATTGCATTGTTTCACATTTTTAATTATATTATTTGTATGGTATACCACAAGTACCGCCATATGGGAGGGGCTATTTATACCATCATTTTTGAAGTCAACCTCTCGTTGAATCCTTTACTTTGTGCTGACCTATATTCTCTGTGGAAGTATGGCGGTGGAGCGATACTTTACGTTACCTACGAATGTAGTGCCGGCACTGGTCGACTACAACAACAAAGACCAACAAGTTGCAATGGCCACGTTTGCTCTGCTGCCGTACTTCCACAGAGAATATAGGTCAGCACAAAGTAAAGGATTCAACGATAGTTTGACTTCAAAAATGATGGTATAAACACTCAAAATAACCCCGATAGACTGTCGTCATATTTTATTTGCTTTGGGTGCACTGTGGAGTGTTTAAGTGTGTTTGGTAGTGGATGCTAGCAGTTACCTTAGAGTTGTGCTAGCATTAGCAATGTGTGTATGTCCAAAAGAAGGGACAGCATGGAATTATCTGAAAATGGTTTCCATCAATCAACAACATCATGGGTAAGTCGTAATTGAGACATTATAACCAAAATTCCGAACTATCTCTTTAACAAAGGTAAAAAAAATAAAAAAAATAAAAAACACAGTCATGAAAGAATTCCCCCCATAACATATTTCACATAGTTCAGAATATTTTAGTTACAGTTGAGCTGCTGCAAACTGAAGGGACTGACGGGGAGCGCTAAGGAGGGGCAGATTATGGACTAAACTAACATAGGAACCAAGGGAAGACTACTCCTTTGGCTGCCATTGTGAAAGAGAGCGCATGAAAGTATATTTGATCTTGTATGGGGGAGATGAAGACAAAGACATGGCACAAGTGATTATTTTATTTCTATCTTTGTTCACAGTTTATTCACTCTCTCCAGATATCCCGTGCAAATCATTAAGCGGTGTGCAGAGCATATTGTCAAAGCGATGAAGCTATCCCCATGGTTTAGGTTGCTGTCCCGATCTGACTACCACCAGTGTTTTGCTAGAGAATTTGCCTCATTTTCAGCAACACACTGCAACTAGAGAACAGGCTGAACAGGGACTATTTAATTAATATATTGAACATTGGCAATGTACATTTTCCAACATGCATGCTAGTGCATCCACTATATTGCACATACAGTATGGAGGTTAATAGTAGCATTGGGTCAAGCCTTGGCTCTCAAATGATACTTTGAGATGATTTTTGTGGCATTCCATGAGCAAACTGTATCAGTCCACATTCAGAATTTCTTTTGGCAGATTAAATCACACAAAGGACTCAATCTTTCCCTCAGCTTTATCCGTCTCTCCATCTCAGTGATGGTAGACCCATTTCTTAACTTATAAACTGGCACACACTACAGCACATAGAAGATGCGGCAGATGTGATTTGAACAACTAGTCAGATTAGTTTCGGTTCCACAGAAAGATTTCACAGAACTAGTTTTGACAGCCAAAAGGGGAGACTCAACATTGTGATGACAAAAATAAAAAATAAAAATCATATTTAACCATGCCCTTTGATTGACTACTTTACATGAACAGGCAACTTGAATAAATGTGACAAATTAATTGAGCATATTAAAGTATGTTACCATTAAATAATGTAGTAAATCTTGCTTAAAAATAATATATGTAACTACCAAGGCCTCATTATCTCAACTGATGATTGGATCTCTGTTGAAATAGTGACCCAAATCCGTTATTTTTATTGTTTATATTACAAATTAAAGGTGTAATTGTCGTAAATGTCTTACATACAGTATATTATATAAATATTAAACTAAATCTGAGCATTTTGCAAATCAGTGCTGCCATAAATGAACCCTTAATGAATGTCTATATCACCATGACTTCTCACACTGCGGTAGATTAAATTAGCGCGATGTATTAATAACCTGCCACGGTCTAAATATGACTCTGGCTTCGAAATATAAGGAACAGAAAAAAATAAATTCTACTGTCTAGGATTTTGTGCTTTTGTGTGTTTAGGAGAAGTCTGTCTTCCAAATAAATAAGTAATGCATAATGGCTTGTGACAGGAAATTATTCTTAAACACAAATCAAACAGCAAACACACAGAGGGACACGCAAATGGCTGCAGAAAGCTTATGTGTATCGTACATGCTTGTCATATGTGACGGAGCCGCTTGATATACTGCCAACAGGTTTTCAGCATATGTTTTTCCTCTTTTATTCTCTCTCTTTCTTTCTCTCTTTCTCTCCTGATCTCTCTACACGCAAAAAAGAAAAAGGCTGCTAAGCAATACATACTGTTTGTTTAGTTAAGAAATAAGTATAAATCACTAGGCCTAATTCAGTACCCCAAAAAGGGATTTCTTTCTTTCTGGGGCTTCTTGGTGTGTGTTCGAGAGAGAGAGAGAGAGAGAGAGAGAGAGAGAGATAGAGAGAGAGAGAGACAGAGAGAGAGAAGAAAGCCCTTCACCACCTCAGACTGTTACTCAAGGCCATCCATACGAAAACACAAAATAAATCCATAATCTGCGAATGCAGCCCCTGTAGAATTTCATCTCACGACTTCATCTCTGACATGATATTCGTGAACTATGGGGTCCTGACATTGTAGAGGTGACAAAAAACATGATACTGGTTGTTCGGGTGTCTGCAAATCTGCCTGTTTTGTGTCAGCTAATATGTGCAGCCCTTGCATATGCTGGGGCAGAGTTATAAATAATTGGCAATTTATGCCTTGCTAGTCCTAGCATTGTTGATTTAAAGGAGAATGTTGCAGAATAGGAATAGTCTACAGTACCTAGTTGGTAAACAAGAAAAAAAAGTGGTCATCCGTGTAACCCTCTAGTATTTTACAGTGTTGTGTAATCGTTAAAACTTAACATATATATTGTTGTGCCTGTTTATCTGCAAGGAACTCTATACTCAGCATTATTTCACAGGATTTGATTTACTTAGTACTCTATACTCTCACAAGTGACGATTTGTTGAGAGTACATTATGCAATCAGTCAACAAAGGTATGTACCCCTTCACTGCTTGATGAAGCAGTTACACAGTGAAATATGCACTGTTTGTTTAACTCTGACAGAGTTTATTTGAGTGCAATAGGGATCAAATGCACACTCTATTAGAGCGAAATGTGTTCAGAGTTGTTAGAATCTAGTAGAGGAGGGTTATAAAAAGGGCTTTTCTGAGGCTGCGTGCAAACTGCAGCCCCTAAGCTTTAGGGAAAAGTGCCGTTGGTTGGTTCCCTTGGCGTGATATGACAATGATTGTCATTCTGGTCTGGACGGTAAAGGCAGGAGGCACGGCCCGCGTGGACACGTCTGGCAGATCTCGGAAGCGCCCTAGATTCCACCGCAGAAGGTGACGTGGACATCACAGGGATGCCAAGCCCCAGTCCTGGAGGGCCACAGTGTCTGATGGTTTTTGGTGTGCTTTGGCACAAATGGCTGCTCGTTGAAATGGAACTACAAATACCTGCAGACACTGCGGCCCTCCAGGACTAGAGCTTGACGCCCCCGCCCTATCAGGATAAGAGGAGCGAGAGCTCAGGAGTTTCCTGTGTCAGTTACCTGGGTCTTTAGCCGGGCGACCTTACCTGGGCTCTTCACAGGAATCATGGCATAGGCAGGAGCTGCTGAGAGGTGTTCTTTAACCCTTTGAAAAGTAGGTGGATTTTTGGAATGTTTCTTGTTCAAAATTCTGAGGCAGTGTTCTAGAACTCCGTTGCTTTCAGTTACCAGTAGTGATTGTTACATCAGCATTAGAATGTTCAGTTACCAGTAGTGATTGTTACATCAGCATTAGAATGTTCAGTTACCAGTAGTGATTGTTACATCAGCATTAGAATGTTCAGTTACCAGTAGTGATTGTTACATCAGCATTAGAATGTTCAGTTAAGAAATTGTGGGTTCTTGCACCTTGCCGACTGCGGTCAGGGCTTGGGAAGGTTACATCAGCCGCCTTCCATGTCTCATCGCTCTCTAGCGCTCTCTACTGGTCGACCGGGTGCCCGCGGCCTGTTTGCTGAAGCCGCACGTGAAGATGCACATCGAATCTTCCGCTGACTGGCATCTGTGCAGCATGAAAAGAAGCAGCTGGCGACATCACACACTCGTTGACACTTTCTCAGCTGCACTCTCGGAAAAAAAAGGTACGAAAAACTTCACTACCACACCATCACTGGGGTGGTAACCTATAGGTACATAAAACTGTACCCCTAACCATGGGTTTAATAATTAATGTGTACCTTTTTTGCTTGTAAAAGGTACGTACTAGTACCCATTTGGGAAATTTGTTTCTTAAAGAGCAAAAATGTACCTCCACTGGTACCTTTATTTCTGAGAGTGTGCGCAGATGTAGACGATAGAGTATTCCAAAATTTGGGGAAGAAATAAGGGAAAAAGCATACATTTAAAAAAAAAAAGAATCATGGCACAGACAGAGGATTGGCTCCCTGCTGGTCACATGTGACGTGATTATTTTCCCTCCCATTGGTGGAGAAGCAGACAAAGGGACGTGTGAAACGGACGTGACCCCGATCACGCGCCCCGCCTCGCTGGCCGTCCTCGCCCGAGCCGGAGCGTACTATCAAGGGGGCGGAGCTCCTCTGGCATCGGTGCCGTCTTCTCTGAGACTCAACAACGGCGCTACGTCAGCGTGACCCTGGGCTAACAGTAACGTTATGTTGAGGGTCCCCTGGGAATGTGAGAGGAGAAAGGGCTGTTTCAAGGCTGCCTGTAGCTTAATCTCGCTCTGGGTCTATGGTCTTGGAGCGAGGGCGCAAATCTCCCTCCATTTTGGGCTTGTGTAGAGAGAAAAAAAAAAAAGCTGTAAAACTGCTATTAATTTAGTTCCTTGGGAAAGAAGCTGGTCGCAGCCGCATTAAGGTCCCACACAAGGTGGTCTGTTGTTTAGAAGGTCGAGAACAACATATCATCTCTGCTGGCTTGGCAGGCATTGGCCTCCTCACAATGGGAGTGAGAGTGACAAGCGAAATCTAACACTCGCCTCTTTGTTTGTGGAGGAAAATTAGAGCGACACCTTACAGACTGCATGGCTCCTGCGTTATCTCCCCAACCTCCCCTTTCTCTCTCTCTCTCTCTCTCTCTCTCTCCCTCTCTCTCTCTTCTTCTCCCCTCCCTCTGGAGATGGGGGGGGATCCATTATGGCTCAAGGGGCTCTGCACACGGGGGCGGCCCGTAAGCGAATACTGCCGGGCCAACACTGAAGCGACATTCAGGACCCAGAAAGAGGGTGCCCCAAATACGGAGTCTGGCACAGGGCCTCGTTTTCGACTGTGCCGCCTCGACGCCAAACCATCGCCGGATCCCGCGATGTGACCGGAGATGTTTTTCCCGGCACTCCCCCTACCCCGACGAGAGCTCGCGCGCCATTTTCTCGCTTGCAGACAGCGACACTGATTGCACTTGAACGACTTAAACCCAACGGAGCTCGCTGTTCCTTTTGTTTTTCTCTCGTTCCAGCGGACACGTTGAAATTGAGCAAAGAGCACCCTGTCTTCTGGTGAAATTTCACGCTCACCTGCCACCAGGAATCTTCACATTCTTTCACAGGGATCACAGCAGCGTTTGGGTTATATAATGCACAGGTGACGAACGGTGACATCAAAACAAGACGCCGGTAAAAATAGCTTAGAATGTGGGACACCAAGGTTCCCTGGCTAAATGCTTTGGGAAAGGTCAAATTCTTTGCAGCAGTTTTTGAGTAGGTGTGCCACATTTCTCTGGCTGCAGATTCAGAACATATAGAAAATTAAACACTGTTACAAGGTAGAAATGGCATATTTTATATGATTATGAACCAGGTCCTCCATGAGTAGTAATCCTCTTGCTGGTCTTGCTTCAATGTCTTAACAAAGAAGCGATGTAGGCCTCAGAAGTCGATGTGTCCCGGCTACTAGTGCCAGTGGTGCGTCAACATAAAATAATCCCATAAGACTTTGTTCTCTAATATAGTATAAACACAACTATTTTCAAAGAGAGTCAAATATACAGAAAATTTTAATGTTTTGATTGTGGTAATACACTAAAAAGCCCTTTGTAAAATGATACGGTGGGCCGTTTTGTACAATGTTTAGATGAACACCAGATGGACTACTGAAAGTGTCGTTGATAACAAAGACATTAAAAGACATTTTTTTGCTATTATGTCCCTTTGTAGCTACTTGTTCAGAAACAGGTTTCTCCATGAGCTTGGACCAGAGAAACAGAAATTTTAATTTCCTGGTCAGGTATCGTTTTACATATTTTATAAGTAAACTGTCAAAAAAAAAGAAAAGATTACGGATATACTAAAGCATTGTTTTGAGCTGAAGGATTTTATTACCCCGATGCTTACAGCTTGAACTTCGTCATTTCATTTGCGACACCAGCCCACATTAAGAAATCCAGATTAAAAGCCTTGAACAAAGAACAACAACAACAAAAAAATAAAATAGCCTGCTTTCATTTTCTGCTCCTTCTTGGTTTGTGTAGACTCATTCTTTCTGAAAAATAAATAAATCCAGATTTGAAAGCTTAGCAAAGGCCAACAGATAGATATTTAATATCTCTGAAGAGCATTGGGAACTATTAAAACCATACATAACTTTAAATACTGTATTGCAGGAAAGAATATCACAATTTCTAATGAAATTAAGCATTTTTAATATTACATAAACCATTTGCAGAGCTGGGCTTTTATTTCTTTCCAGAACAAATCCGATGTACATGGGTCAAACGCATATTAGCGATACTAGATTGCTGTGCAATGAGAAAGCTCCTTCTACCCCATCCATTACAAAACCAGTGAAACATTTAGCTCATAATACAAAGCAATCTACCAATGATAAATTTTCACACATTCGTTCTCATGAACATTTACTGAAGATTATAGGCTGTGATAGCCTTCTATTCCATAACTTGGTTGTGGTGGAAGAACTGGGTTTAGAGCCATATAGAGGTGGCTGTGATTCATTGATGAGGCACTACAACTTAATCTGAATTTGGTCCCGTGCTTATGATATCCAACTGTATGATACCAGACCATGGAGTTTGCCCTGGATAATGGCATCTGCCAACCATATTCTGAAAATAATGTAGAACGGCATCTCCCGTGTCTGTCCCCATAGTTCTTTAAAGCTACTGTCATTAGACCAACTGCAACTGAAAAACAGAACAAAAACGAGCAAAGAAATTAATTAAAAATGCTATTTTCTTTCTCTCCTTTATAAAATATACCTAACTGAAAACACCAATGATGGAATGTTCTCATTCAAACTAATGCACTACAGCAGTGGTCTCCAACCCTGTTCCTGGAGATCTACCGTCCTGTAGGTTTTCACTCCAACCCTAACAAAGCACACCTCATTCAACAGCTAGAGATCTACCGTCCTGTGGGTTTTCACTCCAACCCTAACAAAGCACGCCTCATTCAACAGCTAGAGATCTACCGTCCTGTAGGTTTTCACTCCAACCCTAACAAAGCACACCTCATTCAACAGCTAGAGATCTACCGTCCTGTGGGTTTTCACTCCAACCCTAACAAAGCACGCCTCATTCAACAGCTAGAGATCTACCGTCCTGTGGGTTTTCACTCCAACCCTAACAAAGCACGCCTCATTCAACAGCTAGAGATCTACCGTCCTGTGGGTTTTCACTCCAACCCTAACAAAGCACGCCTCATTCAACAGCTAGAGATCTACCGTCCTGTGGGTTTTCACTCCAACCCTAACAAAGCACACCTCATTCAACAGCTAGAGATCTACCGTCCTGTAGGTTTTCACCCCAACCCTAACAAAGCACGCCTCATTCAACAGCTAGAGATCCCTTTGAGCTGCTCATTACTAGAATCAGGTGTGCCAAGTTGGGGTTGAAATGAAAACCTACAGGACGGTAGATCTCCACGGTAGATCTTGCGGAGTTTTTCCACATTAGCTCCTCAGTGGTGACTGATATCCTCACCTAGGAATATCAGTTCCCTGTTTACTAGTTCCCTGTGTTTTCCTGTCTGTTCATTATAGTTTATACTAGTATTTGGAATGGAAGTGTGGTGTTGCTGATTTGCCCACAGCTTACTGTGAACTACAGTCGACGTTCATTGCTAGGGATAGCTGCTACATTATGCGAAGGATGTGCTTTGCCTTGTCTGTTCTGTAGATCTTGATGATGTCTCTGTACGCACTTACTGTACGTCGCTTTGGATAAAAGCGTCTGCTAAATAAATGTAATGTAATGTAATGTAATGTAATCTCCAGTAACAGGGTTGGGGACCGCTGCACGACAGTGAACTACCTTATCTGCAGAGTAAAGTTTGTCATCTCTGGCTCGTCCTCCCATTCTAAAATATGTTGACCGTGTGCAAAGATTTAAATAAATAAAATAAAATAAAAAAAGCTGAATGGAGAGCACAGAACCCTGACCCGGAGTACCAGGGTGCCGAGAGAAAACAAGATAAATAAGGAAAGAGATCTGTAAACAGGCAAAGTGCGCTGAACTCGTTCGCAGGTTGGGCAGCATGGATTTCGGAAACACTTGGGTAGATTAGCCGCAGAATTACGCCAGCCTTGTGATGCAATGTTTGCTGGTCAGAGACACTGCAGACTCGATTTTAAACACTGTCTCTTCCCCTATTGGAACCCTACTGTTCACACCCTCCGCTATCAAACCATTGCTCTTTCAGTGTCTGGCTTGCAAGTGTTACAACTACATACAAATATAAGAAACGTAATGTCGATGCATGGAAACCGTGACGAGAAGAATCCCTGCTGACAACGTGCTGTTTTTCTGCAGGAGAAATATACTTCATTTTAGTTCAATTTATTTCTATATTGCTTTTCACAATGGACCACTGTCTCAAAGCACTTCATCATCATTCTAGACCAGGCCCCTGGAAAGCCATGTCAGCTGCAGACATTTTAGCTGTGGCAGCGTACAAAGAAAAATAAAGATTGAAAATCAAAACATTAATTACCTTGTAGACTTGTGATTACATTGATGTGATTACATTAATAAAAAATGTAAATGGAACCACGTTTTTTTTTATTTTTTTTTTACAATCTGGGTTTTTCTGGTGTTTTCACTTCTACCGGTGTTTATCTGAGTGCAAGTGATGGTGTTTGTCTTTGGATATTCATTGCAACGTGATTACTTCAGTACGATAAGCCAAATGAATACACAAAGCAAGGTTGACTGACTGCACTGTCATGCCCGCTAGTCACACAATGTCAGGGAAGGTAAGCACGCAGCGCTTGTCCTGTTGTGTTTTATGAACTAGCGCAGGGCCGTATGTGAAAGAGAGGCGCTTACCTGCCCCCTTTAGCTGGTGTTAACAGTGTAACAGAAGTCTCCCCCCAACAAAAAACAAAACAAAAACTATTCATACAGATTGATATCTTGATAAAACTATTCGTACAGATTGATATCTTGATAAAACGAATAACCATCTTGGTGGCCGGATTCCTTTTTTATCCCTTTTATAACCAACAATTTTGACAATATATTGAATGGTGATTCAATAGTGGAAAGTAACAATTTACCAGAATATTAATTTCTGTTAAATAAAACGTGTACATTGCCCTCTGCTCCATGTGAACCCGACACACACACGGGAACACACACACACAGTGGATCGTGTGCATCTGATACAGCGTATATTAGCAGAGGTCTAAACAAAGCAGACCTTCAGAAGGAGGATAAACGCGCGAGACGGGCTGGAGGAAAAGGGAGGGAAATGATAAAAGGATAGAGAAATGGAGGACAGGGAGGGAAGAGGTGGGGCAACATTGACGTGGGTGAAAGAATAGAAATCCCTAGCCTTATTTTAAATATTAATAATAATTAAAATAATCATAATTTTTAAAAATATATTTTGAAATGTTTTTTTTATATTTATGGGATAGCACAGTGTAGAGAGGCAGGAAGAATGGGGGAGCGAGAGAGGGGGAGAGACACGCGACGAAGGTCGCGCGGACAGACCCAAACCGCCGACGTCGCGGCTCGCAATGAGAGCGCGGACGGCGCTCTTACAAGCTACGCCACCGAGACGCCCCCATAATCCCGTATTTTCAATCCCTTATATTTAACATTCGGGGGAATGAGGAAGAAGAAGTACGCAGAGGGCGATTACGACAGTATTATGACACTAAAAGCACGTACAGTTGTGTGTTAAACTGTATAATCGAACAGAGTTTACGGCGCAGCACTGGCTAGTCGTTTGGGGACGGTGGACGTGTTCCGTGTTGGGAGCCATTACCTTTTTTCTCGGTGTGTTTTTCTAAGTCTGGGTAGAAGTGACGTCATTGAAATAGCGAGCTATTGTCTCATGCCTCTATGACCTTAGGGTCCCTTGGTGACTGTACAAATATTTTCAAACCCTGACAGATTTATAATACCATAAATCCTTTACATGGACTATCAGGCCATTCCTTCTGCCTCTCATTGCAGTGCCACGGACCACAGAAGCAGACGTTTCCCCCGGAGGTGAAATCGTATAATCATATTACGACAATGGTCAGAACTGGTTTTTGTTAGTTCCTTTCATCCCAATTCAAGGATTGGATACTACTTTTTAACCCAGTTCTGTACCCCGTGAAAACGTCCTTGCTCTTAACAAAGCCATTCATGTCCCCATATTGCTATACAGCGGTAGTCCCCAACCTTGTTTCTGGAGATCTACTGCCCAGTAGATTTTCATTTCAACCGTAATTTGGCATGCCTGATTTTACTAATTCGCAACTCAACGAGATCTCTAGCTGTTGAAAGAGGCGTGCTTTGTTAGGGTTGGTATGAAAACCTACAGGATGACAGGGTTTAGGGAACACTGCTTTATAGGATTTCTTTTGTCAAAGCATTTTCTACTGCAGGAAGACTGAAAGTCATGTGTTATTTGAAAGTTTTTCATCAAAAATGGTTCATCCTCCACAACCTCTTTTTCTTGATGGCTCAATAATAAAATATTAATAAGAAAAATAATGCCTTTTAAATAAATCCGTGTTTGTGTGATCCACTAGGATCTGTACTTCAATGCTCTACTTGTATTTCACCATACATTCAAGATCTTGTGGAAGAGCACATAAGCATTTTAATGTTTCTCAGGTATTTAGGCATTTTTTTTCACTTAATGGCTGTTCCAAATGTAATGGAACTGATTATACACGTTCAGTTAAAGTATGGGAATGTCGAATTAGAATTTTACCGGAATCAAATGATTCATAAAGTGACTGGCATTTCAAGGATAATGCACTACAGATTTACAACTAATTACATTTGGGTGAGTTTGTTGGCCAAGAGGCAAGTCTAGGGCCCTGAGCCACCAAGCAGTACAATTGCTCAATGGCTTTTAATAGCAACATCATCATACAATTTGGCTTTTGAAAAGCATGCTGTAACAAGGTATTTGTAAAAGTAGTTGCAGTAAAAGTTGCTTTTAAAATACAAGGATGTTTAACACTATGTGGCCGTGGAGGCATGTGTGTGTGTGCTTGTGAACAAATGTACATATATTTGTGGGTCTAAAGGTGTGCATGCTACAGAATTACCCAGAATTCTTTTTTTGTTTCATGACTGAAAAGTCATTACTGCTTGCAACTAAATCAGCTAACTGTTATATACTGGCCACACCTGAGGAATAAAAACGGATGCTGTGCAGTGGGGGGGAAAAAAATAAAATAAATAAAAATAAAAAAACATTTCCACCTGCAGATTTGCCAACCGTCCCAGGAACAGGAAATCTTCAGCGTGGATTAACTCAAATTACTAACAAGGGAACATCCCCAGCTGGCCAACGACGTCATTAGGCGTCGGTATTTGATTGGATTTCGGTCGCGACGTCGGCGACCAAAATCCAACGTCTACCCGACACCGCAGGGGCCCCCGACCACCAGTCCCCTGAGTGCGAAGGAGACACGCCCAGACCGGCTCTCCCTGAATCACGTAGGAGTCCTTTAGAGGAACACACGTTGATTTATTTAATATGGTGCTATCACGGGGTCAGCGGGAACACGTCTATCAGTCGTACGGAGTCAAGATAAGAGCCCCAGATGCCAGCGATCGGCTCGATACTCGAATGACGTCGGTCTCCAAGCTAGAGACGGTGTTTGGGGATGTCAGTCGCCTTGGTGACAAGGCATAATGTCAATATCAAGATGTTACGGTATAATTTCAAGTAGGGATGTTTCAAGGGGGGAGTAGTACAGGATTCTAAAGGATTTTTATTCCTTCTGATTTCAAATGCACTTTTATTTACTTTATTTCTGAAAAACAGGACGGACGTAATATGACGTCGGGATTACGTTGGACTCTAACGTTGGCTAGACATCGAGTTTTGGTTGGAAATTAAAATTGGATAGACGTCAAAACCTGACGTTGACCCGACATCATATCCTGACGCTGTGTAGACATTGGAAAGAGGTCGGAACCGGATCAGAATTCAGGTCGGATTACAGTTGCATTTTGGTTGGAAATGAAAATTGGATAGACGTCAAAACCCTATGCTGACCCAACATCATAACCTGACTAAATATTTACGTACACTTAAAAAAAAAAAAAAAAAAAGTTTTAAAATAACAGATTTAAAATTTCAAATGCATGGGGTTAACGTTGGAATTTTGGTCACTGACGTCGCAAACGAAATCCAATCAAACACCGAGGTCTAATGACGTCGTTGGCCAGCTGGGGGTGTTCCCTTAATAGTCATTTGAGTTAATTCACGCTGAACTTGGAATAATGTTGAAGAAAACCACCGCTTTACCAGAAGATATAAAACCTTACCATTCGAGGCTAGATCAGTGAAGTACCGCTCTATTTAGGAAACACGAGATGTGCTGGGAGGGAGGGAGTCATGAAGTTTCTGTTGGCTGTGAATCACAGGCAGTGAGGCGGCTTATTTAAAAAGCCCAAATTCTCCAGAAAGAAACAACCGACTCACACCTACCAGGAGTGACTAACGGCTAGCGTGCCACCCCCTCCACACGAGAGCCCAGTACACCGGCCCTTATTAGCACTGGGTAGACAGGAACACAAGCTAACTGAACACACAAGCTAACTGAGTAACGGCTAGCGTGCCACCCCCTGCACACGAGAGCCCAGTACACCGGCCTTTATTAGCACTGGGTAGAGAGGAACACAAGCTAACTGAACACACAAGCTAACTGAGTAACGGCTAACGTGCCACCCCCTCCACACGAGAGCCCAGTACACCGGCCTTTATTAGCATTGGGTAGAGAGGAACACAAGCTAACTGAACACACAAGCTAACTGAGTAACAGCTAGCGTGCCACCCCCCTCCACACAAGAGCCCAGTACACCGGCCCTTATTAGCACTGGGTAGAGAGGAACACAAGCTAACTGACTTACACCAGGTGGGCTGAAGTTTCTGTGGAGCCCGCAAGAAAGGCTGAAAAGCGAACAGGACAAATGGCCAACTAACCCCAACCCCTCTCCCCCCACCCCCCCCTCCCCCCGAGCCCAGGTGACAGAAACATGAACCACGCTGCCAAAAAGCGTCCGCATGAAAGCCTTCAACTTATTAATTCTTTCGTACACGCACCAATTCCAAGAGGCAAAAAAACCCCACATTTCATCTTCAAGCATCTGTTGCATCAAAAGACACTGCTCATTAGTGACGCACGGATATTTAATTAAAATTTTTTATTTATTTTTTGATCTGTAATTTGCAACTTTGCATGCCCCCAGACGCGGGAGGTTTCAAACCGTTCAGAAGGCCTGAGGCTTTCCACTTAAGCCACTGTTGATACTTTAAAAGTCCAGCTTTTCTCAACCGATGTAACAACTGTTACAACCAATTATCCGGACCAGTGCACGATTAATCCCATCTCTCTCAAACAATGATGTGTGTTTATTTAGGCAAATTGAATAAAATATCTTGCCATTCAAAATGCACAGATCAAAGCACCAGATGTAGGATCTTCACATTTAAAAAGGACCTGTTTTCATGGTATAATTTAATGAGTCACGTTATTGTCTTGTTTAACATAATCTCTTCCTTTTGCTTTTCAAATCTTTGTAATGTAAACCTAATTTTTTCAGCTGATTGTTAGTCGAGGAATACTGGCTTCATACCCCAGTCAGAAGTGATGGAATGTATAATGGTACATCTCTTTCATCTGTCGTGCTCTTATCTAATTATTCAAGGTTTGAAAATTTGTGTTTCGACCAAGAGGAACAAATTAAAAAGGTTGGGGGATGCCAGCAAATGTTTGGTATGCCAAATGAGGGAGAACTTATAAAAATAACTGAAAATGCACAGATATCTTTTCATGTACTTCTGTTCATGGTGAGCAGGCATGTGAACAGGAAATAACAAGCTAGTGCCGACAGTGGTTGATAGCTCCATAGTTCCATTAGCTCAACTAGCAGGCAAGTTAGCCAGTTGTATTAGCAAGTACAATTTAAACTGACTCTTTACAGGTTAATGACTCATGGGAAGGCGACAGGCGCTCATAGACATTCATGAAATGTTCAGCAGTTCACAACTACTGTATGTTACTATATGTCACCAGATGGGCAACTAGACTTCTTGTGTTTTCATCTTAGCATTCCAAGAGCAAGCCTTACAGATACCAGTATGCATTATGGGTATTTAAAATCTTCAAACAAACTAATTTTTATTTCCCCCTAAGCTTTCAAATGTAAATGAAAAAAACAAAAAACAAACACAAAAAAGTCATTTAAAAACATATTTCCAATACACATATTTATTGTTCGTTTGATAGAGACAGACGCAGCGCGCATAGAGAATTGCAAAACGATTATCCGACGTAATGCATCGCAGCATTTTTAACTTCCGCAAATTTCCAATGTCTGACAGTGTATTTGAAATAGTACACATTCCCCGGGGGCAGGCATCTGCGGGAGCGCTTTGACCGTGCGGAGGTGATCGTCTTTATTTCCGGAAGCTGCCACAGGCAATCGGGGCTGACTGCTGAAGACCTGATGTTCCCTTCCTTCCCCAGCCAGATGGCAAAAGCACTACGTTTCGGAAACGCCGTTAATCTACTCGGGGACCCCTCAAACCTGTGCACGTGCACGCTTACCCGACCTTAACCCAGACTTTTTTTTTTTTTAATCACCGGCCAACAATAGAGTCGGGCCCTAGTAAATACGCTTCCCTCTTTTCTCCTGAAGCAGATTAATTTTTTTGGAAGCAGAGAGAGAGAGAGGTGGGGGAGAGAGGGAAAGAGGGAAAGAGAGAGAGAGAGAGAGAGAGAGAGAGGAGAGAGAGAGAGAGAGAGAGAGAGGGGTGGGGGAGGGTCGGGGGGTACTGAAAAGTGGAGTTAAACAGGTGTCTCCACAGTACGAGATCCCGAGAACGAATGTGCAGCATGCCGCGGTGTGCTCGGCGAGCGCCACAACATTTTCGCGGTGAGTAAGAAGCAACTGAGGACACGGCCATGAGTGCGGGGGCCAGCGAGGCAGTGGGATGATGCTTTTCAAGACCAAGAGGGGGAGGGATGATACAGAAACCCTGTTATGTTTTCGGCGTGTGGTAGCAAAGACGTGCCACACTTGCGGCGTATGAGGCTGTAGCTTGCGGCGTATGAGGCTGTAGCTTGCGGCGTATGAGGCTGTAGCTTGCGGCGTATGAGGCTGTAGCTTGCGGCGTATGAGGCTGTAGCTTGCGGCGTATGAGGCTGTAGCTTGTGTAGTGGGTGGCCCGGTCCTAGCATCAATGCAGATTGCCAAACAAATATAGAACGGCTTAAATATTAAACCGTGCACCGTGAATTTACCTCGGGATCACCAGATAGCACTTTCTTACGCCTATAGGGCTGTATTTAACTAAAGCTAACACTGGCCGAACATTTGTTCACCCGGGGATAAACCTGAAATGCCCTTAGACAAATGCAACACGCAGCCAGTGCTTACTGTACATTCACTGTCTCCTGAATGTGCTAGCAAATGCTAGCTCCCCAAAAATGTACTATCTGATATACATTACCAGTCAAAAGTTTGAACACACCTACTCATAGGTTTTTTAAAGTTTTTTTTTTTTTTACTGTTTTCCACATTTTAGAATAGTAAAGTCATCAAAACAATGAGAAAACACATTCAATTATGCAAACAAATCAAAAAAAGTGTTATATTTTAGATTCTTCAAAGTAGCCACCGTTTGCCTTGATAACGGCTTTGCACATTCTTGCCATTCTCTCAACCAACTTCTGTGGTAAACAGGTATTCCACAGGTAAACAGGTGATGCTATCATGACTCTGTATAAAAGGATATCGAAAGACTCTTGATATCTTATTTCCAGGTAGAATGTGCAAAGCTGTTATCAAGGCAAAGGGTGGCTACTTTGAAGAATCTAAAATATAAGATGTTTTTTATTTGTTTTACACTTTTTTTTGGGTCTGCATAATTCCATTTGTGTTATCTGATAGTGTTGATGTCTTTACTATTCTAAAATGTGGAAAACAGTCAAAATAATGGGGAAAAAAACTTTCTACGAGTAGGTGTGTCCAAACTTTTGACTGGTACTGTACTATTGATACACTAATTCTCTGACCAAGAAAATAAAATTTTTAGTGACTTCTGGGATGATCTGAGAAATAATACTTGCTAAACTTGCTAGTTATAATTCTAATTAAGAGGTAGACATAATAATTTATATAATCAGCACACAATCTTAAACACAATTATAATTTATTCAAAGTCACACAGAAAATCAAATGGCATCTACAAATACAGATGCTGTGGTGTGCCGCTAGACAGCTATTTACCTGGTCGCTAACAGTAAACTAGCTTGCTTCTCCATGGCTCCTTGGGTGTGAGTTATGCACAAAACACGGTTTATATTGTAACTTTAGTAGCAAACTTAAGTCATATTACAATCAAACACAGAGCAAGAATTAAAAATAAATAAATAATAATTAATTAGAAGAATAAATATTAATTTTCCTAGACTGCAGCTAAGCAGAGTAACGTGTCGCAGTCAGATGAATTGATGGTGGAGCTGTCTGATTGGGCATTAGAAGTTCCATGAATATACGGTATGTTGCCATTAGCCTACCATTCAAGTCTGTTATAACAATGTTCCAGAATAGGCTCAACTGAGCCCTGGGTCAAGGCTGGTGTTAATCAGATGTGAATGTCTTATCCTGGGGCTAAGGAGGACCAGCTCTGGGCTAAGCTAAACTTTGTGGCATGTCAAAACCGCTTACTTTGACTAACTTGAAACTCAGTTTCAAATAAAATCTTTTGAGCAAAATTAAAATTATGCATCTAAATCACAGAAAAGGCCAGGAGCGGGTGAGTTGGATGAGTGAATGCGTGTTATACATCACATGTGGGCAAAAATTAATACTTAGAAAAATCTTTGTGGTTTCCAAGGTTACTGATAAGAAAAGAGCAATCCAACTGCAACATGTAATTCCTCTCAGAATTTATCAATGAAGCAATTTAGCAGGCATCCGCTGCTGTTCTGTGAAAGATTGTCAGAAGGTTACTTAACAGTTATGTAATATCATGTAAAAGGAAGCAAATCAGATAACTTGCACAACTAAGATAATGGCCCATTATACAGAAAGACGGCCTGTAACATGCTAAGCTTCAAACCATCCATCAAACACTTACATGGACTCTGTTTTCATCCAGAACAGCCGATGCGGCTTCTATAAGCGTAGTAGGAAATATGACTTGAAACAAAAAAGGACACCACAAAACTCATTTGAAAATTTGATCAGAGAGAGAGAGAGAGAGAGCGAGAGAGAAAGAGAGAGAGAGAGAGAGAAAGAGAGAGAGAGAGAGAGATGAGATGAGATGCTCATTTGGGTCAAGTTGACACCTGGTTCCTTCGGCGTGGAGTTCCTGGAAATCTCTGATATTGACCTGCTGTCTGTCAGTTTGTGGACGAGGCCCTGACGGAAAGACGTCCTTGGCATTCGTTCGTTTTCAAGGCACCCTGAGATTATCGGAACAGTTTGATAAGGAGCCTGTCAAGGCTGACAAAATTGTTAGCCTGGCTGCGGCTCACATGGGTGGTGCCATGTTTTCGGTTATCGCAATTAGACCCAGGACGGACAAGCCGCAGTTCGGCTGTCACTGATTTTCTAACATACAGTGATACACGCTCAAGGAAAACCGCTGGCATTACATTATAACGTTATGTGGAATGTAAAATATCGCTTACCGTAGAAGTAAAAAAGACTGCAGACATACTGTAAATATCTAGCGATAGGGTTCGAAACACCAAGCCAGTCGTCGCACTTACGGGTAGTTTTATGTTTTTTATGGCTTTGATTTATTTCCATGATGTTACGGACAAATCAATTGGAACACTGCCGAGATGCTGGCCCCAAGCCATGTATATGTGTGTGTGTGTGTGTGTGTGTGTGTGTGCATAGACATACGTGTTCACTTTCCATCTTTCTATCAAACACCCATTACACGTGCACACGTACACTCCCAGGCACTCACAGACACACATCATCTCAGACACACAAAGCACAGCCCCCCCCGTTTTTTGGCACCCAGTATAAGAAAAGTCAGACTAAAGCTTATATTTCCAGAGACTGTCCAAAGTGATGAATAGACAAGAGGCGGAATGTGAACAGGTGCATATGGCTCTGGTTAAGAGAGAGGATTGCGTTACTGTTACCGTTTATTTCTCCAGAACATGCGTTTATCATTGCTCGCTTACACGGCTAATGCTTGACGTTTGATTCGGTTACATAGGGCAGTTGCTGAAGCAATATCATGTTAGCACTGCGCTCAAGGGCGCAACAACAATTCCAGTCTAATGGTTGAGTGTGAGCAGAGCTGAGCTTAGTTAATGCTTGAATGGGAGCCCATCCATCCATCCACCCATCCGTCAATTTTATAAACCGCTTACGTCTGGTCAGGGTCGTTGGCCAGGGGCCGGAGCCTATCCCAGCATGCATTGGGTGAAAGTCAGGAATGCATCCCTGACAGGTCACCAAGCCATTGCAGGGCCCACACACTCAATTTAGAGTCTTGAATTGGCCTAGCCTGCATGTGTTTGGACTGTGGGAGGAAACTGGAGTACCCGGAGGAAACCCACGCGGACACGGGGAGAACGTGCACGTACTCCGCACAGAAAGGCCCCTCTGCCTTTAAATGGTATCTCTCCTGGGATAACTAAGTTGTGGCTGGAAATAATATTGGTGGGCCAGTAGGGGGCAGTCATCCCTCTGGAGCGAACAGAAAAGTAAGTAGCCCCTGTGCATTGATGGGAACTCTGAACTGTAGGAGACGCCACCTTTAGGGGGTAATGTTAGGTATGGGTATGGGTGTGGTTATGGGATATGATGAATCACTCTGGTCATTGAAGACAACATGGTAGGCTCCTTATTTACATTCTTACCATTTAGCTGATCATCTTTATCATTTTTTTGTACTATTCTTTTATACAACTGTATTTGTTTTGAAATGAAAGCTTTTCAATTTCAGTACTGTACCTTCTTCAAGGGTGCTATGGCAACACCGGCCCAAACCCACAACCTTTAAGTTCTCTAAAATTTATACTACACTGTATAGTCATACAATCTGTATCATAATTCAGAATCTGATCATATAATCATACCACAATGTACTTAATTCACTAATCCCTCCTGTTTCACCTCAGCTGGGGTCCATTCAATAGCTGATCCACTTTGGAATGCTGTGAGCATTTCGTTCATCCCTGCTCACGCAAAATGGTTTGCAACTTTTTTGCAACACACTTCAAGGATAACGCAGTGAAATGCTCAGTGTTAGATCACTTCTGCGAGGGCACATTGTGCTCTGAGTACATGTGGTACCTACTGGGCTCATTCAAACTGTTGGATTTTAATAAACACTTCAGTTGTGTAGGCTTGTCAACATGACAAAGGTGTTTGGCCTGGTGTGTCAGCCATCTTGGTGACAGGTGCTAAAAAGCGGTTAATTAAGCCCCCTTTTTGGATTATCAAAATGCCATAAGACAACAGCTAAAGCTGTGGTCATTTTTTTTTATTAATTTTGCTGTTGTGCTATGTATTTACAAGCAATAGAGGACATTAAGTATTTAGTCATGAGTATCTTAGCTGTTTTTATGTATAGCCTACCTTTATGCTTTCCATTTGACAATATCCATGTGTCATTTACAGAATGCATGGGTGATTAACTATTTAATAATAATCAATACTGGCCTAATAGCCATGCATGAGTGCACCCTCTTCTCAGGGCAAAGATTATTTTGGGTACTACATGTATCAGGAGGCATAAAAGTGATGTCTGTTATTTCTTAGCTTTCATGCTAGTTGAAAAGTGTAAAAATATGTTCAGCCTTCTTGTACCCTTCTCTACTTGTCACCCAGTTCCACCACAAATTAGGCATGTTACGGTGTTGAGCACCTTCATTTAGAAAACGAAAGACAGCCCATTTACCAGGGAAGTGAAAATCAGAAAAAAACCCATGTGAGCCAATATGGGAAGTACTGAAATGAACCCCAAATCTTTTCAAACAGGCTACGAAATGAAAACGTCAAGGACATGATTCACATAGAAAGCACAGAATACTGCGAAATGACATCATTTGTGAGGAAAAATGAAGAAAAAAAAACACACGAAAGAAGTAAATTATTATAAATCGAGAAAAAAAAAATCAGTGACAAAATATTTACATCTGTGTGCTTGCTTGTGGATCCTGTTCAGGCCACAGCGTTCAACATCGCAATAGATGTTCTTCCTCACTAAGCAACAGGGGATAAATCACCTGAAAGGCAAATCCTCCGCTGGCTCGTGTCCCCAGCTATAACTGCCGAAAGAAGGAGTGTGTTCGAACAACCACCAATGACATGCGGGAAAAGCTCTAATGCTTCCAAAAACATATGTCAAAGTATTGGATTCTGTTAATTGGTTTGCATTGTATGTTCCAGTGATAGCTAGCAAACCCAGGTTAGTTGCTAACTATAATCGACTAACCTGGCAGATTCTACTGTACATGTAAAATATACAATCCTTAAGCTACATGGGAAGTTAACAAGGTGATAATAAATATTGGGATATTGAAGGGTGGGATCATTGTTTTGGGTGACTGATCTACTTTCCGTCTTACAATCTGCATGCCCAATCGTTTAACATGGAACTTTATTATTTTATTTTATAAAAAAATTTTAATTTGTCAGTTTTTTTGAACAATCAAATAAAAACTTTTGATTAAAATAGCCCTAGCCAAAAAAAAAAAAAACAACTAAAAAATCATGACCTGAACTTTCATGTATGCCAGTGTTGAAGTAGTCAAGAAAAGATGCCCATGAAAACAGCTGGTGAAACCAGCTAGGACACCGACTGCACCCACCGAATCATGACTGGCATTGGTCTGTCGCTACATTGTTCACAAAACATAGCCATAAGTGCCGTTTTTCATAACTGAATTCAGGAGGAGCTAAATATCCTCATCCTGGGGGGTGCTGTCAAAGTCACACTGAACCAGACCTGACCTGTTTATTATTCCACCTCTTGAGAGGAAAGAAGAATGCACAGTGTGTTCATCCTTCATTGCCTTTACCGTGGGATCCCACCCATTTTGTCTCAGCTGACACTTTTTTGTGTTTCCATGTGGGACACACTGCACAGCAGCGCTCTAACTTTACTCGGACAGCACCACCGTGACTGATCCCGAGACAAACCATAAATCAGTCCGGCCTAGGCTCCTCGGTGTGGACTCCCTGTGCCGAACCAGTAGTTATTACCCGTGGAAAACACATGCAAGCTTTGCACTTCTTTGGCCGGGGGCGGGGTGGACAAAGAGGGAGGGACCGGGTGGTTAGTTTACTCAGAAAGCATCCTTCTAGATGCAATTTGTCATCGTGTTTAAAAAGGGGTTTGTTTAAATGTTCTTTCCAGCAGAAATTAATGTCTGCTCAGCACTTTCTGTTCCAACGATTTTTTAAAAAGAATCTACACCTCCATTTATAATGATTGCATGGTAATAACTTTGAATGGCAACTAGTTTTACACTAGTGGTGTACTTTATTTTCACTTAATTAGTCAGAAATTACTGAAGTAAATGTTATTCTTTAACATCATACGAATGGTGGATCAATATGTTATTCACTGTTACTACATTGCAAGCATTCAACAGTAATCATGTAATTATATTAAATGGATAATCAAGTGCACTTGCGTGCCATTGCAATTTCTTATACCATTTTAAAATAAATATTCTGTTAGTTGCATGTACAGACAGGTACTGCGACTGTTGAGAAAGCTCTTTAGTAATTGCACGGTTTGTGGAAATTACCATGAAGAGTCAACCATTCACACACAAAAAAAATTATGGTTATTTGTCTTCCACAGGCTAGAAAGGTCACCAAATGTCTCCAGCCTAAGAGTAGAAACAGTGCTGCCTAGATTAGAAACAGTGCTGCCTAGAGTAGAAAACAGTGCTGCCTAGAGTAGAAACAGTGCTGCCTAGAGTAGAAACAGTGCTGCCTAGATTAGAAACAGTGCTGCCTAGAGTAGAAACAGTGCTGCCTAGATTAGAAACAGTGCTTCCTAGAGTAGAAACAGTGCTGCCTAGAGTAGAAAACAGTGTTGCCTAGAGTAGAAACAGTGCTTCCTAGAGTAGAAAACAGTGCTTCCTAGAGTAGAAACAGTGCTGCCTAGAGTAGAAACAGTGCTGCCTAGATTAGAAACAGTGCTGCCTAGAGTAGAAACAGTGCTGCCTAGAGTAGAAACAGTGCTGCCTAGAGTAGAAACAGTGCTGCCTAGAGTAGAAACAGTGCTGCCTAGAGTAGAAACAGTGCTTCCTAGAGTAGAAAACAGTGCTGCCTAGAGTAGAAACAGTGCTGCCTAGATTAGAAACAGTGCTGCCTAGAGTAGAAACAGTGCTGCCTAGAGTAGAAACAGTGCTGCCTAGAGTAGAAACAGTGCTTCCTAGAGTAGAAACAGTGCTGCCTAGAGTAGAAACAGTGCTGCCTAGATTAGAAACAGTGCTGCCTAGAGTAGAAACAGTGCTTCCTAGAGTAGAAACAGTGCTGCCTAGAGTAGAAACAGTGCTGCCTAGATTAGAAACAGTGCTTCCTAGAGTAGAAACAGTGCTGCCTAGAGTAGAAACAGTGCTGCCTAGAGTAGAAACAGTGCTGCCTAGAGTAGAAAACAGTGCTTCCTAGAGTAGAAACAGTGCTGCCTAGAGTAGAAACAGTGCTGCCTAGAGTAGAAACAGTGCTTCCTAGAGTAGAAACAGTGCTGCCTAGAGTAGAAACAGTGCTGCCTAGATTAGAAACAGTGCTGCCTAGATTAGAAACAGTGCTTCCTAGAGTAGAAACAGTGCTGCCTAGAGTAGAAACAGTGCTGCCTAGAGTAGAAACAGTGCTGCCTAGAGTAGAAACAGTGCTGCCTAGAGTAGAAACAGTGCTGCCTAGAGTAGAAACAGTGCTGCCTAGATTAGAAACAGTGCTGCCTAGAGTAGAAACAGTGCTGCCTATAGTAGAAACAGTGCTGCCTAGATTATAAACAGTGCTTCCTATAGTAGAAACAGTGCTCCCTAGAGTAGAAACAGTGCTGCCTAGATTAGAAACAGTGCTTCCTAGAGTAGAAACAGTGCTGCCAAGAGTAGCAACAGTGCTGCCTATATTAGAAACAGTGCTTCCTAGAGTAGAAACAGTGCTGCCTAGAGTAGAAACAGTGCTGCCTAGAGTAGAAACAGTGCTGCCTAGATTAGAAACAGTGCTTCCTAGAGTAGAAACAGTGCTTCCTAGAGTAGAAACAGTGCATCCTAGAGTAGAAACAGTGCTGCCTAGAGTAGAAACAGTGCTGCCTAGAGTATAAACAGTGCTGCCTAGAGTAGAAACAGTGCTGCCTAGAGTAGAAACAGTGCTGCCTAGATTAGAAATAGTTCTTCCTATAGTAGAAACAGTGCTGCCTAGAGTAGAAACAGTGCTTCCTAGAGTAGAAACAGTGCTGCCTATATTAGAAACAGTGCTTCCTAGAGTAGAAACAGTGCTGCCTAGAGTAGAAACAGTGCTTCCTAGAGTAGAAACAGTGCTGCCTAGAGTAGAAACAGTGCTGCCTAGATTAGAAAACAGTTCTTCCTATAGTAGAAACAGTGCTGCCTAGAGTAGAAACAGTGCTTCCTAGAGTAGAAACAGTACCTGCCTATATTAGAAACAGTGCTTCCTAGAGTAGAAACAGTGCTGCCTAGAGTAGAAACAGTGCTTCCTAGAGTAGAAACAGTGCTGCCTAGAGTAGAAACAGTGCTACCTAGATTAGAAACAGTGCTTCCTAGAGTACAAACAGTGCTGCCTAGAGTAGAAACAGTGCTTCCTAGAGTAGAAACAGTGCTGCCTAGAGTAGAAACAGTGCTTCCTAGAGTAGAAACAGTGCTGCCTAGAGTAGAAACAGTGCTTCCTAGAGTAGAAACAGTGCTGCCTAGAGTAGAAACAGTGCTGCCTAGATTAGAAACAGTGCTTCCTAGAGTAGAAACAGTGCTGCCTAGAGTAGAAACAGTACTTCCTAGAGTAGAAACAGTGCTGCCTATATTAGAAACAGTGCTTCCTAGAGTACAAACAGTGCTGCCTAGAGTAGAAACAGTGCTTCCTAGAGTAGAACCAGTGCTGCCTAGAGTAGAACCAGTGCTGCCTAGAGTAGAAACAGTGCTGCCTAGATTAGAAACAGTGCTGCCTAGAGTAGAAACAGTGCTGCCTAGAGTAGAAACAGTGCTGCCTAGAGTAGAAACAGTGCTTCCTAGAGTAGAAACAGTGCTGCCTAGAGTAGAAACAGTGCTGCCTAGATTAGAAACAGTTCTTCCTATAGTAGAAACAGTGCTGCCTAGAGTAGAAACAGTGCTGCCTAGAGTAGAAACGGTGCTAACAGCGTAAGAGTAGAAACAGTGCTTCCTAGAGTAGAAACAGTGGTGCTTACGTCATGGTCACTGATATAATGAACATCACACTATAGCGAAGGAATCCGCTTTGTATATATTTTTTAGTTCACTTGCCTCAGACATCTCAGGCACTGCGCTACGGCAGGCATATAAATGTGGAACGCTCATTCTGAGTTTCGCGAAGACAACTTTGGCACTGTGTGTGCGGATACATCATACGTTTCCACCTCGCTGCCTGAGGGGAAATAAAGAGAGGAGAGAGGTGTGGGTCACGGCGACGGGTGGGAATGCGTCAGCATCCACGCTTAATGGATGCACCAGGAGCACGTGTGATCGCGTGTGTGTGCCAGCGAGCGCTACCCCTTATTACGCACTGCACAGTAGGTGGGCGCGGTACTGGAGGAGATGAGCAGAGGGTAAAGCTTTCGGGGGCGGGAGTATAATTAAAATTATATATATATATTTTTTTTTTTTTTTACTTCCTACGGCATTCTGTTTGGAGTCGTATTGAGAGCTAGAGTACGAGTAGGTAGAGCTGGGGGGGAGGGGGGATGGGATACAAAGGGAGAGCTAAGATTTTGGATTTTTCACAAGGGTAGGTTGAGTGTGTGTGTGTGTGTTTATGTGTGAGTGCTTGTATGTGTGTGTGTATGCGTGTGTTTGTATGTGTGTCTCTGTGTGTGTGAGTGTGCATGTGTGTGTGAGCGTGTGTGTGTGTGTGTGTGCATGTGTGTGTGAGTGCGTGTGTGTGTTTTTTGTGTGTGCATGTGTGAGAGAGTGCATGTGTGTGTGTGTGTGTGTGTGAGAGAGAGTGCATGTGCGTGTGTGTGAGTGCGTGTGTGTGAGAGTGTATGTGTGTGTGCGTGTACCTGGGGGGTGCTGTACCATTAGGGAGGGCTTGCTGTATGGTTGATAGAAGGCATGGTGTTGCCATGTGATGCGTGCATCTTTCTCCGATCCTCGGGGGGTTTAAGTGTATGTTGCTACACAGGGACCTCTCGGTGATCGCAGGGAGGGACAGCACGGGGACGTACATGCAGGTTACTCAGATCTGAGGCGGAGTTCGTCTCCGGCCACAGGAACCCCATCTAGCCCTTCACGTGTTCACCCGCGTGTGGTAGCCGCTTGTATACATGCGCTGTGAAAGAAAAAGTCTTAGCAAGTGTTTTAGCCTTTTAATGAGACTTACCAGCTTGATTCGATTCTTTGTCGCAAGTAGAAAATATTAGCTTTTTTAAGTTTTTTTCTTGTCAAATGAAACCCCATTGGTAAATCTTGAAATGAATCTAACTGTCTCACCTCATTGGTAATGTTGTTTGTCTAATTCAGCTATAGAAATAGAAATAAGATAGAATAGAATATGAATAATATAACAGGTTTTAAGTCTAAATATAAGACTAATGTACTTGTTAAGATTGACTTATTTTTAGGATTTTATTCATTCAATAGGAGTCTCTGTTTGGAAGTTTACAGTATCTTGATCTACTGAAATTCTTTGATTATATTCAAATTTGTTGGTTGCAGTTTTATGTTCCAGTTTTGCTGTTCTATATCTGCTTTTATTCACCAAACCAGAATGATTCAGGTTTGTACAAGTTACTATTTAAAGGCACATGTCCTGTTGAACTCCTAAAAGAAAGCACGTTGCTCTGGCCTGAGAGAGCTGAAATGGCTTTGAAAAACTACTGAATAGGACCTACACACGACACGAGCTGGAAGAAAATGACCTTTTCAGGCAAAGTAACAGCAAAATTAGTCTTTTCAATATTTGCTGTGAATCTATAAAGTTACTTCATGCATGCCGTTGCCCATAAATCCAAAAAAACCTGTGGGGTTTTCGCAGGCCTATAAAGCTGCTTGCACAGTTCCACTGAGAACTCAGTGGGATTCAGATTTAAACACACTGGTGTGTGGATTTGGCCCCTCTCAGCTCTGTCTCTCTCTCTCTCTCTCTCTCTCTCTCTCTCTCTCTGTGAAGTATGGGAAAACAAACTTGGGCTTTTGATGTGGGCATGTAAAAATCCACGCTGAGTCATTAAGGTTCTCAGGTAAACAAAATGGCAGCTGGCAGCTGCGTAAAACTTCCAAGGAGACGCGGCGACATGCTAGCAGCGCACACAGGAATTCACCCCAACAGCGGTGGCAGTCGTGTTCCTTTGATATGCGGTATCACATCAGTCGTGTCCTGTTACTGAAGAAAAGTTCGCGCACACAACACATATGCTATAAGTCATGACAAGCAAATGGAAATGCACGGGACACGCCAGGACATGGTAATCCTCAAGTTTGATGCACGCCAACCTCTAATATTAGAATAGAACCACAATGGTGCCATGTTTTCACTCATAGAAGCCTGCTGCTAGGACACCCCGGCTGGTTTTTCAACTGCCAGAATTTTTATTTTTGAAAAAAAAAAAAAAAAGTTTTATTCCTTAGTTACTTCAGGAGATGGGCAGCTGTAAGGACAGATATATATATATATATATAAAAAAAATAATAAAGTTGTGTTCAGTAATTTTAACTGGATTGGAGTGACTGCTAAGAAAATTATTTTTATTTATTTATCTTTATTTATACAGGGTAGGTCAAGTGAGCACACATGCACTTTTGCAGCAACGCCCTGTTAATGCCCCCCCAATTAGCCTAAATCTGCATGCCTTTGGACTGTGGGAGGAAACCGGAGTACCCGGAGGAAACCCACGCGGACACGGGGAGAACATGCAAACTCCACACAGAAGGGGCCCGTCTGGGATTGGAAACCCGGGACCTTCTTGCTGTTGAGGCGACAGTGCTATCCACTGCACCACCGTGCCGCCCAAAAATAAACAATAATAAAATAATCATTATTATAATTAATTATGTGAAAAGCCTACTCCAGCTGTGTGGAGAGACTCCTGAGGTCAGATGCAGTTTGCGCTGGTGACCTCTGGCTTAAGCCGTCCTTAGGCAGAGCAGACCGGTGGATGGCCACAGGTCTCTGGGGCCTCCCTGCATGATGCATGACTGACCCCTGAGGCCCACAGCACATTTCTGCGTCTCGGGACGGTTACTGGTGGAGGAAGAGCCGATTGGGTGAGGAGTATTTCCCCAAACCTCTGTCCTCTGGGATTCTCTTGGACGGAGGGACGGCGTGAAGCGTCGGTTTAAAAATGAGAGAGAGAGAGATCATTTTTTATCAATATTATATGAAATAATTATTAACGTATATTAGGTTATTTACAAACCTTGATATGTTATTGTATCCCTTAATAATGATCAAATAACAGACAACATTATAAAGAGTGAACCAAATGTATGTCTGCCTCAAAGTCAAGGCTATTGAAAGCCTTACTACTGTGTGACCTTTACCCACGGGTAGTGGTGAAGCTACAAAGGGAAGCTAAATTTCATTGTATTAACCCTTTGTATTATGTTGACATTTTATGACGCCTTTTAGGTTTGGGGTCAAATCGACCCCAAAAGTTGAAACCGCCACACTTTCTGTGTTACCATTTGTGCATCTCCAAACTGACTCACCTTTTATCCACGAATATTAAAAAATCTGTGATGAAACATCTCATTTTAGAGCCTGAGGTAAGGGAACGTTTAAAACCCCAGTGCCACCGGAAATGCCCGCAGAAAAATAGTGATTAAAACAAAAAAAGTTTTATATTTCCTTACATTTTATACACCTACCCCACAATTACCCTAGGACCTCATGGTACTAGTTCCCTGTGTTTTCCTGTCTGTTTGTTATAGTTTATAATAGCATTTAGAATAGAAGTGTAGTATAGCTGATTTACCCACAGCTTACTGTGAACTACAGTCAACATTCATTACTCGGGATAGCTGCTACATTATGGTAAGGATGTGCTTTGTCTTGTCTGTTCTGTAGTGATCTTGATGACGTCTCTGTATGCACTTACTGTACGTCGCTTTGGATAAAAGTGTCTGCTAAATGAATGTAATGTAATGTAATTACCCGACACAACACCTCCTCATACAAAGTTGGTACAGGACATAGCATTATGTTTATTGCGTGTTTACTGTGTAATCACCGCAAATTAGGAAAAAGTCATATAGTGTCGAGATGAAAAAATGAACCGGGTCAAATGACCTGCAACATAATATGATGCTTAAAAATTAAATCTGCTGAATACATTATGATCTTCTTTATTTGGAACTCAACAGGGATGGGGAAAATGGAGATGGTGTAGTTACCAGTGCAATGGAAACTGATCATGGGTCACGTGGTAAAATGAGTTTTCAAGCTCAAGTTGACTTTGGACAACATACACATTGATGCTTATTTCACTTATCATTGAAGTGAGATGTATTTCATACCCCTGTCTCTGTAGAATAGCAGTGAATACCCTGTTCTCTTTCTAAGTAGAGCTGTACAATGTATTTACAAATGTACAGAATACCTGCTACAAACATAATAAAACACATAACATATTTTCACACTTGTAATTGAACATATTTTTAAATGGAAACATTCAGAAATATTGTCAGCCATAATCCTTATATTTGGAAATGACTGCATATTTCAACACATTGGGTTTGACTTAGAGAGTTCTATTGCATTTTATAGAGATTTTGCGATCAGCTAAAGCTTCCATTGTTTTCATTGTCACGGTACTGTTCCCTGGTTGCCTGGGAGATCTCGGGGTTGCCCTGAAAAATATCCGTAAAGGAACTGGTGAAGACATTATGTGGTTCAGGTAATGAATATTCAGCATCGGGACTCCACCATGGTTTCAGACGGCGCTGATTATTTTGTTGAGCCAGTTACAGAAGAAAAAAATAAAAGTGTTGAAAGATTTGGGAATCCCTTCTGCAATTTGTTTTGTGTTCCAAGAATATCCTGTTGTGCAAGGTGGTGGTTTCTCCTGAATGAGGCACAAGAGACTACAATTTATTTTTATCTTCAAGTCATTTACCAGATAGCCTTCAACCAGGTGAATTGTGCAATGTTACTTTAACCATTTAAGGTGCAAGATCATGAATATGTGAATAGACTGTTCTTAACTGAACATTCTACTGCTGATGTAACAATCGCTAGAACACTGACTTAGAATTAAAAAATAAAAACATTCCAAAAAAAACAACTCTTCAAATGGTTCATAAAGAAAGTTAAGCAGAAGACTAAAGGTATATATATATAAATTATATATATATATATATGGTAAAGCAATGCTAGAGACAACTGGGTGCAGAAAATGGTCATAGTATTATATGTATTATATAGAAAGAAAAGTGGCGTGAGTTGATACGTAATGGTTGATAATGCATGGAGCTGGAGGAAGCATGCATGTTTCTGCATAATTACCAGTTATAAACAAATTAAAACAGATTACGACTGAACTCTGTAACTAAGTAATATGGATGAAGACAATTGGGAGGTGGGACAAGACCTGTTTACGCCCACTGGTATCGGTCACGACTAGAACCACAGCCCCAGAGTTGACAGTTGACAGAGTACTTCTAACCAGATTGTATGGTGTGAAAGCCTAATAATAATGGATATTTGTTAACAAAATGGAGCTTTGACTGTAGTAATGGCCTACCTTCCCCCCCCCCCCCCCAAGCCCTTACATGTGATATACAGCAGGCTCCCGCTGCGTCCTCTATCCACCGTGTCCTTCCGCTCGACGAGCAACATGTGTTAGAAACCGCAGCTCGCTCACTCGCTCTCATGTCCAGCTGCTTTCTCCTTTTAGCCGTTAGCCGCGCCACTCTCAAACGGTGCAGTGCCGCACCGCAACCGACCCCTTTGCTAATTAGAACGCCGTCAGGCCATAACGCAGCTGCACGGGTATTTTTTCCCTCCCTTGGCCAAATCTTCATATATTGAGGTGAACACCACCACATCAGAGAAAATCCTCGTGCAGCGCTGAGCCCCCTTCCCCCAAGAGGCTTTTCTTGACTCAGTCAGCAGGCCCCCTGCAGAACCCACCTCCCCCAAACCCGCACCTCCCCTCCTGTCTCCCCCCCAGGCATAATAACACCCCACAGCCCTAGCTTCCCCAAGCCCAGGCCACTTTGCTTCATAAAACGCAATTAATTATCACTTTAAACTGTCATCTACTGTGAGCATGTGCACTTTGGAAATTATAGTTTATGGTCGCCCCTTATTACGCAGTATGTTATAATGTGCAAAGTGAAGTGCGTTACTTGATGATTATGGTTTTTAAGAACATGCTCCTGTTCCGCAACAATGTACAAAACAGGTGCCCGACAAATGTTTTGCTGATATACGACTTTCTGCCCCAAGAGCAGTATCGGTGTATCGGTGTAAGTGCTTAACTTCAGGAGATTTAACATGACGACAAGCACAATTTCCACCTTGGATCTGTTTTTTTGATTTGTTTGAGGTTCCAGTTTAAGTACATTAATTATTTCAATTTCAGATTGATGTGCCCTTCGTAACGTGACTAATCCAACATTAGTCAGCTAGCCTTACTCAGCTAGCCATAAAACAAAAGCTGTTATTGCCTATGGAATTCTCATTTTTTAAACTGAGACTGTTGGGAAGAGTTAAAGAAATATTGTTATAATATTGTACACATTGTTGCATTTCATTGTCTGTTGCTGGAATATATATATATATATAGCATAATAGTCTTGATTCTGAAACATATTCATGAATTAATTATTTTGTAGTGTGAGGATGTATAAATATTTTTTTAACCAAAAACTTCCACCAATGCAAGAGTGAAATATCCTGGCTTTAGTGATGAGAATACACGGAGGAAAATGTGTGTACTTCACCATAATTATGTTTTCCAAGGGTATACTTTACCAGACAGCATGCAAATGCTTCTGGCTTCTTGAGGGTGTAACTCTTGGTTTGCGCTGTTAGCAAACAGAACCAAGAAATCAAAACATTTACAGTTGCTTAGATAATCACAGTTATACATTCCTGGCTTTGGTATGTAAAAAAAAAACCTCATTGTCTTAGGGACAGGTAATGTGTTTCTTCCTGATGCCAGACTCGCACGAAAAGCTGCTCTTTCCCAAAAAAAAGGGCTGCGGTCTTGTGTCTACAATGAGGCCTCCTCTTTCGAAAGCGATTGCGTCGGGCCCCCTTTTGGTTGACGAGCGGGCGGAGGGAGTGGGGGGTGTGCACGGTGCACCTCGTTCTGGACACAGTCATCGCTCCCCCTAAGTCCGTAAGCCTTTGATGTCAGACGCTAAAGGAGCTAATTGGCGGTATTGACTCATTGCGCTGCCAGCATGCCCAGGTGTGTGCGGGGGAAGTGGCGGAGCGTAGCGGCCGTGCCGCGTGGCGCTGTTTTTGCGTCGCGGGCGTGGAGTGTGTTCCTGACTCAGCGTCGTGGTTTCCCTCATCCTCCTCCTCCGCCTCCCACTCCCTCTCTCTCTCTCTCTTTCTCTCCTCTCCACCTCTCTGTGAAGCACACATGTATGCCCCCCCCATGCACAGGAGGAAACGGGCAAATTAATAAGCCCCGCGTTTGATCTTTTCCGCACCCGTGCTGCGTGGGAGAGCGTGGGCCCCGCGTTATTACTCAAACAGCTTTGTTTAGGTTGCAGCGGTGTAGTCGAGCGCCTGGAAGACAAATGCATCTGTCTAATAGATTCGGCGCGACGCGGCTGCACGCCGTCCCTGCCCGCCGCCTGTCTCCGATAACGTCGGGGGGGGGAAGGATCTCGGAAAAACAAACTAAATGGACAGAACAAATATTCAACCGGCTGCGCATTTGACAACTTTGCCAGAATTAATTGCTCCGCAGCGTAAACACACTCGCGCACACACACTCACTCGCGCACACACACTCGCACACACACACTCGCGCGCACACGCACTCGCACTCACACACACACTCGCGCACACTCACTCGCGCACACACACTCGCGCACACACACTCGCACGCACACACTCGTGCGCACACGCACTCGCACTCGCACACACACACTCGCGCACACTCACTCGCGCACACACACTCGCGCACACACACTCGCACGCACACACTCGCGCGCACACGCACTCGCACACACACACTCGCACGCACACACTCGCGCGCACACTCGCAGACACACACTCGCGCACACACACTCGCACGCACACACACTCACGCGCACACACACTCACGCGCACACACACTCACGCGCGCACACACTCGCGCAAACACACTCGCACGCACACACTCGCGCGCACACTCGCAGACACACACTCGCGCACACACACTCGCACGCACACACACTCGCACACACACTAGCGCACACACTCGCGCACACACACACTCGCACGCACACACACACACACACACACACTCGCGCGCACACACACACTCGCGCGCACACACACTCGCGCACACACACTCGCACGCGCACACACTCGCGCACACACACTCACGCATACACTCGCGCGCACACACACTCGCACGCGCACACACTCGCGCACACACACTCACGCACACACTCGCGCGCACACACACTCGCACGCACACACACTCGCGCGCACACACTCGCGCGCACACACACTCGCGCGCACACACACTCGCGCGCACACACACTCGCGCGCACGCACACACACTCGCACGCACACACACTCGCGCGCACACACACTAGCGCACACACACTCACGCACACACTCGCGCACACACACACTCGCGCACACACACACTCGCGCACACACACACTCGCGCACACACACACTCGCGCGCACACACTCGCGCACACACTCGCGCGCACACACACTCGCACGCACACACACACTCGCGCACACACACACTCGCGCACACACACACTCGCGCACACACACACACTAGCGCACACACACTCACGCACACACTCGCGCACACACACACTCGCGCACACACACACTCGCGCGCACACACTCGCGCGCACACACACTCGCACGCACACACACTAGCGCACACACAGTCAATGTCAATTTCGGTCATTTATTCATGTAAGGCCACCGAGGTCATTAAACGATGGTAAACACATATTTTGATTAAAATCACTGGAAATGTCTTCAGCTGGTGGGAGAGTAAAAACCGTCGTCTTGGGATAAATAACACAGCATGAGGACTGTTGGAAATTTGATGGTTGGCCGTTGGCCTGCCTTGGACAAAGGCAAGCAATATTACAGATGTGCATCTTTTCATAATGCTGAAAAAACAATTAGGCACCACGCAACAATGCTCACGATTGGCTCAATGAATATAATATAGGCCTACCTACGTCGGAGCTGTATTGAGAAAACCTCCCCATAGCATTATAAAACAGGACCATGTTTATCCCATACGATGTTTTGTTTGAGTCTCCCTCATGCTTGTGTCATGACTCACCAAGGCATTACGGTGCTGCTTTTTGTGACGTACTCTCCTCGCGCAGTTTTGTAATCGCTGGCCGCACATCTTCCGTAATGGAGTCTAGACTGCGGGGCGGTGGGGTACCTCACGTAATGCCGCGTGCACCGACCCCCACGCACGCAGACGTGGATGTGTACATCATGTCTGTATAGTCCCCCGATGCTCACCTGGCTCTTCCGCCGTCTCTGAGCGTGACATCATCACAAGCCAGACAAACCATGTCTGCGAAGGGTAGTTCATATCTGAACCACTAACCAGTAATTAGGGTTAGAGGTTTTTTTTTTTACCGTTAATTATATTGGTCCACTGTGCAGTTTAATACATACATTGGGTGATTATTTCCATATTATCCAAATTCATTTTTTTACATCCTGTACTGTGGCTCGTACAAAAGTCTATTTTTGTATGGTTGGCAAGGGAACTCAACATACAATGAACAATGATTGCATTATATGTCAATTTCTCGTTCCTAGCTGTGATGTGGTTATTCTTTAGTTGTTGCCAAGAATGTAGTCATGGCGCTCTTCACTCTTTTTTTTTAAAGAGGCCATTATTTTAGGTCTGTTTGAATGTATGTGACAAGGGGAAAAAAATAGTTTATTTTTACAAAGGGTCATACCGCTGTTAGTCTTAGTCACGTCAGAATGGGGAGGACAGAAATAGCAGACATGTAGGTGACTTTGCATGTTTATGCTATCTGAACATCTGCAACACCCACGATTTCCTCATAGTTTATACGCGTAACAAACTGAAATGTGGACAATATACTTTCACTCCATTCATTCATTTCAATTTGGCCTGAGGACGTTTTTTTTTCTTTTCTGCCAGACCCACAGCCAAAGCATCATAGTCATAATTCACAGACAGTTGGGTAAATATGGAAATATCAACTCGTTGACTACAAGTAGGCTTGTACGTAAGAGCGTTAATGGAGTGCATAGATGTCGAGATTTCTTTCTGATCCTATGTGTGACAGAGATGCTTGGGTTGAATGCAGACCTTGTGGATGGATTGCTCAGTAGTGTATGGGAGTTGGTTTGGAGGCATAGAAACTTAGATGCCATTTTATAGAGACTCCTGAGTGATACACATGCAGTAGGTAAAGCTGGGGTTCCTTGTCCAGTGATCCACCCCCATTGTAATATAATCTCAACCAGGCCAGGGTCTCCCTTATAGAAAAAGAATATACTGCAGTATATTGTAAATATATAACAATTATTGTCACAATATATTTAAAGTATAATGCAGTATATTACATTTCCATAAGGGCTATGCCGGAAGGGCAGGGATCAGGTGGTTGTCATTACACTGCATCACTTGGGTGATGGTTGTACATGAACACACCACACACACACACACACACACACACACACACACACACACACACACACACACACACACACACACACACACACACACACACACACACACACACACACACACACACACACACACACACACACACACACACACACACACACACACACACACACACACACACACACACACACACACACACACACACACACACACACACACACACTCACACACACACACACACACACACACACACACACACACACACACACAATACTGAACTGAGATAAACTGTACGCACTTGAAAACCATGAATATACCTACCCAGACATCAGTTGTCTGCAGTCTATCTGGGTGAACTGTGAAAGTAGTTACATTACATTACATTATAGGCATTTAGCAGACGCCCTTATCCAGAGCGACTTACACAACTTTTTTTATCATGTTTTACATATTATCCATTTATACAGCTGGATATATACTGAAGCAATTCAGGTTAAGTACCTTGCTCAAGGGTACAACGGCAGTGTCCTACCTGGGAATCGAACCTGCAACCTTTCGGTTACAAGGCCAGTTCCTTAACCATTATACTACACTGCCGCCCAAGTTCATACTTGGAGTGGGTTCTAGGCATAGGCGATCGCCTAGGGCCCCATCTGTCCGGAAGGGCCCCATCTGTCTGGACGGGCCCCCCCTATACCACAGTCTCAACCTACACCTTGCCTCAAAAGGCTCTTGAAAATTAATGGAGGATATTGCAGCTATCGAACGGGCTTACAAATACTGTACATCTGGGTATTCCAATAAAAAAACTGCTTTTTTTATACAGTGGTGAATTGTATAAGTCGTTTCCCTTCTCTACGGCAATTTACTGTATATTTGTACACCCTGTCCTCACACTACACTCAGAAATCTGTTTGCAGTATTTGGGAAGAACGGAAAAGTTGAGGTGTGTTGCCGCAGGGCACGACAGCGGAATCATGGTCTGGATTAAAACCCGTAACTTTTTAGATACACAGTCCAGCACTTTTACCACTGCACCCCATGGGTGGGGGTGGGGGTGGGGGTGGGGGAGGGAGGGAGGGGGGTTAACAACCTTGGGGTACCACCCAGAATTCAAAACCTGCAAGCCGTGCACATTTCTGCGGAGTTTCCTGACCACATCTGCACACATCAGACGGCGTCTGTATCTTTGCGAGCGTCACACCGGATGACTGTATCGCCCGTCGTGATCGGACCTCTAGGGTGGCGGTTGTGGGGCCAACGCGTCACGAGCCGCTTCCCGCGTCCGTCCGTCTGGCCGGTGAGCAGGGAGGTGAGAGTGATTCAGCCGCTCGAACGGCGGGTCTTACTGGTGGTCTGTCTGTCCCGTCTGGCTTTTAGGATATCAGACAGGTACGCCCCGCATGGACATGACTGTCTCTGATTCAGCCCAAAAAAGGCGGGGGGACTGAGCCCCCTCAAGCTGTCTGTCTGTCTGTCTTCTAGTTTGACTCTTGAGCCCCAAAGGATTTTACCCTGTCAGACGGGATATCCCCCGACCCCACCCGCTTCTCTGATGGGTGCAGGAGTCACCCCGTGAGTGAAAGAGATGGATTAATCAGCGGGAGGGAGATGTTCCTATATTTGGGTCTTGCCGGCGCGTGTTCGGAGCAAACGCAACATGTGTCGGCACAGGGCTCGGGCGGGGCGGAGCCGTGTCCTGTAGAGTAGCCCTGCAGGGCCCGTTAGCGCGTGGCTAATGAAGCCGCGGCTGGAGGCGTGTGCCGGCACACGCTCGCGGTGCCGGCGCTCAGCGCGCTGACTTAGTAAAGCTGCCGTTGTGAAATCGGGAGCTTTGTCAATTGGCTCCGGGAAAGCCAGGGACGCGGACGTGCCAAAAATCGTAATAACTGTTCGACACAGCTCTCTCGCAGATTCTAAAAAAACACTTTTTTTTATCTGGAGGGGTATAACATTTCTCAAGTGTAGCAGACATATCCAATGATAAATTTGAACTGTTACTGAATTCAAATCAGTGAAAAGGGTACACGTCCCACTACATGGGTGAATTGAAATGATTCGGTGAATTGAAATGATTTACATAAAAAAGGCAGACGGAAAATAAATTTCAGCGATTCCCAAGTGTGTGTATTGTACACAACGTAGTTTTGATTACTGTAACTATCTGTATTACATCTGTTTGGAATTTGAATGCTGTTTCCTGCTTTGTCTTCCCTGAAGGACCTTCTGTGACCTAAAAAAGAAAACTTCAAGGAAGACGGTAAAAAGAGGCCATTAAACAGTGAGAACGGCGTGTGTGTTCCGGCCTTTGTTCCCACCATTTTGAGGTTCTAAACACCTGCATACACCAGTGCTGATTCACTCCTCTATCACGCCACATTTAAACATTTTCACCAAGGATATTAGGCGCAGTCTGCAACTGTAGCTCGCGGTCTTGTCAAAACTGTCAAGACGAATGCTTGTGCTAATTAAATGCATAAGAGCCAATGCTGGCGCGAAACCCTAAACAATCTGGCCCTTGCTGTGCACCCCGGATTTAGACATATGCACGTGACATTAAAAAACGAGTCATCTGTTGTCTTTATTTATAATTCTTTCACACTTTCCATAGCCACTAGTGTAGTGTATGACCAATCTTTTCAAGGGGTGACACACACACACACACACACACACACACACACAAACACATCCATTTAATGCCCGCGTTTTCCACCAGTCGGCCCCCCCCTGCCTACGTCTCCCTCCCACATTTCCTCTCCGAGTGACTCCGTCTTTTTCGGGGGGCGAGCCAGCCAAGCGCTGGCAGAGGGAGGGAGGAACGTGTCATTCCCCTGCAAGCCGCACCCACACTCCGGTGACATGTGGCCCTGCCTGTGCCTCTGCGTGTGGGGGCCGGACCCGTGTCATGTTTGGCTGATGGCAGTGCCTACATGACGCGCCTTCCAGGGGGGGAGTAGGGGGAGGTGTCATCCATTACACCGCTTTACACATCCTGCGCCGTGTCACGCAGAACTCCATGGGGCCCATGGGAGCCTAGCCATTATAGTGGAACTCGGCCAACTAGGTGCTACATGGAGATCCTTTTACCCTGGAAGACTCTCTCTAGTTGTGATTTAGGGCGATGGAGTTATATGAAAGGACTGGATGGACAAATTGTGAGAACCAAATTTAGTGAATTTAGCCGGGGACACCAGGTAACACCGTACTCTTGGCGATAAGTGCGATGGGATATTTAATGACCGAAGGTCAGTACCTTGGCCTAACATCTCATACAATAATGGCTTTGTCTACAGCACGGCAGCATTCCAGACACAAACTATGGACCATATATGACACATTAGTTCAATTTACACAATTCTGTCTATAAAACTGTTTTACAATCCCGGTGTTATAGCGACAATGGTTCCTAATTTTGTAAGATGATACAAAACTCAATCAAAACAACGACTCCTCATGTTCTATGTTTTCTGAAAATCTTCAGGTTCTGTTTATATATATTTCTTATATTTATTATGTTTATATATATTTCTGGTTTAGTTGACTTTGGACTACAGGTTCAACCTGAAGTTTGACTTGGTTCATGGTTGCACATGAACAAACACATGCGTACGATATTCGTACCCATATTCATACAAACGCTCGTGTACAAGCACAGGCATACCACACACACTCGCACACACACATAAACACACAATACTGAGATAAAGGGTAAGCTCTTGAAAAGCGCCCACATACCCAGACAGGGGAACGAGTCCACACCCCTCTTTCCCCATCAGTTTTCCCATACTTGTCCAAAACTGAGGACTGACAGAGTATGTGGGCAAGCTGAGGTAAAAGAGGGGGATTCCCCAATGTCACTGTTTACAGTTTCTCCCACGTCTCATTTCCCACTTTCTCCATTACCCAGACACAGCGCACGACGGGATGTTACTCATTACGACGGCACTGTCGACCCCGCGCTTCGCAACACCGGCCCGCCAGATGGGGGGAATGTCTGCGAGAGTGGGCGTGGCCTATCAGGCGATTACATCATCGCCCACCCCTTTGGCGATAGTGAGCAAGCTCAATAGGAAAGGTATGCGAGACACGCCGTTTGCCGTGGGCCCCCGCATGCCCTTACCTGTCGCGCCCCCCGCCTCCGGCCCTTCGCTCTTGCGGCAGACGTGCGGCTAATTCCGTCTGGTGGTATTAGGACGGCTTCATGCGGGCGCGCATTCCTAGGCGCTTCCATAAGCCTCTGGGGATAGTAGACAAAGATTCCCTATAAATAACGGCGGCGGTGATGTCATGTCACTACAATGGAGACACGTGGCTTTTTGACTGGAGGTGAAATTTGTCAGAGGATGAGCCAGAACCGTAGACGGAGTGATGTTTCACGACGGCCGCCGTTGACAATGAACAACGGCAGGTTCCGCCTGAACACGATCGCCCCAGGCGATCGCTGCCATCAAGAGCGGAACTAAAAGATGGAAATAGATATGAATTATTATTTTTGCCTACGCAGCATGCGGATGTGTGACACAGTATGTCTTGTTATGCTGTTATATACCTAAGACAACCACAATATATGATGATGAAAACAGGCCATTCAGCCCACCTTGGGTTGCCACTTGTCCTGCAGTCTAAAGCAGAGGTCTTTAACCCTAGCACTGGCCCGGATTCGGTCTAGAAGTGGTTTTGTTTATTTGCATTCATTGTGTTTTATTCACAGTGAAAATTTCAATCAATCTGGTCACTCAATATACCGTTTGAAAGTGTCAAAACTCTATGAACTGTTTCACGTTATAGCGACAACATTTCCTTACTTTGTAACATGATACAAAACAGGCTCGATCGAAATGATGACTCCATACTTTCTATGTGTTCTGAAAATCCCCAAACGATACAAATTGCGGTACAGTTGGTATCCTTATCCCAGCAAAAAAAAAAAAAAAAGAAACACTTTTAGGTGAGAATAAAAACATCCACTGTGTTTGAACTTCTGTTACTTTGTTTCAGTAATACTTCTTAGAGTAATTCTGCCTCTTGGAAAACAAACTCCTAAGGGTTGGTTACCTTACCTTAGAGTGGGAGTATGCCTGTAATCAAAGGGCTACAAGAACAGTAACCATTTTATTTTTGGACTTGTGTTCAAAAAGGTGGTGTTTAAGAAGGAGTTCATCCTAGCCAAGAAGGGCTGGTGCAAGCTTTTGTTTTAGTCCAGCACTAATAAACTGGAATCAACAAATTTAACTAATAATTTTAGGGAACACTGGACTAGAACACGAAAAGCCACACAGGTGTATCCAGCACTTTGTCAAGCAGAGGTGTAAAATCCAGGTTCAGAAAGTAAAAATCCTCCCTAGTATTTTGTTCCAATCACCTGGATTTGTTAATTAGCACAATTCTTCAGCCAGGTGGTAGAACTAATTAGTGAAATCAGCTGGCTGAGTTCATGGGTGGAAGAAACACGTGGCAGGACTTTTACTTTCTGACCCCTGGATTTTACACCTCTGGTGTCAAGTTTCACATTGAAGGGTCTTTGCTTCCATGTCCTAGTAAGCAATTCCATTGATTGAAAATGTCAGCGTGAAATTTCCACGTAATTGTCCTTCCAGAGAATTGAAAAGAAATCTAGCTTATTCATTAAAAAAACCTTTTTTCCACGTAAGCAAGGCTGTGTCCGAATCAGAGCCCTATCTACTGCGCCCTGTCTCCTGCAAACAGTGCACTGGCAGAAGTGTGCTGTTTAATGTGCACTGTTTAGCAGTCCGCGAAAAATATCCGCCATACTATTTTCCAACCGTACTGTGGAAGTATCGTAAGCAGGCCATAAGACGTCCCACCAGTGTTGCTATGTCTGCAGTTTTACAGCTAAATTGGGATACTTTCAAAGTGCAGTCTTGGGTAAAAATGAAAAGTCGCAAAGCACGCACTTATTTAAAAAAGTAAAAACATGATGATTTCTATTTAAAATACACTGGTTTTGGTTAAAAATATATTTTTGGGCTAGTTTTTATTCGCCATTTGTTTGGAAAGTTTTGCAACATCTGGCAACCCCGCGGCCCACCCTTGCGCTGCCATGTCACGTATTGTTTTTGTTTTATTTGAAGGCCAATGTCAGCGAAGCTGCGCCTCAAAACAAAGCCTCATGTCATATTTATGCAACCAAAATGTTTTTTTACTTCTTGAAGTGTGCTCCCGAATGTACTCAGCCAAACCCCGGAAGCAAGTGTGTCATCCAGGTGTTTCAAGTATACTGCAATTTAAAGAATTTTCACCTACTCAACGACTTTCTCGTCCTGTCTACTCACCAAGGCTACTCAACAGTGTGGAAGAGTGCTGATTTGGACACGGCCCACGTCAATGCACCATCTCCCCCTCTTCTTGATTGATGGGTATTCAAACTGCGCAAATTAACATTTCATTTCAAACAGTTTTCCCCTTGCTGGCTCCAGCTACGTGATTATGACGCATTACCGAATGGCCCTATTGCCCCTCCCCCCAACTGTAACTCCTCCCTCCTTCCCCCTTCCATCTGTGTTCTCTCACTCGAGTGCAATTTGTGTCTTTTGAAATTGTGAAGTGGGCGGAGACAGAACAAAAGCCAGTGTTTATTACCCCTTTAAAGTGCAGGTGACTACGGCCAATGGAATCTTGTTTGTTACATCACAACAGTGTGGGAGTGTTAAGAGTTGCAGATGGTTTTCTAAAGCAATTTTGAGGGTTTGGATAAATATGATGCACTGACTTTCCAGGTAGAATGGATTGTGACAATCAGTTCTGTGCTGATATTTCTAGGCGCGGCGATGCAAAATTATAAATTAATACTGTAACCTATTAATGGCATTTTGATCCAATGACAAAGCCTTTAATTTTTCTATGTGAAAATCAATTTATATATTGCACAATGTACTATTTTGATTGACAATATTTCATATAAGTCTAAGAGATCTGTTTTATCATTGCTCCATAAAGGCCATTTTGGCTATCGTTATAATACTGACTTCAGCCACAAAATAATTCTAACATGCTATAATGGTGGATTCCAAAATGAAGGTACAATGAGGTACAAGCTACAATAACAGACATATAGTGTCCTGGATGAGAATGGGCTCAGTACTCTCTTTATAAAAACATTTAATATTCTCATCATTTATAAAAGAAAAAAAAAAAGGTCTAAACAAGTGTTTTGGATGACAAAAAAGTTGCATTGAAAATATTTTCAAAAATATCTTTATTGAATGTAACATGTAGTGTAGGTTTCAACATAGTATACGTATAATCTATAACAATATACTGTTTGTGAGGTTAAAACCAGAGACTCACGTCCTACAACAGACAAGAATGAATTGGCGGTTCATATTATATTATTACATCCCCTTGCAGCCAGCCATCAAGTATTTTATAGGTTTATACAAAATATCTGCTTCTGGTTTACAAATAATCTTGACTAGCTCCTCAAGTACTCTTGAATATACGTATGACGTCAGGGTCCGACAAATCTGTTCTACATTCCTTCTACATTTAACATAACCACTGCTTGTCTTAAAATCCACTGCAATCTCCTGGATATTTTATGGATGTATAGGCATATCTAAAACCTCTTCTGAACAAATCAACCCAAGTGTGCTTAATAATGTTTGTTATCGGCTTTTTATCAAACTGGCCAGGAGTTACTGCGCCTAGAGAATGATTAGTTTTTTTTTTTTAAGAAGTGCCATGTACGGGGCATATCTAACTGGAGCTTGACATTGATTTCACTTCTTGAAAATGAAAACCAGGCGAAATGTGCCACGAGTTATGCAAGCGCACGCCAAGAAAATGGCCTGTATAAAACAGATTTATGAAAAGCTTTGTACTGGATGGCCAACCAAACTGGTTGCATTGTATAATTCTGCAGAGCAATCATTTGCCTTTTTCTAAAAGGTGGGGAAGATGAGTCATTGCTTATGGAATGGGAAGGACGAGGTCACTCGGTCGCTCTTTGCTTTTGTCGCCTCTTGTTCTCGAACCTTGCTCTTTTCAGCTCGTTGATTTTTTTTTTTTTCTTTCTCAGAAAAGCCACTTCTGGTCCATTCATTATCTACCTACGCTGCAGTCACGCCAATTGACACAGTTCACGGAAGGCCTCAAATTGAAACCTTTTGAGGCGCTCAAATGAGATTTTTCCAGCTGAACAACCCAAGAAAAACGATGGAATAAAACTAAACAGGCTTGGTCGCAAAGAGGGGTGATTTTTTTCAGGGGCCTTTTGCCGATTTTCTCCTTCTGATATTGAAGTGTTACAGGTTGCCGGGGTTTTCATGAATACATGTTGCCTTTATAGTGCTATTAAACCTTTCTTTTCACGTTCAGAATTAGTTTGTAGGTTTTTTTAAAATGTTGCTCATAGAGGTTCATACATTTTTTTTTTAAATATTTTTTTATTGTAATCTTTTTACATAAGGGGAACAACAAAAAAAAGTATCTGAAGTTGAACTCACATTGATAGTGAACATCATGAACAATTACAATACAATGCAATGAAAATGTGTCTGCAATAACAGGGAGGTCTTAGTCAAAGTAGGCCTCTGTCACTCTCGCTCTTTAACAGATCAAATGGCACCATTTGGTGGATGTGTATGCTGAAGCGATGGTGCAAGCTAACAGCTGCAATTGGTGGAAACTATAACAGCAATGCAAGCATGAAAATTTTATTTTAATCTAACATTCGATTAAGCACAGTTTCTGATGGTATGAATCCAAGCTATGACCTTTTGTTTTGTTACGTAGTCTGTCACCTCCGTCTCTGACCTGACAAATTGATCAGCAAACCGTACACTGCATATCCATATGCTCCTACATCGTAGGGGACCTCATCAAAAGACTGGCCTTTGCCATGATAGGAGCAGATTGACCCATTTTGTTCTATGGCCATCAGAGCATATATATGGGACAATGGTTTGTTCCACTGAATAGGTGCAATGTTCCAAATTTCAAGCCAATGTTGTGATTTATTCATCAAAGAAGAGTCTTTTGTTACATATGCTATTAAATACTTGTTTGTTAAATGTTAAAGGGTAGGTCTGAGCAGCTAATTTAAGCACTGAAGAATTAATTATTTTTTTTGTTAACTACTTGAAGAGATTTCTTGTTAAATAATGATTGTGTTTTATTTTAAATAGGAATTATATTGTTTGAAGACGCGGAGAAACAAAGAAACCAAAAAAAAAGTGCCAGAACCACTCTCAAACTGACCTAAGAATTAGACACTGTTTCACTTAAGAAAACCAAACACCATGAAACGGACCACATCCTCTGAGATTTCCAGGCCCATAAACAAAATTTAAAAAAAAATCATGTCGTCATCTTTTAATGAGCAACAGAATTATGTGGGAAAGTCTCCGCCTAGCTTTCACGTGAGGAGCTAAAGAACATGACCTCTTGGCTCCCACGGAGTCCTTGACCTGCTCTGGCACACTTCAAATCGGTCGCACTGACATGTCGGGTACACAGGCAGTTTAACGACAGAGGAACCTGCATCCTCTCACACTCCCTAAGGCAAAAGGAAAGATTTGCTCTGCGGGCAACACTTTGCACTTGCAAGCAGATGGTCACGAGTTCGAATCCCCATTCGGGGAGGGTGGGGTGGAAATGTCACCCTTGAGATCACGTCTCAGGGTTAAACCACAATTTGGATTCCGGAGCTGCATAGCTCACATACAGTTATGTTGTAAAATAAACAGAAATGTATGTGGCTTTTGCAACAGAATGGCGATGAGAGATTTGATCTTACAAACATTTCAAAACCAATTACAAAGATTACAAAGGTTTGTTTTATTTTTATTCATTTTTTAGATACATTTTAATCATGTGGCCAGCATGATCTACGTGTTTTATTGATCTGTTGTGTTTATAAAAGAAATTTTTTTTTTTTTAAATCACAAATTTGTGCTGGAGAAAGGTGCACTGGCAGAAAAGACATGGACAAATGACCAATAGAAACAAAGGAGGTAAACGCCTTGTCTAAGTGATCCTACAAGCACTGAATCAGTGTTTATTTGGACTGCAGGATGGTTCTGTCCTCTCCATTTCCTGCCTCCTGATTATGGCACATTACTACTCTACCAATGCTGGAGTCTTGCTATGCTTTTATATTCTCTTTCAGTAGTTTAAAATGCTTTTAACATTAAAGCAAACCGTTTGAAAGGAGGGCAATTGACATTCCATAGCACTGGCACATCTCTATGTTGAGATAAATAAATATGCCAATACTGTTTTGAATTATTAATTAATGTGTGATTAATGCAAAGTCTTGTGGAGGAAATTGTGTGCACAAGATGGCAATACACAGGAAACCAGCACTTCACAAGTATACGAGAGTAGGACGGACCAGGCGATGAGATTTTTTATTTTAATTCGGGACCTTAGTCTATGCACTGCTGGCTAATAGAGTTAGCTTTTTGTTATTTTGCGATGCGCGTGTGCATTTATTTATTTATTTTTTGCATGAGACATTGTACAGTATGGGCCTGATTTACTAAGACTTAGCGTGCACAAGCACTTTTAGCATGTGAAAACCAATAACATGACAAATGATTGGCCATGGCATTAGTTTTGCACCAATCACTGGTTGTGTTATTAGTCTTGCGTGAATGTGTGTGCTAAACGTTTGTGCACTCGCTAAAGGTATTAATAAATCGGGCCCTATATGCACGGTGGGAAGCCAGCCTGTCACATAATTGCATAAATATGGGATCTGTTGCCTTGTAGTGTGATGTGCAAATACACGGTTCGAGAAAGATGAGCACCGTGCTGAAAATGGAGTTTTGGACTGCAAAATCGAATAAGCGTACCTCTTCCACTAACACCTTCAATCTCCCAAGCCTGCTCATGAAGAGCTTATATTCTCCTTGATCTGCTGTTTCCTCTGAGTCAGTGACCCACCGGCCCCCCCAAAAGGCCGGAGGTAGATCTCCGTCATCAGAGGCTGTCCATTCAATCAATGGGCTTTTTCATCGCGCCCCCCGCTCGTGACGTCCGATCCACTCAGGTGACCTCTAGATCAAGGCGATCCTGTACAAAGCCGCCCCCACTGCGCCTTTGTTCTTCACAATGGCGCGTGTTGTATGAAGCCCCTGTGGGCGGGACCAAACGTGTGCGTATGGTGCGCCCACCAAGAGAGAGGGGTGCGCCTCCCGAACGGGGAAGACACACGCAAGCAACCTTTTGAGCTTGCTTTCTCCCCATGGCGACCCCCCACCCACCGGTTGCTCAACCTCTTCTTTCAACCCCTCAACGCTCACTGCCCGCCCACCTGTACTAACCAGCGCAGAAGTAGGACGCGGAGTTATGTCTGCTGTCAGCGTGAAGCTGAGGCTTCATCATGAAATGCTTCATAAAATCACTATACCCTTCAGGCCTTGGTAGGCTATCCATGAAAACCTTACTGTTCGAGAGAGGAATGACTGTGTAGATCGGCCATTGCGCAGGCCCACGTCATTGGAACATGGCAGCTTCCCAAAGGCGTGACATCATGCCCAGAACATCCATCCTTTGATCGCACTAGGAGGGCCTGGAATTCTGTATAACTGGGACGTAAGATGTAGCTCTTAATTCCCTTAATGACATTTCACAATGAAAACACAAAGGAAGGGAGCAAGCCAGAAGGAAGGGCCTCTGGACCATGCCCAGCAGAATGAGGACTGAGGCACTGAAACAGCGCAGGATGGGCTCTCCGTCTATAGCCGGGTTCCTCCTGAGATTTCTTCCCATTGGGGACTTTTTTTCCTTGACACGGTTTGAGTGTTTTTTTCTTCCCAATGGGCAGTTTATTTTTTTTTTTACCTCACCTGCTCGGCTTTTGGGGGTTCAGGCCTGGTCTTTGCCCAATTTCCTCACAGAAAAGTGTCTTTGTGACAGTTTAAAAAGCGCTACACAAATTAAATTGAATTTAACAAAATTGCATGTATCGATGGCAGCCGGTAATAGAAAATGTGAACGCAGCTTGTGAAACTGGCCTTATATTTCTCACCCTTTTTTTTTTTTTTAATGTAAAACTCAATAAAGTAAAAGTAAGTAACACTAAAATTAAACAAAAACCCAATTAAAGTCAAACTGTCATTACCAGCTTTGCATTAATCATCAAAGAAGTGAATGAAATATTGAAAAAAGTAAATAGAAAAAAGAAGAAAAAGAAGAAAAAGGAGGCTCGAAAGTCTTAATACATGTGCACCTTCACTAGAGCAAGCATGAATATCCAAGAGGTGCAAATTGAGAGTGCATCTTCTTGATCTAGCGGGAGACATGTGGAGTTGATTAAGCATGAGCATGTTGACTGTCCAAATTATTTAAGGATTAGAAACCGAAAGATTCCTCACTGTTTTGCATGTTAAGGAAATATAATTTCCGACCTTGGGTCATTCCTCCATCTCCCCTTCGGAAAATGAAGAATTTATTTAATCATTCCGATTTGGAAGAGTAGCCTTGCCTTACTTTCCTCAAAGACAATTGCATTTTTAGATCATTATTCTACTTTCTTCCTCTTCCGTCCCGGGTCACTGTCTGTAGCCGCGGCGCTGTAAGGCATTGGATCTCCTCCCGGCGTGCCGCGGATTCCAGTTTTTGGATGCTGTCCGGGAGCACCTTGGAGAAAGCCTGGGATTGGGAGGAGGTCACGGAGTGCGTCAGACGACGAGCGAGCACCTGCTCCCGTCCGAAGGCGGAATGCCGAGGAGCCGGGGGAAAAATGATTAGACGGTGTGATGTTACAGACTATCGAGGAGGTTGCAGTCTTAAGCAGATGTCCGAAACTCCAGCTCCCAACATCCGCCTGCAGACTCTGCAGACTTTAGTCATGTTACGATGCGCATGATAAAATGAACATTACGAGTGTTTATGCAATGAGTCACACAGTTGCCAGAGGATGGGGATATATATACCTTTGTAATACAGGATATTAAAATCTACCGTACATCTGACACACAATAACAGCAATAAGTCACAATAATCAGATTCAGACAGTCTGAGGTGACATGGATGGATTTCCGAATTCTGGACATCGCTCTCTTCTGGAAGGTTCCGAGCCGCCATGGGACCCGCCGTGACGCAAGCCGCGAGCGAACCCACGCAAAAGCCGCCGTAGAGACTGATGCGCAATTTAACGTCAAGCGGCTCTTGGACGCTACGCCGTAACGGCCCAGCGAAGCCGATCCATCTTCCCGCTTTTTTTTTTTCGGAGGGAATCAAGGTCGTTCGGAGTGGGAGAGGGACAGGGGGGGATCGGATCGACGGAACCGGAGCTTTTTGGCGAGGAGAAAAGCCGGATTCGCACACGATCGCAGAGGAGGAAACGGTGATTGGAAAACATCTCAGGGCACCATTAAGGCTCTCTATGAGAAGCATATGCCGTCAATGTCTTAAACAGAGATATAAAGGTGTGTGGAGGATAGGGCCGCCAAGCCAAGCAGCCGAAGGGCGTATTTCATAGGCCGGCTCTGTTTTTAATGTAGGGGGGCAAAGGTAGCGGAAACGCTGACAGGACGAAACATCTGTTGAAGAGCGAGCTGAATGTGCACAAAGCTAGCATCTACGCAAACGGTGACGGAAAGCAAATGAGACATGTTGTGCGTGACCAGCGTGAGGCCTACACCCCCCCCCCCCCCCCCATCAGATGCTTCTGTTGTTGCCGCCATCCTGCTGTTGCCTTAAATTACTACTCAAAGCCCACCTGAGGCACACAGGCACCTTCTATCGTGCAATATCTTCGCAAATAAAGGTCGTTTTTTTTTTCTCAGTGTAGTTCAAATTCATTGTTAAACAGGGCAGTTGACAGAATCATTATGAAGATTTGGCCACTGCGTGTCGTGTCATGCATTGGTTTAGAGATATAATGCAAAGATGACAGTGAAATAAAGGGGTGACTGTGTATTGTTATGATCAGGGAACTTTATGGCCTTATATGAAGATTGTAGGTTCCTTTCCTAGTTGGGGGACCACCATTCTACTCTTGAGGCAGGTACTTAACCTGAATTGGTTCAGGAAAAATATCCAAACTACATAAATTAACCCTTTCATGCATGAATTATTACAAAACAGAAGCAATATTTTTTTTCACATCAAACTCCGCATGTGTTTCACCCGCCTAGGTCACAGAAATGTGCCCCAAATGGCCCCTTGAAAACATAGACCACACATGCAGATTACAACTCTTAATGCATGATGTCCACTTCAGTGGACAGAAGGTTTTTTGTACACAATACAAGAACTACGGTAATTCTTTGTTACAAATATACCAAATTCTGCTCCTTGCATCTTCCCTAATGAGACTATCTATTTTTTAACATGCTCTGTTCTCTAGGAATAGAAGGTTTTCACGGCTACACCAGAGGGAGTTTGTATGTTTCCACCTCCACCTGCCATTTTGACCTTCACTGTATCAAAAAAAAAAAGCCAATAAAATGTAACAAGATGGAGCATATCAAAATTTAGGCAAAGGTGCAAGGAATCTGCTCTGATATTTTTTGGAGATCACAAATGTTTTTGACTATGTTAAAATATACTTTGAAAAGCCTGTCCACTGTAGTAGGACTCCATGCATGAAAGGGTTAATTGTATGTGGAAATGTGATGTCACAAAAGGTAAACCAGAAGTCCCCCATTCACTGTTCATACCTACACCCTTCTCAGTAGTTATATCGCTCCCTGAATACTACACCACACTGCTACACCAGGAGCAGAAGTAGAGTATTCTGGGGGCAATTGTAACAGGGGTCAATTGTAACATAATTTTTTTGTTACAATTGCCCCCAACCCTGAACACATGAAACTAGCCAGCTTGCTGGATAGAATCTCAGCTCTAGCTTGTTTCAGATTGGTGCAATTTTATGGTGTTGCAATTGCCCCCTGTTACAATTGCCCCCAGAATACTCTACAGGTAGAGAAGCAGGTGAGTTTGCTATGACAGAAAAGACTGGAGCGCTGGAAAAGCTACTTGTGTCCAAAAGAGTGATTTCTCTGGTACTTAATGAAAAAACGAAAATCCTCGTAGGATGTTTAGTCAGCTGACAGAAATGGTGAGGGCCTCGTCCTTTACAGCTGCTCGCTCTGCTAAAGCGCTCAGAGCACCATCTGAAAATCTGCTACTTCCATTTTAATAAAAAGGAGACTTCCCTTGGATTTCACGGTTAATGATAGCATCGCTCAGCTCGCTCGCTCATTCACAGAGACACCTGTCCGCTCAGACCGTCACGTCGGCTCAAACCCATTGAGTGTGCATGTGCGCATTTGTGTGTGCGCGCGTGTACATGTGTGTGGGAGTGTGCGCCTACGTGACAGCATGTGTTCCCGCACGCGTGTCTGTCTTGCCCGGGTACACGTGTACGGTTTTCTCACCTTTCCCCGTGATCAATGGAAGTTTTAAGTGTGACAAACACAAGGCTGCGTATAAACTGCAGCCGTCGAAATGTTTCAGACCGGCTTTTCATTCCCTTCTCTGAGAAGATTCCTATTTCATAAATAACAGTTCGACATGTCCCTGAAGTGATGAGAGAGAAGAACATGATTTATTATGCGCATAAACGCATGTGTTTAGCTCCAGAAATAAACATTTGCATTAGGTGTACCTACAATTCAGAGCTGGGGTATTAGCCCAGACAGTCCCCAAACAGCTAATATGATGTAAGGTTCAAACAGGCAAACGGGGGAAGAATATCCAGATTTATTGTCTGCCGTGCTTTTGAACGTCAGCCAGTGACAGTGGACTGGGCGCGCGGGATGGAAAACCGCCCGACTCCCACAGCTCGGAGAACAGAACACACCTCGACCATGACTCCGGGAAATAACCTGCCACGTCGGGAACACACAAGTTGCGCCGAAGTCAACAGCGGACTACACACCACCGGGGGGGGGCCATAGAAGGCCTCACCTTGGCAACAGTTTGGTGGAAGCCTTTAGGCCTCTATTGAACGCTATCGCATTGTGAATTGTCCGTAACGTTGCGCAACAAGCACGCGTACGTTAATTGAAAAGTGAAACTACTGTGAAAGACGCTGAATCAAAAAGGTAACACGAGTTATTTTCCCAAATGGCATGGAGTTTGAATTGAAGACACGTTGATCCGAGGAACATCGGGTCACCCGCAGACATACCATCGAGCAGAATGTTGCTTGTTTTATATTGAAATTCCATAAAACACAATTGCCAGAGAGATTGAGAGAAAGCCGCTTGTTCCGGACTGAAAAGCCATAAGCTCACTGTGTGAGATTGCCATTGTTCATTATTTTTAACGGTTCGAGCACGTTTGTAAACATGACGGATGCCCCTGGGGGTTGTTTCGCGTCCCGTCCCTGGATCTTCTGGAAGTCTCCGTCCCGAGCGATTGGGTCTGGGAGTGTTTATGCTCGCTGAAAAATGGTGCTTTCAGCGGACGCAGCCCCCGCGCGTCTGGCCAGACAGGCGGCCAATCGCGGGGCGGGAGGGAGGGGGGAGCTTTTCCTCCGCTCGCGGGTCGCAGTCCGGGATCAGGGAGGGACGCTCGCGAAGCGCTGACCCCGTCACCCCCCGAAATCTTCCCAGTCACATCTGGTTTCAGTTACAGCGATCCGCACACAAAGCGGGTCGACCTTCTCAAAGCACGGCTCTCGTTTTGCATACAATAAATAAGTCCCGTTTGCCTAGCACACTGGAGCTGGGGGCGGGCAAGGACAGGCCCTGTCGGCTTACTGGATTTCACACCCACTCTTAATTATTTAATTAGCCCAAACCTTTTGCCACATTTCCTGATAAGTTAATGAACAGCAGCTGAAGAAACAGCCTGATGAGACCTATGCTGGTTTAACCGTAGATTACTGTAGATTTAACCGTAGATTACACCGTAGATTAGACCACAATAATGTTGGGCTAATCTGCGGTTAAACCAGCATAAGCGTATTCAGCTAATTAGCTAAATTGGTGTAATTGGTAACAATGAAAAACCTACAAATACACTGGCCCTGCAGCTAAATAACGGGTTACAAACGGTAATTTCAATTCTCTGTGGATTAATCAATATATTATCATAGCATTTGCCAGAGGCCACAAGCCTTTTAGCAGTTAGCGTGGTGTAAGCAAATGCAGATACAGTCGTCTATTGATGAAGGTTTTGGAGGCAAAATATTCCAAAGTCGTGAAAGAAGCAGCAGGGTGAAGGGCATTTTGAGGAAAAAAAAAACAAAACAAAAAAAACAACACGCACCCCAAAATTCTCAGAAACAGTTTTATTTTTGATACACCTCCAGCACGAGGAGCGGTGCGATCGCATAAACAGCCGGAGAAAAGGGCGGCGCTAAGCCCCATGTCTGCTTTCCCACTGATCCCGGCGATGACAACTAAAGGAGGATTCGCAAATCAATGCTGTCTGCCGTGGCACGCTGTTTAATGAAAAAGGTTTTCTGGAAAACCAATCAACAGCCACGTTTCCCCCCGCCCCCCCCCCCCCCAAAAGTCTGCTAGCTGCTGCTGGACGGCGGATATGAGCGGCGACGGACGAAAACAGACCGCGCTGTCCGTGTGTCTCGGGGGGGGGGACATAGGTGTAAAAACGAGTTCAGGGGGGGTCAAACGGCCATCCCCCGAGATGCAAACGACGAACGCCGCTTCTTCGCCTTCACGTCTCTGCTCCAATTGAACCAAAATTCAAAGAAATAAATCCAAAGAAATATTTTTAATAAGCCCTGTTGGAGGTAGTGAATGAAATGCAACGACTGTCCCGGGTACGAGGCAAGCTTATGCTTGTTAACATTACGAAAAATGGCAATATTTTCCCAATAGGCAATTCATTGTCATTGTAGAAACATTTCCCCCTTTTAGGTAATATGCGGATGTTTTGTGGATGGCGGGTGTTTTAAAAAAAACCTTGGGGGGAGGGGTCTCAGCATTGTCCACACACTCTTTGCGAGCCGCGACGTCGGCAGCTCGAATCCGGCCGCGTGACCTTTGACCTTTGCCGCACGCCTCTCCCCCTCTTCCGCACCCACCCTTCCTCTCTCTCTCTACACTGCGCTGTCCAATAAAGCTGAAAAGCCATAAAAATATATATATTTTTTTTTTTAAAAGCCTTGTCTACCCACTCAACGCAAAGCAGACGGCACTTTCCCATAGGCAGGTAGCCCTACATAATAATTAAACAGGAAAGCATGCGGACAGTGTGAGTTGGTAATAGTCTGGACATGTGCATGTCCGGTAATTTATTACTATTAAACAAACAGACACTAAAATAAACCTTTATCATAAAAGGGATTTTCAAGAGCAGACTGTGTGGGCACGTCTCGTGTGATTCGCACGGCTAAACAAGATCGTCTCTCTATTCCCTCTTTGACGGTAGGAAAAATTTGAAGCAGAGTCACCGCCCGCCAAGGGTTTTGTTTCCCCCTCCCTTCCGCCCGTCTGCATAGTTTTAGGGCAATAAAAAGGGTCCCATGTTTACAAAAGAGCACAGACGGCACGTTTGTGTGTGTGTGTGTCTGTTGCAATGCAGTAGAGGGGAAGAACAGCAGTGGTAAACACAGACAATGACTCCACAGACCACATCTGGGAAGGAGGACACAGGCTGCGTGCAGGGACCGTGTTAAAACTATGCGTTCCCCACCCAAAACTCATATTCCCAAGATACAGTGCAGCACACTACAGGCCAAACTGTACCCCAGTAACAGTCCCTGCATGTCGCCATTGTGAGAGACGGTCCCTCAAACAGTTACAATATCAAGGTTCTCAGAAATATGCACAGCTTCTTGAAATGAAAAAAAAAAATAAAATAAAAAAACTGCCGTACTATTCACACAAGATTCAGTTCCAGATTAAAGTTTGAAGTCCCAACAGTCGGAATTCAGTCAGCCAGGACGTCCCATGGCACACCAGTGTCCCCCGCCGGTCGGCCGGACCCCCCACAAGTCCGCCAGTTAAGCTGCACATGAACTGAAGTCTTCCTCTGACTCGCGTCTGTGCGAGCCCGACTTACACGCCTGTCTGCGCTCTCCCAAAATCAAAAACAGAGACTGTGATGAGCGGGGTTGCATGCGCATGATTGCACATTCCAAATTGGGCGGGGGGGCAAAGCAATAATAAAAAAACTTTACGGTTAAATTTACTTGTGGGGCGCGTATGACGGTATGTTCCACACACAGACGTCACATCTGTTTACCTGAGAGACAGAACGAAGAAACAAATGGGGGAAGTGTGAGATTTAATCTCACCCCCTGGCCACTTCGCACACTCGAATGGATGCCGGTTTGATGCCAGTCTGGGCAACGTCTTGTAAATTTAAAAGCCGTTTGTGGACATTAAATAATCAAACTCTCTCCGTTTGACGCACAGAGGAAAAGCAGTCTGGTTTTGAAGATTTCCCATATAGACTGTGCACCTAAATTGACCCTGTCTGTTCCAAATAGAAGGGCGTCCACACAGTCAGCACCGTTCGTTTCAAAAACTGGTTTGTATTTTCATAAAGAATCGCAGTAAATGTTTTCCAAGCACTAGACAGAAGTTCATAAAATCAAATGTATTTAATGGCAAATCTTAAAGAGTCATAGTACACTGGGGCCTGGGTTCAATCAATATACCGTACGTCCTTACCTTGACAAACACGCGCACGTAAAAGTTTATTCAAACTTAAAATAAATCAAAGTTGGGTAAATGTTGATTTAATCTGGATCTGGGTATCATATACCTTTTGTTTATATTGCATTGCATTCATTGAGCAGGTTCTGTTAACCAGCATGGCCTGCTGTATATGAGAACACGAGAATTGGATCTAGCAACAGAACAATAAAGCTTTGAAACTGGACAATCAATCAGAATATGATGACCCGGTGACAAGAGGGGAATCTGTCAGTGCGTCACGTAAAAAAAACCGCTACACTCACTGCATATGTGATAAACGCAAACGATCATTCAGGTCCACATTACACGTCCATTAAATTAGAATGTTACCGGAGAGACGTGGAGCACATCCAAATTCTGAAAAGCGGAGCTTTTAAAAGAGCGCTAACAACCGTACAGCAAAGCTGGACACACACAGTAAACTACACGCAACCAGCATGCAGTATAGTGGTGTAGATACCCTCATGGAAAATGAATATACTGCAGTATATTGTAAATATATCAAAATTATTGTCACAATATATTTAAAATATACTGCAGTATATTACATTTCCATAAGGGGTAGGTGCTCCAGTATAACATGCTGTGGAATCACAGGCCTGACAAGAAGACATTAACAATGTCAAGTGGCCTCTTACCGTCCAATGAACAATGAGCGGCATTTGCATTCCCTCAATGAGTGGGGCTCTCCATACGTGCTCCAACACTGACCCCTGGAGTTCCCTAATGGGTTTAATGGCATTCCGCCCTATCAGAGGCACCGGGTTACAATGAGCCACGCTCACAGGGCACTTGCAGAGAGGGGCTGTC
>CM056394.1:10186199-10407088 GCA_029718625.1 Synaphobranchus kaupii | reverse complement strand
TGTAAAAAAAAAAAACTTGAATGAAACTGACCGTCGCCATGGAAACCGCGTACACAGAGCCGGGACGGGGAAAAGGGCAGGCGGGTTTAAAGGCCGTGGACGACGTCCACGTTCCCGTTCGCCGGAACCGCGGAGGCCACGGGGGAAAGGTAATCTCAGGAACAGCTGCGCTCCCGCCTCAGCTGGTTAACGGCGTTCCCGGGAAGCATCTGCGGAACGTGTACCAAAACAGGAAGGCAGAACGGACTCCGTAACCGCGAGCCTCGAGGATGGAACGAGTAAAAACAAAAAAACTAAAATAAAATGCTCGCTGCTTTGAAATCAACTTATTTTTCTGTTTACCACTCATCAGACAGGCTTATTTTTTTATAATTCAACCTTCTGGTATTACACAATGAGTCTGATACTTAATGGAAAATGCAGAGCCTAAAATAATATAGCACAGCCTGCTGTAACCATAACCACCACTGATATTGCACCGCTTGACCAGACTCACAGTGGGCATTATGACACGTCTTCTCTTCACAATTCGAAAGTCAGTTCCTAAATGAGCTCTGGGGGGATTTAATGCACGTTGCAAGGACTGACTCAGTGACATAGGATGTTTGTCAGAGGAACAGATCGACATACCTTTCCAAGCAAGAGTAAAAACACTTCTGTTCAAACACTTCAGTCAAAACAGACACAGAATGGGAATATAATATAATATAATATAATATAACATGATAAAGACTACACAGGTCAACATCCAAGAATGATAATGTTCTCCTTTCCCAGTCATATACAAGCGATCAGTTAGGGGACTGAATTCAAATGCAAGAAGAATATTATTCCTACCGATCTCTGCACATTGCAGCCAAAGCCCAATTATTTAGCACAGGGGTCCTCAATCTCACCAGAAAGGGCCGGTGTGGGTGCAGGCTTTTGTTCCAACCCAGCAGTAACACTTATCAATCACTATAGCGCTTGCTAAGGACCTAGTAGAATCAGGTGTGTAACTGCTGGGTTGGAACAAAAGCCTGCACCCACACCGGCCCTTACTGGATAAGATTGAGGGACCCCTGCTTTGGCAGGTGTCTCTAAGTAGCAGACCTTTAGGACCTCTCGCAGCTCCACGACATTTCCCTTGACCCTATGTCATCACCCTATGTCATCACCCTATGTCATGCCACGTACTGTACGTGTGTGATGAGAGATGATCAGGAATGGGACGGGAAGCTTTGACCGGGAATACTGCAGCTGTTTTTTCTCCTACTCATCAACAATCAGCGCACCTGCAAGAACCATCAACGCACCTGCAAGAACCACAACGCACCTGCAAGAACCATCAACGCACCTGTAAGAACCATCAACGCACCTGTAAGAACCATCAACGCACCTGTAAGAACCATCAATGCACCTGTAAAAACCATCAACGCACCTGTAAGAACCATCAACACACCTGCAAGAACCATCAACGCACCTGTAAGAACCATCAACGCACCTGTAAGAACCATCAACACACCTGTAAGAACCATCAACGCACCTGTAAGAACCATCAACACACCTGTAAGAACCATCAACGCACCTGTAAGAACCATCAACGCACCTGTAAGAACCATCAACACACCTGTAAGAACCATCAACGCACCTGTAAGAACCATCAACGCACCTGTAAGAACCATCAACGCACCTGCAAGAACCATCAACGCACCTGCAAGAACCATCAACGCACCTGCAAGAACCATCAACGCACCTGCAAGAACCATCAACGCACCTGTAAGAACCATCAACGCACCTGCAAGAACCATCAACGCACCTGCAAGAACCATCAACGCACCTGCAAGAACCATCAACGCACCTGCAAGAACCATCAACGCACCTGCAAGAACCATCAACGCACCTGTAAGAACATCAATGCACCTGTAAGAACCATCAACGCACCTGTAAGAACCATCAGCGCACCTGTAAGAACCATCAACGCACCTGCAAGAACCATCAACGCACCTGCAAGAACCATCAACGCACCTGCAAGAACCATCAACGCACCTGCAAGAACCATCAACGCACCTGCAAGAACCATCAACGCACCTGCAAGAACCATCAACGCACCTGTAAGAACCATCAACGCACCTGTAAGAACCATCAACGCACCTGTAAGAACCATCAACGCACCTGTAAGAACCATCAACGCACCTGCAAGAACCATCAATGCACCTGTAAGAACCATCAATGCACCTGTAAGAACCATCAATGCACCTGTAAGAACCATCAACACACCTTTAAGAACCATCAATGCACCTGTAAGAACCATCAACACACCTGTAAGAACCATCAATGCACCTGTAAGAACCATCAGCGCACCTGTAAGAACCATCAACACACCTGTAAGAACCATCAATGCACCTGTAAGAACCATCAACACACCTGTAAGAACCATCAATGCACCTGTAAGAACCATCAGCGCACCTGTACGAACCATCAGCGCAGAGACAGCCGGCAGGTGCAAGATAAGTGTTTCTCGTGTTTATGTGTAAAATGGAAAACAATATGGTGTACACATACCAGTTCATATTTCATCTCTCTCTCACTCTGGGGCTCGTGGGGCTCTCGGTTGCCCCGTTTTGGGGTATAAACCTGTTAAATTACAAGTGAACATGACAAAGCGGGTGTGTTTCTTGTGTGCATTTAGATTCATTATCTCTCTCTCTCTCTCTCTCTCTTGCTCTCTCTCTCAGATAACTTGTTTCTGAAATAAAGATCACATAATTAATATGCTCTCCAATGTATAATCCTATACATTAGTAGTCCTTAGTTTGAGTACATCATATCCAGTCCCTGACAGTTTAATATATGAGAAGAGCCTCCCCTTGCTGGCTTGTAGTTCTTTGCTATGGAGCTGCTGTACAAATATACCCTAAACTGGGTAGAAGCATCCATACTTGGGGAGGAGAATTGCTGATGCAATAAACAGATGACCTATCCTGGGAGGTTAGGCAGTATTAAGATATTTGGTGTTTCTCAAACCAGCCGCTACAATCAAAACTTTTTTTCCATGAACAGTAGCTAGAAAAGCGAAACTCTCTCATCGAAAATAGTCTTTTCAAACATTACGGCTTTCGTTGATGGAACGGTAGGAATATTTCGAGTTTGTTTGATGAGCCAATCACCCTGATCAGTGCCATATTATCCCATTCACAAAAACCCAAACATAACCATCTCCTCTCCGCTTCATTGCCTGTGACTAGATTTTGTTGTTGAAAACACCCATTAGCTGAATATTCCTCTGATTTGGATGTGCCTGAATTGGAAACATCCAATCATATCGCAGTGCTCCAAACCAAGAAAAGTCATATTTGTTCCATAGATGTGGAGCCAGAGGAATTGAGCTCTTAGTGCATTATTGTGGTCGGCCAACTGAAAAAGCCCAGGCTCCTAAAGTTGCGACGTCTGGTCTGTTAAACTGAGCTGATGGTATATTATATATATATATATATATATATATATATATATATATATATATATATATTCACTGACAGAGCTACTTGGGAGTGTGAACTGAAACAGAGCCCAGTCCATCCCTCTACTCCTGTGTGACAAGAAAAAAAATCAATCCACTGAATTACCCATGATTCTGCGGTCCAAGCTTGCACTTGCCTACCTTTAGTATGAGAACTAATCTCAGTTCAATCTTGTTGCTCCGGTAATGTGTAATTCAGTCCTTGGCAATATTTGATTCGTATCTTCAAGCACGGATTCCTAACAATGGGTTTTTTTGTTTTTTTTACATTTTGACATAACACCACTGGCATGAAGAAAATTAAAACATTCTGTAGAACTCATGGTAAGAAAAGGTTAAAGTATTAATTTAAGCTATTTGAGGTTAGACAATGCGGTTAAAATGTTTATGAAATGAAGAGTAATTTTCAAAGATCTCTGTCTAAATTTACAGTTTAATGCTTTGATTTTAAATGATAAGTAATCTGGTTACTGAGAAAATGTTTATATTGGTCAGTTGTTTAACAATTTTTTATTATTTTAGTTTCAGAAGGGCCATTGTCTTGCCAATGAAGACATGGCTAATTTAGGGTTTGGACCATGGCCTCAAATTATACTTACACAATTTTCATTCTGAAAATGTGCATAGGATAACATCAAATATTAACATTAGGCTGCACTTTAACCCTAATTCATGTGGTTATGAAACTATTTAACTGGAGAATTGGAGGATGGATGGTTTTTCATTTATCAGTTCCTTAAAGAAAAAAATCTATATTAGTATATGATTTTAAACCTTTATATGAGACAGCTGATGCAGAAGTTTAATATACTTTGAAAAAACAGAAGTACAGTCAGGTACAAGTTGTGATATAAGAGGATTTGGATGACGCTGTTGGATAAACATCATACTTCACCCACAAATGCACGTTAACACTCAGCTCAAGTGCTGAAATACCCTGCTGTTTTATTCTCCGCGGTGGTGTAACAGCTGTGTGTTATTTTTAATGGCTCCCAAAATAAACCGGCAACGGGCACGGCCTGATTGTGAGATTTAATTCTCCCCGAAAACATTCCCAAGTTGCGGAATCAACTGCGTCCCTGGGTAGCGGCCCCTGGAAAATGTAAAATCAATTTTAATGAATAATATTGATTTATAAAGAGGCCGAGTACAGTAACATCATAGTGGCCACCCCTGGTGCTGCCTCAGTTGACCTAATCTCCATGCCAAAAAAAGCTTTTGAAGGAAAACTATTTCACAGAACTGACATTAAAATGTAACTTGTTAAACAAATATTTAAAAACAAACCCTTTTCAGGAGTACCATATAGCACATATATTTAATAATAACATTTATGACTATATGCTGCTAAATCACCTAGGCTTAGAATTATATTAATAAAAAATGTGCATCAAAGCTCCATTATTAGTATAAGGTATACAGTACTTTATCCCAAAATCAGCTTCCTTCCCAATCACGCTGTTATTTATGGAAAAACTGGTGCTCTCATTTCATACTTAAGCTGAGGGCAATTTTTCTAGAAGGCAGTAGTTTCAACTGAACCATAGATGTAACATGCATTGATATTAAAATTAACGTTACCTTGGTGGTACTTGGCACACAGGTGTGCTATGCATAAAGGCAGTTAAACACTTGCTTTGCAGCCACAGACCTGACCCCTGTATCACATACAAGGACAGATGTTCTGGATGGATCCATTGATGCTTCAGGAAGAAACGTGACAGAATTCGCACTAAATAGGGAACATCTGAAATCTTAGCTCACTGCTGACTGCTGACGGTCTTCATGTAATGATGGCCCCAAAATTCCCTGTCACAATGAATGCCATGCAAAAAGTTGTGTAAGTCGCTCTGGATAAGAGCGTCTGCTAAATGCCTGTAATGTAATGTAATATGATCTTATGGTCTGCCCTGTATTTTCATAATTTGTAAAGATTGTTGAACTGAAGGAAGTCATGCAACATCAGCTGTGGTGCATAGCATTTTACTGTCACCAAAGACACTGGTTTGCAAAATAAATTATCTTGACACGCTGCTGAAATACTGGGATTGTTAAGGCTGGAACACAGCCATTTTGAAAGATGTATAAAAATAACACAAAATTGAGAATGATACACTGAGTTCTGAGGTTTTTTTCCCAGGTTTCCAGGGTTCAGAATACAATTTCTTTCATGAGTAATTTCGGCAGAAAGTAGCCTACATCTTTACTCTCACGCGAGAGCCGCATGGAAATAACAGGAACTGAACTAATTGAATCTGGAAAATTGTCGTTCGAGGAAAACATTTATTCGGGTCTGCCTGCGCTGTTATTCCACTTCTGTAACGTTTACTTTGTTCTCTGACAATAGGCTTGCCTTGGCACGACTCCGTCAGTGGGGCAGGGGTTTGAACATGAGTCAGCCCTGTTCTGACAGAAGGCAGAATTGAAACTGCTGCCGTTAGGACATCAGAGGGCCTACTTCTCACTCGAGGCATACCCGTCAGTAGTGACATCCAGGCTGCACGGCTGCAACAACTTTGACAGCTTAATTGGAGTGCATGATTGTAATAACATGACCAGAGACCCACAGATTCCAAGGCATCTGGAAGCTTTAAGCGAATCTGGTTTGCGCTGATCAATACTTCAGCTATTACTGCTGGCATATTTAAACGATGAAATCATCACAAGCAATGATCTCCACCATCTTTCACATACTGTACGACTCAACTTGACTTGCAAAGTGTAGCCGTGATCACATGTTCACTGAACTGAAATTGCGAATTTTACAAGAATTACGCTTCAAAGCCAGTTTAGGATATTGTTAAATCTCAGTCCTCCGCTGTCAAACCTTAGCAGAAGTCTTTGGCCAGCTTTATTCAGTATAAACAATGTAAGGCCAAAGGGATTTCCAGATTGTTGGCCAAACAAGAAGCTCAAATGCTCCTGGTCCTGCGTGATTGATGTTGGCAGTGGCAAATCTTTGGTTTCTAACACTACTTGGAGTGAAGCCGTGTAGCAAAGATATGCTTTTAATGGCAGTTATATCTGATATGGCTACACTGTGTAACACTATTCAATATACCTTCTGGCTATTGGCAGTGTCCTTTTAAAAGTGTGTCTGTACCTTTAGTTTAGCTGGTTCATATGGAAAAGTCCATTATGATTAGCATTTTCATCACTCGGTCCAATGTATACTGGCCACACTGTGCACGGCGAGCTTTCTTAATATCAGCATCGTCATGTTTACAGTAACACATGGAGAGAAAAAAAACGTTAAATCTTACCTTAAAAAGTCTTATATTTTCCATTAACTTTCCAGGAAAAATCTGTTGGCAGTGAAATTAGCATAAGGGGGAATGTCTGTCGCTGTACAATGTGCTGTATCCTGATTTTGGCCCTGTGTACATCTGCTTTGGGGCGTAATAGATCTCTTTCCACTGCAATTACTGGACAATTCAAAATCCAATGTGTGATTCATTTCCTTGGGTTGGACTGCACCAATGCTACACGACGCAAACTAACGATGCCGTTCATTTTTCCCTTTCAAACATTTCCCCTGCACTAATTATTACCATATTTGTGCTGAAGAATATAGAGTATGTGGTAAATTTTGGGGAAATACGCACGGGAATTAAAAACATTGTTGAAATGCTCTGGATGGATCTGGATTGGGTGACTTTAGATGAATTATTCAAAAATGACTTTATATCCAGCCCCTCCGCTGCCCTCTTTAATGCAGACAGGTAAATCATTATAATGGCAGTCGCATGACCCAGTTGGTTGTGTTTTCTCTTTTTTCTAAATCACAAAGCAGAAACCACAGGGAAATACACACGTATAAATTTGTTTGAAAAGTAGAACTGCAGAGGGTTTGTGGGAGCAAGATTTGCATTTGCGTGATCATCCATGCCTTTACCGATGCATGTGTATAAATATCCATTTTAGACGTGCTGAATTATGCCACCACTGCGGTTTTGTTTGTTCCCCTGCAACCCCCCCAACCGTCATCCACACTATTTTCTGCCTCAGACTTAAGTGTGTTCTGTACATATCCACATCCACAATATTTACAGTGCAATGTGCGATATGTTTGGTGCTATTGCATACAGATCTCTCTTGATGCAACCACAGTGCGTATGTGGCCTTAAAGCAGATTCCTATGTGCACATCACTGTGTTTGCTGCAAGCCTTTTTCAGCACAGAGGAAGTTTCATTAGGATCCCAACTGTGTTTCTGGTTCTCTGGTTAAGGCAGTTGAATTTTTATAGCGAATGTCTGGAAACACTCTCATGCGTCCACTTTTAGCGACGTGTGTTCATAACAACGTCACGGCACTGAGACAAAATGTACGCGTGTCTCCTTAAACAACATGTTACAGAAGCAACAACTATTTTGGTAAAGAAGAATGTAGAATGCATCTCTACACGGATAAAAACCCCTTCGGCAAAGAAGCAGCAGGTTATTTCTTATTGCTATCCCCCGTGTGCTCACGATGTAAGGAATGCTATTAGACAACGCAGAAGCAGGCGTCCATTCCAAGACCGTAACTTATTGCCCCGAGAAAACAATTAGCCCACATCCAGGTTACGCGTCTTAAAACGCTTCTGGGTCCAATTACCCTCGCGCCAGAGCGGAGGAAATTAATGCAGCAAAGCGGCAAATAGCGGAAATGATGTTGCAAACAAAGGGTCGTAAAATAAAAGTCGAAGAGTCCGCGGGCGACGTTAAAATGCAAACGTCTCCGCTTCAACGCTACCGCTCGTTTGGCAGCTGGGCTTATGACAGAAAGGTTGCAGGTTTGCTTTTCATGTGGGAGATGCTATTATTGTGCCCTCGGGCAACTGCTCAACCTGAGTTGCTCCAGTACACTACAATAAAAAGTATGTAATAAGTGTTTTAGTCTTGTAATAAGACTTACAATATTTCTTTTCTCTCAAGTAGGAACTATTAGCTTGTTTTAAGTTACTCTTTGCTTGACAAGTGAAATTTTCTTACCCCATTGGCAATATCTTATCTTGTCTTATTTAGCAAAAAAAGAAAGTAATAGAAATACGATTTTAAGTCTAAATATAAGACTAAAATGCTTGTTGAGATTGACTTATTTTTTGGTTTTGGATCCGGTTGTGTGTAATACGAGTGCTGGTTAAGTAGTCCTAGACCAGGGAATTGCACAGTAACACTGCAGTATTGACGCAATACCTTTCTAACACGTCAACTTATTTTTCCATCTTCTTTTTGGAGAGGAGAGATGGAGCGGTGACATACAGAGAACTGCTTAAACCCACCTGATGGAGGTATGATGATGTTTTTCTGCTGAAGACTCTCAGTCGGCTAAAGACACAACGAAAACTCACATCTGTGTCTTTGGGACCTGGCTTGTGTTCATGGCGACTGCCGCTACCAGCTGAACCACTTTGGAGGCGTGAATCGGTATATTTGGACAGTGTGTTTTCGTTTGTTTATTGATTGATTATTTGTTAGCCATTTAGCACACACTCTTATCCAGAGTGACCTACTCAGCTATAGCGTTCTTGTTACATACAATGCATCTATACAGCTGAATATTTCCTAAAACAATTCAGCCTATGTACCTTTCTCAAGAGGACTGCTCCCCCCCCAGCTGGGAATTGAGGCTACAGCCTTACAGTTGCAAGCCCCGTTCTGTAACCGCTCTGCCGAGCAGTTCTGCAGCGACAGAGGACAGGATGAGGATGGTGTATGAACACGCGTTCCTCACGGTGTGTGGGTCCCCCCCCCCCCCCCATCCCAGCAGCCTCTGCTTTCGGTCACTGAAACTCCCAAACCGAACAGTCCTCATTATCATCTCCTATGCATCTGCTTCTCCTCAGTTTTACAGCACTTATCATACATCACACACCCCCATACCTCCAACACCACCCCCACCCCCACACACACACACACACACACACACACACACACACACACACACACACACACACACACACACACGCACCAACACCACACACACACACACACCACAGACCTCCAGTTTCATCTCACAAAGGTCTCTCTGTTTCTCTGCTCCCTTCTCATAGAAACAAATCACGCTAGTTTTCCCCCGGCCCGGGGTCTTCTGTTTCCTCTTTCGCTGCCTCTGCCCCAAACGCACGAGCAGCCAGGTGCATGTGGCGCTCAGGTGAACTGCTTTACCCCCTCATACGGTGCTGCGTGTGATCCAGGAATAGTTCTGCGGCAGCCATGTTCCCCTTTAGCCAGATGGATGTAAGTGCATGTCGCAGGATTTGAGACTCGCTAATGAATAATCTCTCCTCTTCACACAACTGTAGGTCTCTGTCCTCATCTGCAGTGTCAGGGAGATTATGCAGGCCACCTACACTGCACGGTCGTCTACACAGGCCACCTACACTGCATGGTCGTCTACACAGGCCACCTACACTGCATGGTCGTCTACACAGGCCACCTACACTGCACGGTCGTCTACACAGGCCACCTACACTGCATGGTCGTCTACACAGGCCACCTACACTGCACGGTCATCTACACAGGCCACCTACACTGCATGGTCGTCTACACAGGCCACCTACACTGCATGGTCGTCTACACAGGCCACCTACACTGCATGGTCGTCTACACAGGCCACCTACACTGCATGGTCGTCTACACAGGCCACCTACACTGCACGGTCGTCTACACAGGCCACCTACACTGCACGGTCGTCTACACAGGCCACCTACACTGCATGGTCGTCTACACAGGCCATCTCCACTTAAACACGACGATGAGATGGCCAGGTTAGCAATTTACCTATGACAGAACTTCCTGTTTATTGTAATAAGTGCCATGGGCCCTTCAATGACCAGGCCGAGTTGACTCCTTGGTATACCTCCCGTTGCGCAGTGTCCCCATCACCATTGATTGTCTCCAGGCAGGAAGACTGCCCTCTCCCAGCCCACCAACAGCTCTTTAGGCAGCGACTGTTTCGCCGGGAGATTTCTCATCAAATCCAACCAGGAACCCTGCATATTATCAGCCGTCAAGCACAAGTGTGTTACAGGGTGGCCAGGCTGCTGCGTGTAATCTTATAACTCTGTTTATTTAATAGGGAGTACTTTAAAGCTGGCATATTTATGGTTTTGTCTTACCCCGTATTTGAGTTACACAGACACCCCCATTGGTCAGTTTTATGCACCCTTACTACTGCAAGGTTCGAACCTCACACAGCTGGGGGGCCTGTGTCTGGCGGCGCGGCGTCAGTGTCCGTTAGGGATGGGCAAAAGTCGGAAAATCATTAAACAGTTACGCAATGCCCAAAAAAAAAAAGTGACTGTTTACACGTTTAACCGACAAGGTTGGGTGGACAAGAAAGCTTCCTTTTAATAAGAATAGGAACGCCGATGGTCACGTTTTCTTGCCTAGATTCGTTGCACCCTTTTCAAAGTAAAAGCTCTCATGTTGATGTTTTAGATGCGGTCGGGCTCGAGCTGATAGCGTGGCTGCTGCACGGCTCGTCACTCACTGTCACTGTTGAGCGTGTGTGTGTGTGTGTGTGTGTGTGTGTGTGCGCGCGCGTGTGTGTGTGTGTGTGTGTGTGTGTGTGTGTGTTGAGAGAAACAGAGAGACATTCCCACCAGGAAAGTACAAAAGGTTACAAGAGGATAAAGGATGGGTCTGTGAAACTGAGCTGTCAGGCTGCGGGTTCTCTGTCGGCAGGGATGAAGAGAAGTAGAGCTGGGACGTCCGGCGCGGTTAATTAGAGCCATTTACCACTACGTGCCCCGGGGAGGGTAGCACAGCATTGTCATCATGTGGGCAGTCGCTGCATTCATTTCCCTGAGGCAGTGGTGTGTGTGTGTGTGTGTGTGTGTGTGTGTGTGTGTGTGTGTTCTGGAACTTATTTAAAAACTTACTTACCTACTTCCATGTGCCGCTTATGAGCCAGTACAAACGTCTGTATGTCACAGTATGTGCATCCGTGTAGCCCAACTGCACCTGCGTGTGTACGTATGTAAGCACAGGTCCCTCACTCTACAACTCAAGAGCAGCGTAGTTCTGTTCCTTATAGGCCATATACTGTTGTCATATTTCTGGTATTTATGGAAAAATGAAACATGCTTTTCCAGGTACGATGTACAAAAAGCATTTAGCAAATGGTTTGAAACCTTTGCGTACATGCATGAACCAACGACTGATTCTATGAAATATAAGTTACTAAGGGCCTTTAGCATATGCAAAACTAACAACACAGCCAATGATTGGTGCAAAACAAATCACTGGTCGTGCTATTGGTTTTGCGTGTGCTGAAAGGTTTTCCACATGCTGAAAGTCTAAGTAAATCAGACTTTAAGTATATAAAATGCAATTATTCTTTTTATAATAGTAAAAATAATGATAATTGTGGGGCAATTCTTCTGTGTCCGTTCCTCTCTGCAGTGCCCTTCAGAGTTGCCTGTATCCTTTAGAGACAGCCGACTGCATAACTGATGATCTCAGTGCTACCTTGATGTGAACTCAAGGCCTGTCCCTATTATTTGATGTGTGAACTAACACAAAACACTGTATAATGTGCCTTTTTTATTTTTAGGGCTTTATTGGACAGCAGAGTGTGGAGTGACAGGAAGAATGGGAGCGAGAGAGAGAAGGAGAGACGTGCGACAAAAGGTCGCGTGGACGGATTCAAACCGCCGACGTCACAGCTTGAAATTAGGATGTGGACAGCGCTCTGACAGGCGACACCACTGTGACACACCCCGGGTCGGAGACGGCGACTGACACCGGTGAAATTCCGGTCCCTACGCTCCCTGGTGTCGACTAGGCGATAGGGCTGTTGCCGTTGCATGTAAAACCAACTTTCCTGCGTTGCACAAAATCCATCTTTACGACTCGTGGGCTGCTCGATAATGAATTCTTAACGGTCAGCAAGAGTGAAAATACTCTCCGTCTGATTCTCCCTGGGTGACTATAACTGGATACAGTTGGCCTGTTATTCCAGGTCAGGGAGGATGAAGAGAAAACAAAACGTGAGTTTCCGTGAGAATGTATCACCACTCCTTTCCTTAATTTAGCTTTTCTCCTTTTTTGTTTTTTTCTTGGGATCTGCACAGGGAACTCTTGACATAATGCCGGGGCTAGCGGCCGTCTCTGTCCGATTCACAATGCGTTAATGCTGACCATTTCACCTGCGTGGAACAGTGCAGGTAACAAAAGCCAAGGAACGCCTGATTGATCCGATGCACTTGCGGAGGAGGAGACGGTGGGGAAAGAACTTATAAGTTACAGCGATGTGTTTCTCATCCAGTGTGTGCTTTTCACTTGATTTAGCAAACTTACCAGGCCCCATAAACCCATTCATCCTTGTGCACTTCCTGCTAAACTATCACCGGGAGACTTTTAAAGCTTTGCAGTCCTCCAGTGAAACATCCACAGCTTTTGAAAGGATATGCAGAGATGACAGGCTTCATTGGCGAATATTTAACCTGTCACGGTGACATCATTTCCTGTACTGAGAGAAGGTATTAAATCCCCCCCACCACAGGGGACCTGGGGGGACCGCTGTATATAAAAACAGCTTCGATTTCAATTCGGTTAAAATACTTCCACAAAACAAAGGGAAATCAAAAACAAATTGTTTCTGCTGTTGGCTACTTATCCGCCGGGGTTCCCATTCGTATGGCGAGGTGTTTGTAACAGGTCTGTGCTGTAGTCACGGAGAGGTAGCTCCAAAAACACAGCGCAAATATTTTGGTTGAATCAGCCCTTTTGGCAAATGGCATATGAAGCCAATGTGGAAATGGCCACTTTAAACATTTGACTCTAGGGGAGAGCATGAGTCAGGATAAAGAATTACCTGGACAAAAAGACACATCCATGAACTGCCTGCATTTGCCTACCAATAGGACGCCTCCTCACTCCCACGGATCATGTCTAAGAACAACCGAATAGAACATGTCCAAGAACGGCCGAACAGAACATTTCTAAGAACAGCCGAACAGACTATGTATAAGAACTGCTGAATAGAACTTGTCTAGAAACAGCCAAACAGCAAGTCTCTAAGAACAGCCAAACGGTTGCCTTGGAATGTTTATTTACCTTGACTTTATCATGTTAACAGGCATCCCTACTCCACAATGGAGATTTTATTTTTTATCAAAATGCATATTCTACATGAGAACTGGGTAATTGTACACTTGGTGGGCAGTGGTGGGCTGAATTCAAGGATTAAAGTAGTTTTTTTTTTTTATTTCTTCCGGACAGAGGTATAGCTGTTTATCTTGATCGGCAGCACACCGGTATAGGATATAAATAGCGTGGAGATAGTTGCAGGGCACTGGAACAGGAAGTACGTGGATGACTCCTTGACACCGGCACGCCAAGCAAAAACACCTGCAGTGAGGCCCCTTGAACATTACAGCTTTTATTCCGAAGGTCTAGAACGTTCCACGGACGCCACGACGGTCTTCCTCGCCAAGCGCGTCAGAAGCACGTCACATTTGAGTTTCCGACCCTCAATCTCCAGCTCGGAGCGGTGACATACAGAGAACTGCACGGTCGTCTACACAGGCCACCTACACTGCATGGTCGTCTACACAGGCCACCTACACTGCATGGTCGTCTACACAGGCCACCTACACTGCACGGTCGTCTACACAGGCCACCTACACTGCATGGTCGTCTACACAGGCCACCTACACTGCACGGTCATCTACACAGGCCACCTACACTGCATGGTCGTCTACACAGGCCACCTACACTGCATGGTCGTCTACACAGGCCACCTACACTGCATGGTCGTCTACACAGGCCACCTACACTGCATGGTCGTCTACACAGGCCACCTACACTGCACGGTCGTCTACACAGGCCACCTACACTGCACGGTCGTCTACACAGGCCACCTACACTGCATGGTCGTCTACACAGGCCATCTCCACTTAAACACGACGATGAGATGGCCAGGTTAGCAATTTACCTATGACAGAACTTCCTGTTTATTGTAATAAGTGCCATGGGCCCTTCAATGACCAGGCCGAGTTGACTCCTTGGTATACCTCCCGTTGCGCAGTGTCCCCATCACCATTGATTGTCTCCAGGCAGGAAGACTGCCCTCTCCCAGCCCACCAACAGCTCTTTAGGCAGCGACTGTTTCGCCGGGAGATTTCTCATCAAATCCAACCAGGAACCCTGCATATTATCAGCCGTCAAGCACAAGTGTGTTACAGGGTGGCCAGGCTGCTGCGTGTAATCTTATAACTCTGTTTATTTAATAGGGAGTACTTTAAAGCTGGCATATTTATGGTTTTGTCTTACCCCGTATTTGAGTTACACAGACACCCCCATTGGTCAGTTTTATGCACCCTTACTACTGCAAGGTTCGAACCTCACACAGCTGGGGGGCCTGTGTCTGGCGGCGCGGCGTCAGTGTCCGTTAGGGATGGGCAAAAGTCGGAAAATCATTAAACAGTTACGCAATGCCCAAAAAAAAAAAGTGACTGTTTACACGTTTAACCGACAAGGTTGGGTGGACAAGAAAGCTTCCTTTTAATAAGAATAGGAACGCCGATGGTCACGTTTTCTTGCCTAGATTCGTTGCACCCTTTTCAAAGTAAAAGCTCTCATGTTGATGTTTTAGATGCGGTCGGGCTCGAGCTGATAGCGTGGCTGCTGCACGGCTCGTCACTCACTGTCACTGTTGAGCGTGTGTGTGTGTGTGTGTGTGTGTGTGTGCGCGCGCGTGTGTGTGTGTGTGTGTGTGTGTGTGTGTGTGTTGAGAGAAACAGAGAGACATTCCCACCAGGAAAGTACAAAAGGTTACAAGAGGATAAAGGATGGGTCTGTGAAACTGAGCTGTCAGGCTGCGGGTTCTCTGTCGGCAGGGATGAAGAGAAGTAGAGCTGGGACGTCCGGCGCGGTTAATTAGAGCCATTTACCACTACGTGCCCCGGGGAGGGTAGCACAGCATTGTCATCATGTGGGCAGTCGCTGCATTCATTTCCCTGAGGCAGTGGTGTGTGTGTGTGTGTGTGTGTGTGTGTGTGTGTGTGTGTGTTCTGGAACTTATTTAAAAACTTACTTACCTACTTCCATGTGCCGCTTATGAGCCAGTACAAACGTCTGTATGTCACAGTATGTGCATCCGTGTAGCCCAACTGCACCTGCGTGTGTACGTATGTAAGCACAGGTCCCTCACTCTACAACTCAAGAGCAGCGTAGTTCTGTTCCTTATAGGCCATATACTGTTGTCATATTTCTGGTATTTATGGAAAAATGAAACATGCTTTTCCAGGTACGATGTACAAAAAGCATTTAGCAAATGGTTTGAAACCTTTGCGTACATGCATGAACCAACGACTGATTCTATGAAATATAAGTTACTAAGGGCCTTTAGCATATGCAAAACTAACAACACAGCCAATGATTGGTGCAAAACAAATCACTGGTCGTGCTATTGGTTTTGCGTGTGCTGAAAGGTTTTCCACATGCTGAAAGTCTAAGTAAATCAGACTTTAAGTATATAAAATGCAATTATTCTTTTTATAATAGTAAAAATAATGATAATTGTGGGGCAATTCTTCTGTGTCCGTTCCTCGCCTGTATCCTTTAGAGACAGCCGACTGCATAACTGATGATCTCAGTGCTACCTTGATGTGAACTCAAGGCCTGTCCCTATTATTTGATGTGTGAACTAACACAAAACACTGTATAATGTGCCTTTTTTATTTTTAGGGCTTTATTGGACAGCAGAGTGTGGAGTGACAGGAAGAATGGGAGCGAGAGAGAGAAGGAGAGACGTGCGACAAAAGGTCGCGTGGACGGATTCAAACCGCCGACGTCACAGCTCGAAATTAGGATGCGGACAGCGCTCTGACAGGCGACACCACTGTGACACACCCCGGGTCGGAGACGGCGACTGACACCGGTGAAATTCCGGTCCCTACGCTCCCTGGTGTCGACTAGGCGATAGGGCTGTTGCCGTTGCATGTAAAACCAACTTTCCTGCGTTGCACAAAATCCATCTTTACGACTCGTGGGCTGCTCGATAATGAATTCTTAACGGTCAGCAAGAGTGAAAATGCTCTCCGTCTGATTCTCCCTGGGTGACTATAACTGGATGGCCTGTTATTCCAGGTCAGGGAGGATGAAGAGAAAACAAAACGTGAGTTTCCGTGAGAATGTATCACCACTCCTTTCCTTAATTTAGCTTTTCTCCTGTTTTGTTTTTTTCTTGGGATCTGCACAGGGAACTCTTGACATAATGCCGGGGCTAGCGGCCGTCTCTGTCCGATTCACAATGCGTTAATGCTGACCATTTCACCTGCGTGGAACAGTGCAGGTAACAAAAGCCAAGGAACGCCTGATTGATCCGATGCACTTGCGGAGGAGGAGACGGTGGGGAAAGAACTTATAAGTTACAGCGATGTGTTTCTCATCCAGTGTGTGCTTTTCACTTGATTTAGCAAACTTACCAGGCCCCATAAACCCATTCATCCTTGTGCACTTCCTGCTAAACTATCACCGGGAGACTTTTAAAGCTTTGCAGTCCTCCAGTGAAACATCCACAGCTTTTGAAAGGATATGCAGAGATGACAGGCTTCATCGGCGAATATTTAACCTGTCACAGTGACATCATTTCCTGTACTGAGAGAAGGTATTAAATCCCCCCCACCACAGGGGACCTGGGGGGACCGCTGTATATAAAAACAGCTTCGATTTCAATTCGGTTAAAATACTTCCACAAAACAAAGGGAAATCAAAAACAAATTGTTTCTGCCGTTGGCTACTTAGCCGCCGGGGTTCCAATTCGTATGGCGAGGTGTTTGTAACAGGTCTGTGCTGTAGTCACGGAGAGGTAGCTCCAGAAACACAGCGCAAACATTTTGGTTGAATCAGCCCTTTTGGCAAATGGCATATGAAGCCAATGTGGAAACGGCCACTTTAAACATTTGACTCTAGGGGAGAGCATGAGTCAGGATAAAGAATTACCTGGACAAAAAGACACATCCATGAACTGCCTACATTTGCCTACCAATAGGACGCCTCCTCACTCCCACGGATCATGTCTAAGAACAACCGAATAGAACATGTCCAAGAACGGCCGAACAGAACATTTCTAAGAACAGCCGAACAGACTATGTATAAGAACTGCTGAATAGAACTTGTCTAGAAACAGCCAAACAGCAAGTCTCTAAGAACAGCCAAACAGAACATGTCTAAGAACAGCCAAACGGTTGCCTTGGAATGTTTATTTACCTTGACTTTATCATGTTAACAGGCATCCCTACTCCACAATGGAGATTTTATTTTTTTTATCAAAATGCATATTCTACATGAGAACTGGATAATTGTACACTTGGTGGGCAGTGGTGGGCTGAATTCAAGGATTAAAGTAGTTTTTTCTTTTTATTTCTTCCAGACAGAGGTATAGCTGTTTATCTTGATCGGCAGCACACCGGTACAGGATATAAATAGCGTGGAGATAGTTGCAGGACACTGGAACAGAAAGTACGTGGATGACTCCTTGACACCAGCACGCCAAGCTAAAACACCTGCAGTAAGGCCCCTTGATCATTACAGTTTTTATTCCGAAGGTCTAGAACGTTCCACGGACGCCACGACGGTCTTCCTCGCCAAGTGCGTCAGAAGCACGTCACATTTGAGTTTCCAACCCTCAATCTCCAGCTCGCCTCCCGCACGTACGAACTGACGAAACGCCCGGCACTGAGAACACAAAGAGAAACCGCACAACAGCGGGGTCGTGATCACCTGGAAACCCGCGGTCAGGGAGAGCCGTGATCACCTGCTCTTTATCTGTCAGTGAGAGCTTTCACACTTGAAGAACACACAGAGGGAAGCCATTCAAGTCCCGTCTCCGCAGAAGCTCAAAATAACCCCCGGGATACAATGTACGGGGTTGTTTCATCACACTTGGTTTTGTGTGGCTCATCATGAGATTAGGGTTTGTTTGTTCCCTAATGTCCAAAGAGCTCCAAAATAACCCTAATAACATATTTACTCAAAATGTCATGCTCATGTTTACTAAAATGTTATGCTAGATTATGCTTTCCTCCTGTGAACCTCCGCTGGTTTCGCAACAGAGGTTGCTGAAAACATCTGATATAAGAATGTTCTACATTTTTGTGGACAGGTATAGATTTTATTTTTTTTAAGTTACTGTGTGATTCACAGGTTTTCCTACTGTGACTCCAAACTGCAACAGTGCTGTAGTCTTATTAGCTAAGTTTGACGCGAATGAGAAAATGTAGTTGCTGAGATTTAGGTCTGTAGCTACCGAGATTTAGCTCAATTTCTCTCCCATTTATTGAATTTGTCAAATATACTTTTGCTTCCATCACTGTTTATCACCAAGGGGCCAAAACTGGGCTTTGTTTTTGAAGCTTACTTCCTGGTTTGGCTGAGAGACGTTTCTCAATAGCGCCACTGCGGTTGGCTCCAGTAGGCCTATAGGTCTTTCAGGCCCCTTTTTTCAATGCAGGTCAATGGTTAAAATGCGGTTAAAATACAAAGTCAATACATTTTTCCCACGAGAATATGCAGTCATAATAGATGCATTTTCTCTGTCTAATGTCTCCCCATGTGCCGATTTGTTAAGTTACTTTGTAGTTTTTACGCTGTTTTAACATTTTGTAGAACCAAACTGTGACAGTTTGCAGCACTGCACGTCACTAGTATCTCATGCGCTTAGTGGACGAACCAGATCTGGCCGGACGTAATGACCATATAATGCCCCCCCTGCTCCCTACTGCGCAGTCTCTGGCTACAATTTTCACTTTGTCCATATTTTTTCTACAGTCTGTGTTTATCACCCACAAAAGAGGCTCTACAGCTTACCGTTTAACAGCTACTGCACCCATAAACTTGCACATAGGGTCGGCATCGCTGTTCTCCACATCACATAGGCCTACTGTATGTCACACAGCATGCTACAGCCATTCATTGGAGAGGTGCTCTCACTTACGATACACTGCAAAAAATGTTGGTCTTAATAAGTGTTTTAGTCTTGTAATGTCTTGTTTTTTCTTTTCTTTTTCTAAAGTGGTAAATATTAGCTTGTTTTAAGTGACTTTTTGCTTGACAAGTGAAATTATCTTACTCCACTGGCAAATCTTGAAATGAGTAAAAAATCCTCCCATTGTCAATCTTTTTGTCTTATTTAGCATGAAGGTAACATAAATAAGATTCTAAAGTCTAAATATAAGATTAAAATGCCTGTTAAGATTGACTTATTTTTTGGTTTTTGCAATGTATCTGGCGACCTGTGGGTTCTTGGCGGGTAGCTAACCGGTGCTTATGCAGCAAAAGCACACCAGACTGCAGTGGGGTTATGCTAGTTGCGTTCCGTTCGTTCAGACAACTGTTCATAAAGCTCCCCCCGTACTCAAGATCAAGCACATTTACAGTCTGAGAAAACTCGGCCCAGCTGAGATTTGTCCAAATAAATCTGAAGTTAGAAAACCTTGCTGCTATAGTCACATAAAAACCATCATGAACATACAGGGTCATAAGCACAATGGTGGATGATCTCATGAGGCTTGCATTCCAGACCCTGCAGAGATGGTAAAATGGTGAGGTCAGCTGGAAGATGGGATTACATGGGCCGCTGGAGATGCGAATAACTCAAAAGCCAGATCAGTGGTTCTCAACTCTGAACCTGACGAGCGCCAGTTTTTGTTTTAACCTTGTGCCAGCCTGAAATGTGCCGTGTCCTATCGAAATGGTGAAAGTGTTTTATATTTATATTCACGCGCATTATTTGAAATGACCCGGCCGAGCTGGCCGCACTTTCATTGGGGCTTTTGAAATTGGTGGGTTTGGCCCATGGGAATAGGCAGGTATGTCTATAGAGACTGGGGTTCGGAACTGAGAAAGTTGCTGGAAGAATCCTAATGTCCTTGGGAAGAAAATAAATGTAATTTAGAAATAATCAAATGCATCATATCCTGTAAGATAGATAATTCTCAAGTCAATGAACCCCAGAATTGTGTGGATAATTTTTTAAAGATGTACATTTGCAGTGCCTAGTACTGACATAAATTCAAAAGACTCTCCAAGATTGGTTTTTCGATTTCCCACAATGCATGCCGGCATTAACCAAGAGGAAATTTCAGACTAAATATAGCATAACAGTCATCTCCACTTATGTAAGGTGTTTCCTTTTTCGTCCAGATGGAAGAGGTTATGTGGGTAAAAAAAAAAAAAAATGGCAAGACTGATTAACGATTTATGTACACTGTACAAACATGGTTAATCAATATGTCTACCTAGAGATGAAAGTAAGAAGTCATGGGAAGTCAATGCATAAAACACCGTAAGACAGACATGTAGAAATGTATTAGTCCACTATACTGAAGGTAATTAACTATACTATGAACAAACCTAAGAATCCCAATTTTCTAATTCCTTACAAAGGAGTATGAATGTAATCACATTCTCTTTTATGATCATGATGACATAATGTCAGTTATTAGTGGTTGGGTTTTTATAGTCAAGTAGGAAGCTTGTCCATGCAGTAGGAAGCTCACATCAGCTTGGTGACTCAGCTCAACCACTACCAACTTTTAGAAGCCATTTGGATAATGCACAACAGCCATTTTGTACCAGAACACTCACCACAAGTGAGTTGGAGAGCAAGGCATTTATTTTGCCAATTAAACTGTCTGATGACTCTAAGGGCCTGATTTACTAAAACCTTTAGCGTGTACAAAACCGTTTAGCACACGCAAAACCAATAACACAACAAATAATTGGTTATGGTATTTGTTTTGCACCAATCGTTGGTTGTGTTACTAGTTTTGCGCGTGCTAAAACTTTTTACACCCGCTGAATGTCTTAGTAAATCAGGCCCTGATTTCACAAAATGCCAAAAAATTACTTTTAATGAAGATTGTCGGGTTTGAATAAGCAATGTTTGCATTGATAAGGGAATTTAACATGTATAACTTTTGTTTTTGTAAAATTCAAACAAATGCAATAGCTTTTTAAATATATTAAGTAAATATGGTAATTATTTATATTTATTGGAATAGTTCAAAATTACTAGATGGATCTATCTAAAATCTACAAGTTGGGAGTAAGTTTAAGTGTAACATTGGCATTATGAAATGAAAACAATGGTATGTCCTTGTGTTCAATGAAAATTGTGTTTTAAAGCATTTCTCGACACATTTACAGTTATGTTTATTCATGGATTGTGCTGGGAGCTGTTAAAGTCGAAGCTGAATTGTCAAAAGACTGATATATCAAATCCCGATTATGCCAATGCCAACTTTGGGCCTCAGAGAATAAAGTTTTAGAATAAATACATTTTTGAGGTGTGAGAGATGTTTTTCTCCCATGCTGTGCCGGGCGCCCAATGTGCCCCCATAGCCGCAATTTAAACAGTACCAGCCAGCTCCCCCAAAGCTTTATTTTCCTTGGCTTGGTTGAAATGCTTCTTGTCAATTGCTGCTTTATGAAATGTGACTTGACTCACATTTAAATTAATAATATTTATTAATTAAATATTTATTGCTGGACAGCAAAAGTAGAACAGTGTGACGGCGGAGTGCAAAATTTTATGTAATTCTGAACCCCCTGCCTCCGTCCGCACAGCCAGACGTCCCACGTCCTCCCGTGCCACAGAGGGGCGGGGAGCACCCGTGTGGAGTGGCTACACAGTCTCTGAGCGAGAGGGGTGGTGGAGAGCCTGTCCCGCTGGAACCCCAATGGCAAAAACCTACAAAAAAAAAACCTAAAAACCTTTTCCAGGAAGCAAACCACATTCTAACCTGAAAATTTCTAACTTGTTTTTTTTTTTTTTAGTTTTCGTTTTCACACTACATCAGGAAGAGCAGCAGCCCCGCTGCCTGGCGGGGGGCATTCCACAAATCAGGATTACTCAGTTAACTGAGTAAAACCCGGAACCCTCCCCAATCTGGAACATGGACTGAAGTAAAAAGAGCTGTTCTGGATTTTACTCACTGCAGTTACCCAGCTAACTCGGTAATCCTGCTCTGTGAAATACCCCACTGGTCTCTGTCACATAGCGTCAGCATCATGGCAGCTAGAGGCCTACGTCTGGCTGTACGCATGCTGAAACTGGCCCAGACAGTTGCATAAGACCAGCGCAATCACCGCACCTCTGACGTAAAATGGAGGCGTCCCTGACTTCTGCATTGACCCCCAGGAATGCATGACTACACAGGTCAAGCTTCTCGCCTTAGCAGCTGAAGGAATTCAGTGTGTCTCACCCATTCCAAACTAAAACTACTACGGACTCTCTGGCTCCCTATCATGCAAAATTTGTGTCTGCCGATTACCAATCCTGCATCTACAGGACCCTACAATCCATGTATGCACTTAGGAAAAAAAGGGTTCTGAAAGGGTTCTTTGGCTTGTTTTCATAGGGGAACCCTTTTTCGTTCTTTATGGAACCGTCTATGGTATGGTAAGATTGAAAGCTCCCAGATTTAACCATTTTTTCCTGTCAAAAAACCCTTGAACTAAATAGGGTTCCTCTATGGATGCACAGAGGAGCCTTTGGGAACCCTTTCTTCTGAGAGTGTGGGTGACATGATAAAAATGATGCTGTCCTCCCCTCTGTGGTAATGGTTCCCTCCCAGCGGACTTATTGTACACAGAGTCAGTGAGTCACAGAGCGATCTGTACGACGCAAAGGTGGTAACCTGTAAGTGACCGTGGTGGAAACACGGTATTTATTGTACAGTGCCGTAGATGCACATTTATGGTTTGGGCTATGAAAATATGCACATGGACTTTTGTCAAGCAGGTTTCTCCATGTATGGAGGAGGAAGGTACATTTTTGTGTAAAAATTTATGCCAACATGCCTCAGCCCACCCAGAGGAGACATGTGCTCCCAGACATTAACAGGCTAACAGCAGAATGAATTAGGCTTCTTATCCAATAAGCTTCAAACTACTAACCCAACACAAGGGACTCTGACAACGATGTAGCCACGTCAATCCGTTGGTCTATTTCCAACCTGGTAATTAACAACCCTTGCTTCGGGTTAGTCGTCTAAGTTTCCCAGGTAAAAAAAAAGAAGGTTTACCCTTTTTTTGAAATGAAAGGAACTTTAAGAGACCTTTTCAAATGAATGACTGAATCGGTAAGTGAATCACAGAGCCTGCAGCACAGGCCGCTGTGTTAGAATCTGTGTGGTGATGGCTTTTCCAAAGAGCGTCGATGACGGACGGCGGGTCTCCAGCGGATCGAACCTGTCAGGAGAACGACAATGAAAATTCCCTCCCGATGAGCGTTCCGGCGCATCGCTGATGCCCAGGGATTGGGGGGGGAAAAAAGTCGGATTGCCGGGAAGAAGTGGAAAATCCCAGATGTGATCCCCCATAATAGAACGCTTAGGCCCCTTTGCACTTTTAAATAAAAGAAATGTTGGAAAGAGAAAGAAAAATGAAAGCGGGTTCATGCTCGATGATCGAGAGGCATTGTGTTAACCGTTTGTCCAGAGGTCAGGCTTTCCCGCACGGTCATGTTTTTTTGCTGATCGGAGCATTATGTGATTTAAAAAGCACATGCCCCATGTACGTATTTGCCCCAGTAAGGCCATTCTGCGCCAGATATTATGACTAACTTTCTGACTGTAGTCATTTAATTAACATTTAATTTAGGAGACCAATGATGCATGAGACCACACTGGACTCTATAACTACAGTGGTGTGCAAAAAGTTTGGCACCGCTGGTCAAATTACATATTTTGTTGAATTTCGAAGTGAAAAGAAGTTAACGCAACCTCTGCAGGGTACAAACTTAAACATGAATGTGCAATTACTATTCGTTTGCTGAATTTAACAGTTTGGGGGGGGGGGGACAGAAAATGTGGTTTGCAACAACATACGCAATATGAACAGGGGTGCCAAACCTTTTGCATACCACTGTGCATGTGGTATAGTGCGAAACAGTTTTCGAGGTAAATTATTTGATTAATTGAGTGGGTAAGAAGGGTTGGACAAACCTTGTGTGGAACAAAAGGTTTCAGAACTGTTGCGCTGTTTATTTTTACCTTTCAAAGAAAAGGCCCATGGTAAGCCCTTGGCTTTTACAGACGATACTATCGCATCAGATAGTCTTACAGGTGTAAAATGCTCTCTTTTTTTGGTCCCTTTAATTACAGGGAGCTATATAAAATAAAGGGTTAGGGTGACTAGAACGAGACACCTCTTAGTCACCCTATAATTGCGGGATATATATAGCCTCATTGTATCAGAAGGTAAAGACGTCAGTGGCGGTGTGGTGTGGTTAGTGTTTACGACGCTGGCCCAGGTAATATGAAGATTACAGGTGCTACGTGCAGGTGGGGTATGGCAAGGTGCATAATCTGAATTACCACCAAGAGATAAAACAATACACTTGAGTAATTCAACGGATAAAGGTGTAGTGATGTCAGAATGAAGCTTCATAAATACTAAAGCAGTCATGGGTATCATTCAGCTATTGTGTGTTACCACTGTGACTCAGCGTCTTTCGATTGGTTCGTACGTGTCAGCTGTTGCTAGCTCTGCCCTTTATGTGATCCAGTAAGCCTCGCTCTCTCTCAACACTATATACCATCTGTTATAATCTATGAAAGACAGGGCTCTTTCAGGTGCACGATAGGCCCTGTCAGTCTGCGTGGACAGGAAGAGAAGAGAGAGGAGGTCTTCAGATTCCCGGAGCTGGGCCCCACTTCGCCTTCTGGTTTGTTTGCGGAAGTGAAGGTATGTGCGCAGGTGTCTTTCTCACTGCAGAACCTCTACTTGGGGCCCAATGAAACTGCAAATAAAGAAAATTCATTTAAAAAATGTAGGGTGCAGGAGTGGGTGCTCAGAGTCATTAACAGTGAGAGGAGATGGGGGAGGGGGGTCGCTGATGGAGGCACGTGTTAAAGACATCCTGACGGAGATTGAAAACCGTTAAAAAAAGTTTAAATAAAAAAATTAATTTTTTTCTGGTTAATATTTCACACGCTAGATCAGCCCAGGTCTATGTAGCCATGTAATGGTGCGTGTGCTGTGCTGACTTTACATTACAGGTGCAGTTGCCTAATCCCACCTGTGAATCAGATTGTCACAGAGGGCACAGTGAAGTCACACTGCTCCCCAAATGTGGCTCGCGACACCCTCATTCGTACCCCTCCCATTCTGATCCCCCCCCCCCCCAACCCCACCCCCACCACCGTAAGTCTACCCCTCCTCAACACATCACATGAAGACGATTAGCCGTTTCTGTGGTGGCGTGGGCTGAATATGAATGAACCTTAATCGGTTTTAATTTAAACACGGTGTATGTTTTTTTTTGTTTTAAAGATTGCTGTTTTAATGAGCGGGCACATGTGTGGACGGCCATATATGAAGGATTGTATGAGGGTCCTTAGCGGGAATGACACGTGACTTCAAAGGAAGCTTCAGGACAGATTGAATTGACCGGTACAAACACTCGGGTGCTTGTCTGCAGCACAGAGCTCAACACTTCAACAGCATCTGCATCTCGAATATCGTGCGAAGGGCATCGTGATCACTCTATGTAAATGAACTTTTTTTCTTTTTTCAAACCAGCGTCACACTCACCACAATCTGTGACGTATTTTGCGTGACCCCGGGAAACGTGACACTTTGAGCGTGTCACGGTGGTGCAGTGGTTAGCGCTGTCGCCTCACAGCAGGAAGGGTTCTAGTCCCGGGCGGGGCCTTTCTCTATAGAGCTGGCATGTTCTCCCCGGTCAGTGTGGGTTTCCTCCGGGTACTCCGGTTTCCTCCCACAGTCCAAAGATATGTGCATGTGAGGCTAACTGAGGGGGGCGGGTTAACAGGGCATTTTAAAACAGCGCGTGTGCTCAGTCAACCTACCCTGTATAAATAAAGGTTAAATAAAATGTATGTTTTTCCTCGAAGTACCAACTAAAAATAATTAAAAAAAGAAAAAGAAAAGAGAAACAGGCCTGAAGCTTAATAAGAGTGCATACCTCTGCCCGATAGATTTATGAATGCCGTGATTCACAACTACAACAAAACTCAAAACTTGCAAGTCAGTTGTATTTCTGCACATATATAGTAAATGGCAGTGTAGTATTGGTTGGAAAACAGTACCTAGCTGAGTCAAACATGAAAAGGGGCCTTCTAAACCAATGGACCTTATGGATGCACGGATGTTACCATTGGAGTTTATGACAGTCACATTAACGCATTAAACACGTTATGTTCAATGAAAGTCTTGTATGTTGTGGCCTGTGTAATGCACCTCCTCCTCACACCTAATTCAAAGCCGTGTGGATAACAGCGCGGTGTAATGGCGTGGCGTTTACGCAGATCGCCCCCCCCCCCACCCCACCCCACCCCACCCCACCCCACCCCACCCCACGCTCACACGAAGACGTCCCGTGCCAAACGCACATCTGCACGATGTTAACGGCACCGGCTTTGACAAATAAACAGCGTGAGGCCCGGGGGATGACAGGTCGTACGCCCACGCGATCGGCGCTGACGCGAGGGGACCGCGGTCCGCCAAGACTAAACGACCCGGCCCGGGGCGCTCCATCTGAGCGGAAACCCGCCGGTCTCCACGGGAACCCCCGAACTGGCTCGACCCGTTAAGGTTTCACATCTGTAAAGAAAAACAAGCACATGCGTGGAGAGGTGCGACTGAGATCCAAACGGTTTTATTCTGCGTCTTTCACACCCCTTGACAAGCTGCGGTTAGAGGGCCGGACTCGGCACCGAAGGATTGTGGGTCCAATTCCAAAGTGGCAGATGAAGAGTTACTATGGTATGTATGGAATGTCACAAATATCCATTGGTACAGGGATTAGAGAAAGAATATACTTGGCGCAGTAATTTGGATTTATTTACTTTCACCGAGCTTTATTTGGGGGGGGGGGGGGTGGAACACCCACAGGCTGACTGCTAGTAACCTTCTAAACATAAAGTAGATCATAATAATCCATGATCTCATTTATGGATATATTGAACTGAATGTTAATGTGAACCGAATCTTAATTGTCACCAAAAAAAGATTTTGAACATAATCTTCTTTCAATGTCAAAAAAATGCACATGCCTCTTGTTATTTTGATCAATTTTGTTATTCACAGTATACTTTTACGAGTTGCGTTTCTTCCCTGTGTGCAGTGATGTTGTGCGTCTTCTTCCTTATTTGCCGGATGTGATTTCATGAGTTAGTTTGTACGTGATAAATTGAAGAGTCACTGTTTCACAAGTAGCAATTAGCAATGGCTACAGTGGTTCAAATTATCTTTTTTAAGTCTCAACAGGAAATAAGAAAAGAAGGAAATGCAGAATTAGGTATGTATTACATAGCACACACCTCAAAAATAAATATTATTTTCATATGACGTCACGTGGCGCTGTAATGCCGCCATGTAGTCCAGCTGTCTCTCGTTTCGTGTTTGTTAATTTGAATGTATTTTGTTGTGTCGGGCTTTTGTCTTTTGTTTTTTTCATGCGCTGTGTGTCTGTTGTGGTGCGGGGAAGTGGGCTGGAGATTTTTAAGGGCACTCCTTCTGCTCGTTTTTATAATATTGACAAATTGTCTAGTCGACATAATTTTGTTTGTGGTCATCACCATGGAGACGCATTCGCAACATATGCTTGGGAATGTCCGTTGGATCTGAAGTTTACCATCGCTCTTCAAAAGAGTTGAAGATGTCGGGACTGATCCGGGAGTGCAGGAAATCTCCAAAAGGCAACCAGGGAATGGAGAAGGAGAAGATAATGCGGGGGAGGAGTGAGGCGACGACTGGGAAGGTTGACGCAGTTCGGTGGATCTGTTTCGACAGTGTACAGAGACCACAACACTGCGTGTATGGAGGAAAATCGCAGAGGCGCAGTTTGTGTGTTAGTCTGCTTAATGCCACTGGACATCTCGGGACAGCAGGGGCTATTTTTAATCATGGCAGCATGGCTTTGTTCAGCCTTGTTCACGTTAGTGTACAGTACCTGCCGCCTTCTTCAGTAAGACAGTGTTGTTTTCAGGCCGTGTATTCTGGCCAGTCCAGAGACGAGTTGTCAAACTGCCTTTATTTCTTCTTACATTTTTTTTTCCACATCAATGATACGGATAATTGAACGGTATTATCTGATATCACTGGAATGCACAGACTTTGATGATGTTGATGATGATGATGATACGCTGACCCCTGGAATGGATGGAGCCCCCAGTCCAATTGAGGTTAAGCGCAAAGTTCACGTCATCAAGTTGTCAGACTTCCACTGTGGAATGTAAAAAATGTCAGTCTTTGCAAAAACACCAACAAGAATGCGTCCCTCAGATTCAGGTGAAATGAAAAACAGAGCTTTAAATCTCCGACAATCGGACAGAAAAAATCCAACTCGAGAGCAAACAGGTATTGCGAAATGCTGTAATTTATATAATACACTCACAAACAATACCGGACTTTAAAAGGTAACAGCGCACGCAATCTTAACTTGGAAACAGGGTTATTGTGTCGATGGTTTTTAGATCATCCCCAGGATGAAACAAATCAAATCTGTTTTTCTCCGATATGTGACCGTAGTCTAGTGTCCGTCCTTCCGACATCAGCCCGTCCCTACTTGAATCATCAGTTTTACAATTGGCACTGAAGCTATTCATAATTTCTGCATATGTGGGACAAGGTTGCAATGACCTGAAGTTCTTTTTCTTGGATACAGTTATACATTATCAGAAGAAACACATTTAAGCACAGTTGAGAGAACCATCGCTAAAGGAAATTTTCCCATAACTAAAATAGACTTGCAGAATGTCAGAACTGCATGCATAATTAACACCCCGATTTCACTGACATCATGACTGCAGGCAGAGAATACAGTTTTGTAATGCAAATGATCAGTTCTAATTGTTTACATATTTACATTTACATGTGTGTGAGTGCATATGCGTGTGCACGCGTGTGATTTTAGTTATTGATTATTCATTTATTTGTGTAGAGCGATTTTTGCCACGGACATCTGTTGCATGTGTGTTTTCCGAGTGTAATACAGTGTCTGGATTTCACATCAATGGCCAGGCTTCAAAGTGGCCTGTTCCAGGCTTAACGCAGATCAGTGCAAATTCAAATTGGTATGAAACGCCATTCCCAGAATGCATCACTGCGCATGTGGCAGCGTTTCACTCTGTACCACAGAACATGTGCCACTTCGCTCTCGTCCCTTCCTGTTTAGCTGTCCGTCACAACATTTGGCATCATATTTGAGCTTCAATACTCCCAGCGTTTTGTTTGAAATGTGGTCTTTGCGAAAGATGAATTCCAAAACTCACATTTCTAAAAATGTTTGTTCTCCTGCCAGGCGAGGCTTAGTCCCTAAGAAAATATGTGTAACATGTCAAATATCTACACATTTTAAGGTCCATGAATGTCCCATGTATTTGTACATAAATTGTTCAGTATTAGAAAGGCAATAAGGTGATGGATTTGCATTTTAACATACTTGAAATGTACTTGCATGCATTCGACACATTTAATTTGAATTATGTTCCGCTGTAGTACTTCTTGAATGGGGTGCAGGTGGAATGTTGTAATGCAAAAGACACAATTGGTGATTCCATTTTTGGAAACAGTAGGATGGAAAATACGCTCAGGTAATCTTAATTAGTTTAAATATAAGTTGCATTCTCTGGGCGGCACGGTGGTGCAGTGGTTAGCGCTGTTGCCTCACAGCAAGAAGGCACCGAGTTCAAATCCTGGCCGAGGGCCTTTCTATGTTGAGTTTGCCTGTCTTCTCCGTGTCCGCATGGGTTTCCTCCGGGTACTCCGGTTTCCACAGTCCAAAAGCATGCACGTCAGGCTAATTGGAAACTCTAAATTGACCATAGGCATGAGTGTGTGGGTGAATGGTGTGTGTGTGTGCCCTGCGATGGATTGGCGACCTGTCCATGGTATATGCCTACCTCTCGCCCCAATGTATGCTGGGATAGGCCCCCTGCGACCTTGACCAGGAATAAGTGGGTTAGATTATGGACGGACTTGCATCCTTGCACTGGCGGCCTGGTACAAAACAATATGTTGTCTGGGTGATTTGGAGCAACGCACAAGAAAGAAAGGTACACAATGAAATCTGCCGTTGTGTTCTCAAAATGATTTTTTGCTGCTAAATGTAACTATAGAGAAACAGCATGAATCTGGCTTAGGAAAAAAAAAACATCGCAGAAAATAAATGGGTATAATTTCATTTTTGAGCCAGCTGCTTTTGAGTTACTACATCATCACCCCCCCTCCTGTAGCACATCGCTGCCGTTGGATGACTTGTCCTTGTCGACACAACGGAGCGCGTTGGCGCTAAACTATTTCGGTCCCAATTAAAAGAATAGCGTGGCTGTCATGCGGCGGCTGTGCCCCTTTTGCTTTGGCGGTTTTTGAGAGTGCCATCCCACGGTGCCATCCCGAGAGGAGAGGACATCGTGAACTTGAGAATTACATTACTATTCCTAAGAACGTTTCTGTCGCCGTCAGCAAGTTTCGGCAGCACAGTAAGCAGACAGAAATTGGTTTGATTACGAGGTAGAGCTCTTAACCTGGAATTCTTAAATAGTGAGTAATATGCCTGTGTGAATGGAAACCTTTAAAAGGGTCCCTTGCAAAGATCTGTTTCAAATAAATAAATTGTATTGCTAAGCGGGCATTCAGTCAATGCTGCCTATTTTATGCTCAGCATAATTAAATTGTAGAACAACTGTGGAAAATGAGACAACGGGATTGGACACCTGGTCATTGGACTAAAGCAAACCGCCAGACCTCTCAGTCAATTAGTGTACCTTTATATTTTGATATATGTATATATTTTTTTATATATTTTCTGCATATGTATTTTATGTCTGAATATGAGGTGAATTGTATTTCGAGGGTCGATGGTGGTTGGGGGTGCAAGTTACTGATGCAATCTTGTACGGCTGGATCATGTCATTCCGGAATGGGGAATTCTGGGCTGGGGAATTCTTGACCGGAGCATTCTGGACCAGGGAATTCTGGACTAGGGTACTGTGGACCGGAGCATTCAGCTGCCCCAGGCTTGGAAAACTGCGCTGCAGCCCCGACACTCCATCCTGTCCAGCGCTGCACATACACGAGGCCTCAGAAAAAAAAGAAGAAATTCAAATACAGAAGCATACAGGCCTGAGAAGTGATTATGTGTTGTGTTTACAGGCCATACAAAGAGCAGAGACGTCAGTTTGACATAGAACACGCACGCAAGAGAAGGCCACAAAAGTGCGACTGTATAGCTCCGGTGAATAGAAAAACCTATTGAACGGAACATTGTGGACTTGGAACCAAACCCACAACAAAAGTACACTTTTAATAAAAAAAGCTTTTCTTTTTGAATAGGCGGTTGAAATGTATTGCATGCTTTCATCGAGTAAACATTCATGATTTTGATTTAAACAGATGCGTTTGAGTAAACAGTGGCATAACTTTATTGTAATAATGTGCAGGACATTTTGAAGTTTGTTGTGGAAGGGCTTTATTACTTGCTATGGAGGGTCGTGTCCTAGGCTGGTCCTTTTCATATATGATGCTCAAATTCAATGCATAATCTATTTTATTTGCTCACAAAGAAAACTGGAAAGACTTGGCGGAACCCATCATCAAAGTGATAGTTTAGCTGAAAAAATGTGTGTTAGTCATTCATTTTCTTGCCTTGGCCCAACAATGACAGGTCTCCATAGCATATTTTTTAACCCGTTGAAGAGTAGGTTTTTTGGAATGCTTTTTCAAAAGTCTAAGTTAGTGTTCTAGAACTCCATTGCTTTCAATTACCAGTAGTGATTGTTACATCAGCAATAGAATGTTCAGTTAAGAACATTCTAATCACATATTTGTGATCTTACACCTTAGAGGCTTAAATATTTGATTAGTCCATCAAATCAGTCCATCAGTACTGCCAGTTAGATTAGTCCATTTGTACTGGTCGCCGGGCACTGCTATTTAATAAATGTATCAATCAGTGTGTTGTAAAGCATTAAAACACGTCCCATTGTGTGCAACAAATTAACATAGTTTTATTTTATGTTTAATGCTGACTTTTCTTGCTAATATCGTCTTCTGAATATCTTCAAAATATTGTTGGTCAACTTCGGCAAGAATAAATATGTGCATTATCTATCTGATAAACACAGTATCTGTGCATTTGTAAATAGGATATACAGGTTCAGATACACCCCTAATTCACCCCAACCCAACCCAACCCAAATTAATGCAGGAGTACACACTTTGCAGTTGTACTACGGTTTTAAAACTAAAGAAATGGTTCTCACTCAAACATAAGTATAACTGTCAAAGTTCAATAGAACAAACGTCAACCTGCAGTCATTTCGACCAAAGTTCTCTTCAGTGCCCTGCAAGTACAGAGAACAATGCCTTTTGCAACTTTTTAAACTGATTTCATCAGGTTACAGTGAAGTTTCTTTTTAAACCCTCTTTCCACAGGTCCTGCTTAGCCATTTTAATGAAAAAGCACACCCTGGGGCTATCCAAAGCCAGGCCTGGCAATCCCTGATTTAGACATTCATGAAGGTAAAGAACAGTCCGACTGAGGAGGGCAGTGAGGCCCACGTCTTCCAGTATCCAATGGTGCCCATTCTCCCTCTGTCAGATTGACAGAGTCAGGCCTAGAGTTCTGACAGATCGTTCCCATGACTGCCGGAGGGTTATCCTGCGCCAACCGGCGCGGGACGACGGCGTTGGGTATCCTGCATCTAGGGCAAGTGCTTTCAGATGCTCCAGTGCAACTTATGCGTAAAGGAATGTCACGATTCGTCCTCTCGCGTGTACATTCTAGCGGGCTTATATTCCCACCACATCAGGGTAGTCTTTCATATGGATTCGGTCTTGATCGAGTAACGTTATCAAAACGTTATGCTGCCCAAAACCGCGGGCCTCTCCCTTCCTCTGTTCCTCAGTTACTCTCATGGACTTCTTTTTTTTTTTTTTTTTTAAACAAAGAGCAGCAACGGTTTCCACACTCTTTTGACACAACTGATATTGAATGATTAATGATCATCGTCCGGGGACCATTACAGATTAAGCCAATGAAAATTACATAGGGGAAATATTTCAGGCCTACGTACCTCCGAGTCCGAGTTTGATTCCTGGCAAGCGGGACATCAGAGGTTCTCCACCAGTAGGTTTAAGTGGGGGCATTGCTCACATTTGGATGTGATCTGCACTCTAAACAGAGAAACGTGGGCAGAAAATAATATTGGCTTTATTATTTCCAACCGACAGACTCGTGCGCTGCGCTAAATTCAAGCCAGCCCCGGAGCCTGCAGAAGTCATTGCGCTTTGAAGCTGAGGCAAGCTTGCGAACGAAAGCAACCCCCCCCGCCCCAATCCCAATACCGCTACACATCTGCACAGCGCTAATGCTGTGTGAGGTCACGGAGAGGTCATAACAAGATTTAACGTAGAAACCAAGGCCATTATTTCATCTCTTTCCATATTAGCGTTTGAATAAAACTGTACAAATATAATTGATGATTGTCTCTTTTTGGAAAGTTCTTACTGTTCAATATTTTAGGAGCAAATTATTCTTATTAATGTTTATAGAAATAGTTATGTCAGACAGGCTCCTTGTAGATTTCAGTATTGTCATCAATTGACTTTTTTATGTCCTGCCAACAATCATAAAATATCAAAGGTTATTTATTTAATAACATGTGAGATAGGAGTAAGAGGTGTTTTTACACTTCAAAATCAGCAGAAAATAAAATCATATGGTTTTCTATTTTGCACATATGTTGATACTGTAAAGATTACACCTGGTACAACAAAATCATATGATATTGTTACTCGGATTGAGCATATTATAATAAATTACTGCCTGGTCAAGATATTTAACAAGATTAATGGGTCACTTTGATTTCTACTCTCCCTTATTGCTTCTATACTTTGACGATTTTATCTCAACGAATATCCTCATACCGTGGAAACTGTACAGTATATGGTAGTTAAAACAAGCCAAGAATCCCATCCAACGGAGACCAAGAACATTTCCTTAGGCCAGTATTCAAAGCTATAATCTTAATCTTCTTCTCATCACATACCTTTGTAGGCCTTCCTGAAAAATAAGTTTCAGAAAAATGCAATTCTTCTAGTCCAAGAACAACATGCTATCATTATCCTTTCATTATGTCAAAATCAAGTTTGTTTGTTTTTTAATTGAGTGGGTGGGTGGCGTTTGGGCCTGGCAATCCTGCATATTTGAGATTCCCCACTTGGTGACCTGTCATGACATGGTGTGGTCATTCTTCTTTCCAAACAATCAACGAGTTGGACACTCTTCTGATGAAAAAAATCCCAAGAACAATGGCCTCCAAAGAGATGCAGACACAACTGGCTCTGAAAAATTTGGCAGATGAAAGTTGTTAAAAAAAAATCATGTCACTGTCATAATACTACTTCATTAATTCTTCAGGATTCTCCAATATGGCAACCCTGAATCTTAGACATTGAGTAGCTTGCTATGCTACTTCATGGGGTATTGACACAGCTGTTGCTAGTTAATGAAGCCCCAACACAATGGTCAAATATCATCCCTGTGGCCTAATAGCAGAACTGTTGGAGCAATTCCGTCACATGGGTTTCAAAATAAAGACGACTCTAACTGCTGACTGACCTATTGTTAAACTTCTAGATCACAGACGCACCAGAGTGCCAGCGCTGAGCTTGGCGAGAGGGGGGGGGGATCAGATGTTTCACAGCTTTTCCCCAAAGAATCACGGGTGAAGGAAAAGTTCTCTGTTATGGAATCTCAGCCTGGACGTCCACATTTCCACTGCCTGCGGGAGCAGGCTGTCTGGACCGGAGTAGGCCTGGGAGCCTACGGAACGCTGGGAACTACATTACCAGGTAGAACAAGTTCACTCTGACAAATGAGTTCACTCTCCCATAGAGTTCAATCCTATAAGGGAAACCGTTGACAAGGTGCCATTATTTTTCTAGTTTTTTTTTCTTCTCTTGAGTGTCCATTGTGCCAACCACACACAGTGTACAAGTATCTCTGCAGCTGGGGAATATACACGCCCATGTAACAGTGACTATTCTACAACCTAAAGGCCACGCAGTGCTACAGCAGAGTGCCGCAGTGCTAGCCTTGAGTGTAGAGGTGTATTTCTCATTAATGAAAGCTGGTGGCCTGAGGTACATCGTTGGAAGGAATGAATGCAGAGGCAACCCAAGGACCTCTGCCCAACTTAGACCTACATTACGCCTGACAGGACAAGGCTATATGTATCCTACCTTTTCAGACTCTTGGAATGGTGTCCAGTAAATCCAGTCAGTTATATACTGTATACACGTATACTGCTATGGTAGGAAGGAGCAATGCAAGCCCTTACAAACATATATTCACAGCCATGGTAGCTACATGGAAAGATTATTTAGAAGTTGACGTCATTCATTTAAAAAGCCCATTAACAAACGCAAGGTTATGGTGTAATGACTCCTCAACTGATTATTCACTCCACGTCTAATTAATATTAATGTTTCATTTCCACTCCTTATGGTACAAGGCGGAAAAATTATTACTTATTTAATATATATCTTTTTTTAGGATCTAAATAAAGACCAAGTACATGGCCATTGGCTGTGGGGCTCTAGGTGGTATGAACTCATTTATTGATGGTGTTCCCTGTGAAACATTAAATTGATGAATGATGCCACGTATATTCAACTGTTGAGAGATGGTGTGTAAAATCCATGGGAACTTGCTTGGGCAGCTATCAAAAACAGGTTATACATTGTGTTACACGGTCCTCACTTTGTGCTGAAAACAAAGTCATGCTTTTTGACACTGAATTGATTTTGTTTTACACCTAAATCCTAAGATATTATCGATAATTGCAAGTGTTATTTCCAATTAGCATTTTATACCAGCATGAAAAAAAACATCCTTTTAAGGGAGGGACAAGGAGAATTCTCCAGCTGAAAAAATAAATAAATAATAAAAATGTAAAAATCTGAAAGTGGTGCTTACCTCATATTGACACAGGTGTGTTTACATGGATCATCCATACGTTTGGCTGAGTAAAGCATGGTCTCATTTCTGCCATTTTTGGGATTGTAGAGAGGAAGAGGATTATCCCGGCTTAAGAGATCGCGTCTCCAGTTCTGTCCGAGAATCGAGGAGGCCACAAAAGAATTCCAGCCGTAAGGGGGGATTCTGGGATATTTCCCATGAGCCTTGATGAGGTCAACAGCTCCACAGCTCCATATCAGAGCTCAAGGGTGTCTAGAAAACAGAAAAAAGCACACACAAAAAAAGCCATGTGTGTACATAATCCGTATTTTTCTTCCCATACTTTTCCACAATGTCACCTCAGAAGGGCCACAGACATTACGTTGCTTTTAAGACGTTTTAGAGATTGTTCCGAGTGACTGACACATAAGCAGTCATCCTCTCTAGAGTGAAGGCGGCCATCTTGTTCACTCGGCAATCCACCAGCCCGGCTCCTGCAGCCGGCACTCAGCAGACCAGTAAACGGAAGATTGACTGGGGAGCACTGAGGCAGGGATTATCCTACCAACCGAAACCCTCCCACCCGATCATGGTGGGGCCGTCTGCCCAGTCCATGGGCACAGTTGCCACATATGGGGCCAGTTTTCGCAGATATGGATCATGAGTAGATTTCATCCCAGCCAAAGGGCAGACCCCAGGGGTTAGGTTTAGGAAAAAATCTTTATTTCCCAAGTTACCCCTATGAGGGCCCCTTGGGAAATCCATGGTGTTGAGTTTTCTAATCCAATGTCTTTCTGTCCTACGTCTGTCCTCCTGTGTCCAGTTAATGTTTGAATGGAGGCCCGATATTTCGACTGCTTCAAGTCCATGGTGTAGGAAATGAGCCACTATGTGTGTGTCTGTATTCCTATGATTTCTTATGTTATATATGTGTTGTGCCAATCTGGTCTTGATTGTATTTCCTGTCTCTCCTACATGTTTTATGTCGCAGTGTTTGCACTTTATGACATATACGCAGTTATATGTGTTAACTGTGAGTGTTTGTTTGATAAGGTATGTTGTGTTTGTAGTGTTGTCTTTCACTGTAGTGGCCTGTTTGTAAAATATCGGACCTTGTGTGGGTAAAATGTTGATTTCCGGTAGTTTACTACTTACCAGATGATTCTTAAGGTTTTTTTTTGTTTTGTAGGCCGAAACGATTTTGTATTCTAGAAGCAAATCTGTGTTTTGCAGAATCCTGCCCAGGTTCCGTTTAATTTGTCTGTTCGCTATTTGGCTGAATGTCGAGTAGGTGGTGATAAGTGGAATTATTTTTCTAGTGTCCTGTTGTTTTGTAGCCAAGAAGGTTTTCCAAATCTGTCTGAGGAACGATCTGGAATACCCCCTTGGTTTTAATGCATTGAAGAGGGTTTTGGTAGCCCCCTCAAAGTCTGTAATCTGTGTGCAGATTCTGTTGAACCTTAGCAATTGGGATTTAATCAGGCCTCTGAATGTATGTTTCGGGTGGAGACTGTCCTTGTGTAAGAGTGCATGTGTGTCTGTGTCTTTAAAGAAAACTTTAGTGTCTAATGTGTGTGTTTGGGGAAATGAGGGCCACTTGTATGCGGTAGTGTCCAAAAAATCGATGTGTTCATAGTGTGTGGTGTGTTAAATTGTGATAGATGTATGGTGCGTGTTGAGGATCTGAATGAAGTGTTCTTCTGAGCTACGTGTCCATGTTCCCCAGATGTCATCCAAATACCTAAAATAATTAGTGGGAAGTTTGGGACATTTTTCAAAAACAGTCTCCTCCCAACCCCAGGGGTTAGGGTTAGATAGTGGGTGTTGGGAGTTAGGGGTAGGGGGTGTTCTGGGTTCACGGTTAGGGTGGGTTCTCGATTAGGAGAAGGTTAGACTGACAGTGCAGAGGGGGCGTTCGTCCGGTTCATGTCCAATTGTTGGTGCCGTACGTGTCGTGGCTGTGAAGATGAGATCAAGTAAATTGGGAGTGGGAAGACCAATGATAATATTAGGCTCCTACTGATATGCATGCTAAATGGACAACAGTGAACTAGCGACAGTTATTTTGTCCACTAGGGGCCTTTTTACAAACAGTACCTAAGCAACAGCACTCTCTGCATCACACCACTAATGGTGATATGCCATACAGAATTGTACTTGGAAGTTGTGGCGCACTGTCACAACACCATGGCAGAACTCATCTGAGTGGGTCAGTCCTTTCCGACTACAAAATGTCTGACACTGAGGTGAGTGTGGCCCTTCTCTTTCTCTGTCTGTGATGGGCTGGCCATTTGAGCACACCAGTTTCTGAAAAAAAAGACTCAAGTCTGTGGGCCAAGGACTGAAGTACAAGGACCCAAATTGCAATGGTCTTTCCCATATGGAAATATAATATACTGCAGTATATTTTAACTATATTGTGAAGATAATTTTGATATATTTACAATATAGTGCAGCATATTTTTTTTCCATAGGGGTTTTCAGGGACCACTAGACTCTAGAACCTGGGCCTTTTAGATTTCAGTGGCCCATTGCTTTAAACGTGAGGTTTAAATCTCTTTTCGGTTTGTTCCAACTGGCCCATTCACTGTGGATAAAAAAAAAAAATGCAGTGCGAGCATTTGCATATATGACTATGCGTGTGTGTGCCTATGTGCATACAATGTGTTTGTGTGTTTGTGAGTGTGTGTGCTTGAGTGCGTGCGGGTTCAGGCAAGGCTGATGTGTACATAAATCTTTATTAAGTCCAGCCAATTATGTTTCCTGCTTTTTATTTTCTCATAAAGCCACTCCAGGTGCTTAAAATAATAAAAGCAAAGCATAAAACTCATTGTTGAAACACTTCCATTACACTGCCCCCATTACATGTTACCTCGGCTGGCTCTGAACTAACACATGCCTTAATCCACATCTCACACGTAGATGAAAGAGCACTTAAAACCGTAATATGAACAATTTATAAGATATTACACACTGTAAGACTTTAAACATGCAGTCAGTTGGGGGAGGGGAGGCGCTTGTAATTGAAAATAAATTTTGGAATTACCGTTTAGTGAAAGCAAAGCTCAAAGCTCTCTCCAGGAAGTCTCTAGAAAGACTATATTAAATGGGAGGAAAGGAATCTGTGGTCAGTGCACACAACCCAGCTGTACTAAAGGAACATTAAATTCACTCTGTCTAAAAATATCTAATTTTAACATTTTTATTATGCACACACACACACACACACACACAAGCATACACACACACACACACACACACACACACACACACACGCAAGCATACACACACACACACACACACACACACACACACACTGGCTCTTTACTGCTGGGTCATCTTTTCTAATGAACACAAAGGATGTGGTAAGCAATGACATTTACAGGTGTTTCAAGTTATTTTCATTCCTGGCACAATGCACAGGTATGAAAATAAGAAAAAAAGTCTGAGAAAGATGAAGATTTTGGAGGACCAACCTGATTCCAGTTTATTGGAATTTATTCCTGGAGTTTAAAGTCTTGGAAAAAGTTTTCCTGAACGTGCATACATTGTAGGTAAATGAAATTACACAATCACAAATGAAAATTATGTGAATGTGCACCTGTGTATTGTTTTTCAGAGTGCACCTGGAACTCTTTCGGGAACAGAAGTGGTTTCCGTTGTGAGACGGTAATGTTTTTAGTACAGTAAGTTGGTACTCTTGTGCTTCTGCGTGTTGTAAATATGCTATTCTCAGTGAGGCTGTTGTTTTGATCTTGTTTTAGTTTTGCGCCGTCGGTAACTGATTATCCATTTCCTCACGCTCGCTCCCTAAAAATAGCACGTCGTTTCTGTTTGTGATTTTTGACGAGGACAGACAAATGGACAGGCTAAGTACGCTGTCAACAAGGAAATGTGTACGGCGTGAGGGAGTATCCTTTGATTCCCGTTGGCAATGAGTCATCCAGTTAAGTTGGGCGAAAGAGGCATTTTGGCACGAAAGTTTTGTGCGCTGTAAAAAAAAAAAACACAATCAAGCAGTCATAGGACTCTGCCTTTGAATAGCGGGCAGCCAGCAAAGCATGAAGCCAGATTACCAGATTTGATAATTAGAGCATGAAGAGGCTCAAACGCTGGGACACCACTTAAAATAAACAGCCTGTATTTTTGAGGTTGAGACTGGCCCCTTCCAGTCAGCTGGTAGCCTCTGTCGGACCCCCAGATTGGGGCCGAATTTGGGGGACAGGGACCTGTGAAGGGCCACACGTGGAAAGTCGAAAAACCTGGTGACCACAACCTGAACGGTTCAGCTTGGGTCACTCTGAATCGCATGTTCTGCAGACCATTTGGGGACAAGGCCCTATCCTGTCGCCACCTGCGTAACGTGTTCCTACAACAAATCCCTGTGGTGACAAAATAATGGCCAAATTTAACCGTGGTGTGGGAAACAGTGTTGATGGTATGGGAATCCAACCCTGTCCTGATCCCACACCCCTCAACTACCCTCCCCACCCCCACTCTCCTCTACAGCGCTTCCAGTTCCCTTCAAGCATTGGATTTGAGGTCCGATGGTGTGGTTTCTGTTCAACACCTGCTAGTGAGGGGAAATATTTACATAATGGAGGGCTTCTTGAGTCCTTTGAGCAGTGAAACATCTCATGGACTGGAATCAAACTGTGGTCATTCCAGGCTGCCCCATGGGGCTGCACACAGATGGTTATTAGTGTTGTCCAGGAAGAAAGGGTTTGAGCCAACATGGCTTCCCCCACGCCATAGTGTACTAACCGCTCCTCTGTTTCAAATGGCTGCAATGGGCAGCTGGTGGAATGCGGAGAGAAAAGAAACAATGTCTGGCAGAATGTAGAAAATTGTTGAATTTTTGTGCACTCGATGAAGAAATAGCAGTTAAAATGTACATGTCATTTGCCACCACATTGAACTTCGAGTCCATAGTACTCTTGTGAAAGCTAAGTGTGTAGAAAAGCTGTTGGTTTTTATTGGGTGAGTGCAAACGCATGACAGGAGCATGCGACCGCATGCGAGTACGTTCTCGGACGTGTCCACGCTTTCTTTCAGACACGGAGAAAATGATTAAATTAACTTGCAAGAAGATTGCATTTAATTAATGGCTCCCCGCACTTAAGTTGTACCTTCTGACAGTTGACACAAAGTCATTGCTCGTGGTTGCTTCTGTCGATTCACGAGTGATGACAGTGAATTTTATTTATTTCTTCCACTCAGTGACAAATCTGAATGTATCACTGAGATTGGTCACAAAGAGCATCTGGCCTGTCACGGCATGCGGATAAGGTGTTGTTTATGAATCACTGTTCAATGGGGGAGTATCTGTTCTTGATGTCTTCATTGAACGTAAAACCTGCAAAATGATTCATGAACGCTTCGGTCTCTTAGGCCCAAGGATTCTGGGAACTTCAGGGATTAATGCTACTAATGGCGACCTTCTAGGTTATTGGGGGGGGTTGGTGGTTATAGCAGAAAAGTATTTAACTTCTGTTCAAACTGACACCCAGTTTGAATCTGATGTCAACATGCTTTGCCAATAAAAATGCTGTGTTTGATTTAGGTGTTTTAGACGTCACTGTTTTCTGTACATTCCAGCTGAACAGGGGGGTATTCCACAAAGCAGGATTACTGAGTTAGCTGGATAACTGAACGGAGTTAAATTCCGGAACAGCTTTTTTTACTTCAGTCCTTGTTCCAGATTTGGGAGGGTTCCGAGTTTTACTCAGTGCAGTTATCCAGCTAACTCAGTAATCCCACTTTGTGGAATACCCTGCTGATGTTGCCCTATTCCTTTAAATCTTTCAAGCTTATTACTGTGGAATAAAAAAAAAATGGGGGCTGTGTCCACTGTTGTGAATACAGGCCATAGAATTCTTACACGCCCACCATTTTTTTTGGACAGTCAGATCTTCTCCAAATCTCTTCTGGCCATCAAATGTCTTCAGACAGCAGTTAACCAAAAATTCCAATAAAAATAAAGACCTTTTGAGTGGATTCGGGTCGATTAAAGTGAATTCCTATTCCCATAAAACCAGGCAGCTGACGCTGATGAAATACAAACATCCATGAGTTGTTCCCACTGCAAATCCTGAACTTTAATGCCTCCACATCCCCGAACAAACGTAACGAGGGACTTAAATCACGCGATCATCCCTGTTATCGAATCTCCCTCATTTAAACCATCAAACTTCAGAGAAGCAGCGGGAGAAAGTTTTATATCAGCTGACAGCGGTGAGATCAGACGCCAATTCAACCACGACTTCTGCGTTTTAAAGAGCGCTCCTGTCTCAGGACATCAGGGGAGTCAAACACGCATGAAAATGAACAGGCATGAAATCTAGCATGCATGCGCAAGTAGAAAGTTCGCTAGGGTTGACCTAGCACAGATATCAAGCAGGATGTTGGACAAAAGTACTGACATTTATGACACCTCATTCGCAAGAGATGTGCCTGTACTAGTACTCAGGCAAAGATATCTAGGTGAACACAAAGGTCAATAAATGTTTCACCTCTAAAGAACAACAGTGGATGTTATCATGTTATAATTCAAATGACAATAATAATAAAATATCAAAATCACCATCGTGTTTATGATCACCCTCTCCATGATGAACGTAGGTTTGTCATAAATATAAATGTAATGTGCTAAAGTTTATCAGCCAGGGAAATCTGATGAGTGGAGAGCAGTCTTACAACAGTGCGCTGTGCAGATTTCTGCGAGTTTTGTGGATGTTAGCGCAAAGGGGACCTCTATGGGCAGAAACCTATATTGCACCTTGTTCACAGAGTAGAGTTCTGTCCTGGGGTGCTTATGGAACAACACTGCAGACAGGAAATGTCTTAAACAAATTAAATGTCTTAGATTTACACCGGTTTTGTATGGCTGTAGGTATAAAATACTTACCTACTACTGCAACATCACATTGAGAATAACTGAAAGTTCTGTAGTGCTGAAGTTGATTTGCCTAATTACCGTGCATGTAACTTTATGCAACATTTATCTAGTACATAATGTAATCAATAAATCTCATGAATTATCATTAAAAGGCTGTTAGATGTTTTTTTCCCCGTACAGGTCAAATGCATTTTGCGAATATAGTCATTATGATTAAGAACAAAGGGATTCATAAAGAACTACAATCCAATGTTCCATCCATTATGAAAATCCAACATGGCGGAAGATAACACCTGCATATTTCCATATGTGTGCTTTACGTTGCCTACATTCTCAAAGTTCAAAAGGCAGTAGAAATCCCCTGTATAAGATCTATTATGTCTCCTCTCTGCATAAAACATACAAAAAAAACTCTTTCAAAGAATAAAACATCAGTGGAAAAATACAAGAAATCTGGACGTGTATCAGAGAACAGTTTGTTAGATCATTCTTTTTTCCCATTTGGTCTAGGCGGCAGTCTTGCATGGCTTATTCTGGTGTCCTCCAAACAAGCAACTCTTTCTTATTCTAATACTAATAATTTTTTTTGTTTCTTTTGCACTATGATCTTTCATTTCTTGTGTTATACATAGCATTCTCTGAATTGTTTTCTGTTCAAATAATTGGATCAATGGAGGGAGTAAGAAGCCAGCAGGCACAAAGATCAATAAACCCTTCCACCACAGTTCGCACGGAAAAACAGAAAAATACTTCCACCGTTCCCTTTGAACCACTGGAATTGCAGTCATTGGCCTGCATCTGCCTGATGAATGATTCCCATATAATCTGTGAGGGAAAAAGCAGCTGATGTATTGTAAATAACGTGCCCACGTAACTCGCTTCCTCTGCGTTATTCTGACAGGATGTAAACAAGGTTCCCAGGCCATCGTCATGCAGACCCACTGATCTCTATCTCATATGGATGTGTTGATCTGACCTAGCAGCTGATCCAGGTGAGGCAAAGATCAGTTTATCTGCAAAAAAACAAGCGGTGTACTTCTTGGGAACAGAGAATATTGCCCAGGTGATTTTAGGAACAAAAATTAGAAATAATAATCTGTGGCTGTGATAATGGAGAGGTGAATGATTCTCATAACCCTGTTTCTGTCATGATTTTGATAACTTTAGAAATTTTACTAAATATCAGCCAACTTGTGCAGCACAATATTAACGTCCCACACAACAGAGGGCGCTAGTTAAAATTTTGTCAAGTTTTCTACATGACATTATATCCCTTATGAGTAAGGTCACTAGTTTTTTCCAAAGCAGCTTTCACACCTGAATGTCAGTCAGGCCTCGGCATGAAATCAGTAGAGTTCTTGGATCATATGTGATGGACAACTATCACTTTACACCTTGTCAGTCATCCACATAGATAAGTCAATTGCCACTTAACTGTGATTGACAGCAATATTCCCACGCTGTCACATGCAAGAGTTATTAGAGTTATGAGTTATTATTATTGCACAGGCATGTGGCAAAAGTCTATTTTTACAGTGTTGTGCTATATCATTGTTTTTTTTTTTGTGATCTGTGGAAAGTAGCCCACACACATAAAAAGTGAAGTTATATAATCTGCACAAAAAAATGCAAGTTATAAATACAATGCTATTCATCAACCTTTATTTATATCTCAGTGACACATTGAGGAAAAGACCCTCATTTTCAATTCACAATAATAAAATGATATGGGGCAGATGTAGGCTAATTAAATAAAACATAATAACTGAAATAATTAAACAAATTCACTTAGATGAACATATGGGTTTAAATTTAAAAATATATATTTTGCAGAGATGTAAAATTGTCCCAATGAACAGACAAATCTTTCATTATTGACGGAGGTGGTTGGAAATGACAAGCATTGTTTTATTTTCTGTGCAACTTTTGGAATATATATTTTTTCCCCCAGAACTCCTTCAGTGCCATTGGAGTGCCGTTCTTCTTTGTAACCGATGAGTGTGTGTGTGTGTGTGTGTGTGTGTGTGTGTGCGTGCACGTTGTTGCAGGTTTCACTGATATTTCACAGCTTTGCGGTACATTCTGTGGTATTTATCCTTTGTTGCCCTCTATGGGGAGGGAGAACATGCCTTGTCGATCAGCCCTGCTCGCCTCTTAATGAAGGAGACACTCCTTTTTTTCATTTGGATGAACTGGATTTTGAGTTCCCTCCCGAATGACACACGCCCTGCTTTTCCGAAGCCGCTGGACGTGAAACAGGAAGGCGCGCTCTCCTGGAGGGGATATCCACCATTAGCCACACGGCTGGAAGGCTGGAGATGAGCAGGAAGAGGCCCGAGGGAATGAGACCCTGGCAGCTGAACAGCTCCACCTGTGGCCCTTCACGGAAGTGCAAGTCCAGGCCGAGCTCCAGGGATCTCCGGAACGACCTTTCCATCAAAATCAAATGCGTAGGTTACGCAGAGGAACCCTGGCCTTTTAAAAAACTCCTCTGCCCAGGAGAACTATCCAAGGGTTTGACTGTACATGAGGGCCACCTCCTTGATTTGATGTGTACAGTCGGAAAAAAGACACACAAGTTTTACACAGAGGAGCGTGGAGCTTCATCCTCTACTTCACAGGTCTCTGGCAGAACTGGGAAACAGCTGGACGTATCAGCCTCTTACCCTCAGAGAGAAGGCATAAATTAGTCTGGATCTAAGGAGTGTTGCAATATATCAATAGTAGCCTTCAACCCATCCGTTCACACCTGTGGAAATTCAATTTGGTTTTAACTAGGGTGGCCAAAAGTACTTCTCGCTCCATTTCCAAGCATTATGAAAATAAAAATTCCCGGTTGCTTGCTAAGTTTACAATGCCTGGGCCCGAGAGGTAGCCAGTGTTTTTTAAATTTCTTACCTGAGGGAGGATATTTGCGGCTAGTGCCCGGCCTGGCCAGTAGCAGAAGCAGACACAAGGCACAAATGTCATCAGTCTTGAAATGAAAGTTACTCTTGGCCCTGCCTCTCAGGGCGTTTTATTTTCTTTTTTTTTCTTTTGGTGAAGGCTGAGAACGGGATTGCACTCCGCCGTTTTGCTTCTCACGATTTTCGGCCATAATTCATGGGCCTAGAAACGAGCATGCTAAATTAGCAGACTGTTTGAATTAGCGCGCGGGGCCTCCCTCGTACGAGGAGAGTGCAGGCTGCGTTCGAGAGCTCGCTGTGATTATAAAGGATTCATCACTACGGCGGAACGATACATTCCTCACTTTCGGGGGTTAAATCTAGGGTGTTTCGAGGTTGGGGCCTGCCCAGGCATACTGGAAAAGTGAGAGAAGTCGATCTGTCAACCCTCCGTTTTTGTTTTTTTTTCCTCCTCAGTACTGTACTTTCTAAACAAGCCGTTCCGACCACAAGCGCCTGTGTTCGATCAACGTGAGAACAATGGCCTATTGAGGACTATAGTAAATCCGTCTTGTCTTACTTTCCATTTGAACTGTTCACTCATTAAATGGTGATTCCATATAGTAATAGAAAAAAAGGGTTAAACTCCCTTCTGGCCTTAATTACCTGCGCTACATACTTGGAACAGAAATTCAGTGCCTCTCCATTTGTATGTACAGACCCTGTAGACGGAGTATTGGGTGACTCCAGTACTTTCCTTTGGTCTTTGGTCAGGTTTATAACTTTCATATTAAACAAGGTAAATTGACTGCTTTTACTTCTTAATAGGTGTTTTTTTTAGTCCGCCAGATGTGGATCAACCCGTGGTGACGTCTCTCCGTTAAAAAGGTTTGGAGAACAGAATTATTTTCAGAACTCTAAATCCTGCTCTGACCCAATGGAGAGGTGCCATATATCCTGTCATATCCTGCCAGCCTGCCACGAGAAGCATTTTTTTTATTTCTTTATTCCTTTATGCTTTCCAGTCGCCGAGTGAATTAGCCCTTCACCCTGGCGAATTATTCGTGGCCAGGCCCAGGAAAGAGAATTGCACAGCGTAGAAAATTCACATCCGCCCCAAAGTGATCGAGTTCCCTGGTGTAGCTGGTTCACATCATAATTTGTGACAAAACCACAGAAAATGTCAGCGCCATTTCAAAGCCGTGGACTGTGCACGGTATCATGAATGTTCCTTTTGTTCCCTGCAATTGCAGGTAAGTGCACACATTTACATTTAAGCGTGTTTTATTTAACGTAAACATCCCGTGGCACATGAGTGAGCGCCATGGTTTCAGATCGAATCCGGCTGTACCAGTGCTGACTCAACTGGCTTTGCATCGCCCGAGGGATATTTGGGAGGGATTCAGTCGGCGGGGATAGCGGTATTCATTGCTCCGGCGACCCCTGTTGGTCATCCGGGCGCCCGTGGCTTGCTCTCTCGTGATTGGGTCTTCACCGCCCCCGCTCTGCACGTGAGCGGCTTATGGCTGCAGTGTGAATAGAAGCAACTGGCTGGCACCACGTGTTGTTCAGAGGAGAACTGTGAGTAGTCTTCACTCTCCCAAGCCAGCAGCAGGGGGCGTATATGAGCATTCTCATACATAGAGGGATGGGAGATGCCAAAAAAATAAAATAAAATAAATATAAAAAATATAATTACAAATACTTTGTCATTTTACCTCAGGTTTATTCATTGGGTAGAGCCTTTACACATGTACTTGTGTTTTCTTGTCGGTTTGTTATAGTTTATAATATTTAGAATTGTAGTATAGCTGATTTACCCACAGCTTACTGTGAACTACATTCAACGTTCATTACTAGGGCTAGCTGCTACGTTATGGGAAGGATGTGCTTTGTCTTATCCATTCTGTAGTGACTTCGATAACGTTTCTGTATGCACTTATCTATGTCGCTTTGGATTAAAGCGTCTGCTAAATGACTGTAATGTAATGTAATGTAATGTACTTGTGTGTGGCAGTTTGCTTTCTCTTTTCATGTTGGTTCACTGGTTGATTGTATTTCGTATAAGTCAATGCTATACTGCAGGCAATGTAGTCATTGCAAAGAGCCATTAAACCAGGTTGTAATGTATGTTCAGCAACAGCCGGTAATGCTCATTGAAGTTATTTGGATACCGCCGTACGGTACTGACCACTGGTGCAACTGTCATCTCTTTCTCGTTCCGATCCTTCTCGTGCGTCCCGATGACCCCGGGATTCCCAGGAGACGCAACAACAGAACCGCCCTCTCACGCAGCCGGCCGCGTCTTCCGTGACCCGCCTGCGAAAGGGCGAGTCCGGGGGCGTGAGTTTCGTTCCGCAGACGTCCCCAGACTCCCGTCCGAAACGTCGAGCCTTCAGCCACACCGGCCGGCGGTCCAGAGCCATTAAGAGAGCGCACAGGCATTTGGAACGCTCGCATATCCGCATCTCCAGATATTCAATAACAGCGGGGACGGCCAGATCCTGCAGAAAAGAAAATTATAATTTCCCACAATCTCATGGGAGATTTGGAAAGATAAGGATTCCCTTTATACTCCACTTCAAAAGGCATCTGTAGTAGTGTCATGTGGATTTATTGCCTTTTCCAGAAAATGTAAAAAGTTACGACAAGTTCCAATTAGATGTAGATTTGTGGAGAAGACATTTTTTGCAGACAGCTTTATGTTCCCTTAGTGGGTTTAGTCACAGGATGAACCCCCCTGATTTACAAAGGCTTCTTGTTACTGCAATCCACCTTATCCAAAGACATACTGTGGCATACTGCTACAAGGAACTGGTTAGACTATGATATTATGCTATGGTAGACTTGACTAATGGTACATTTTTCATTCAAAATAAACAGATCCTGTAATGGTGGGTTCCCATCAGGAGTGCCAGCTGTTTAACTCGGGCTTGGGAAGTGCAATGGGGTGCGGTCCACACGAGGACAGCCGGGGAACTGTAGTAAAGAACCAGATTAGAACTACAATGCCATTTACCGATAAACGCCTGAAGACCGTGGCTGTGGGAAATCAGTAGGTATGATTGCTCCACGGCACAAACGTAAATTTGACGATGGCCTTATAAAAGCATTTCCACTCAGTTCCATTGAAGATGTACAATAAGCAGCTATTTAGGGTCACTGCTAAATTTTAGCACACACAGAAAAATGCCCAGTGTTAATTCAACTCTAATAAAGTACATATGAGCCTAATCTGGCCAGAGTAGGCTCATATGTACACTGCTGGAGTTGAATTAGCACTGTTAGAGTTCAATAAGAGTTTAATACTGGAAAGTTTACTGTGAATTTACTGTGCACCTGTTAAAATAGGCCCTTGATTGTAAGAACTTTTTAAGGGCTTAAGCAGCTGTTATAAAAATTGTGCTTCTGTCCGTTCTTACACAACATTTTTGGTTTGTTTCAGCCAAAATTATTTTGTTACGCAGTCCATTTTTTAATATTACGCGGAGTCTAACGGGCCATGGAGGTGGCTATCGAGACGATAGCTTCACGGTTCTGTCATGGCAGTGGACACGCCCTCTACCGTGAGGTCCGAGGTCTGTGTGTGGGTTCTCTCCAGCTTCTTGCGAGACCTGCGCATGCGCGCACACGCACACGCACACACACACACTCGCCACAGCAGAAGTCATTACCACTCCTGCCATCTGTCTAAACACTGCACTGCATGATTCTGGGGATTATCTGAGGCTCCCTACCATTGGCTGGGCTGTGGAACATCTCCTCACTTGTGATGGAGACGGAAACTCTGCTGAGAGACAGCTAAAAGGGTCAGGCGTGATCACTCTTGGTCCGTGGCTGACGGAATCCAATTTCTGTGCATCACGACGAGAAGATTCGCATACGAATGTTTGGCTAAAATGACAATAAAACTTTCTTTTTCAATGAGGAAGCCACAGAAAATGATGTGCTTTTTCAATTTTCATTTAAAAGGGCTTTCTTCCAAGGGCGTGCATGTGAAATATTATGTAGCTTTAGGGATACGTTATTTTTTGAAATAACTGAAATACCACAATGCTTTTATAGGTAGTGTATCACAAAATTCCTGGTTTAAATGATTAATCCATTATCGCTACCTTTGATTCCTGCAAAAATGGCCGTTCTACGTTTAACTTAGGCATTTACATCAGAAAGACAACATTAACATTGTGTCTAACTGCATGTATAACAAGTTAGCCTAAAAACAGTTTCCACATTGGTGTTCATTACTCATAATTATTGAACCTTTTTTTTTTCTTCTTTGTTTAGATAGTTATCTAAAAAGTCAACTGAAGTCACATGTCTTTAGGCCATTATATTCTGTTAAATTTCATCGGCATGAAGATGAAGATGGAAACACTAATCCTGTTTCACACCCTGGATTTATGACTGCAGAACATGGATTTATGACTGCAGAACATGGATTTATGACTGCAGAACATGGATTTATGACTTCAGAACATGGGTTTATGACTTCAGACCAACCTGTGCCACCGGAACTGGAGAATATAGTAATTTTTCAGGACCATACCATTCAGTAGTTCCAAAAACTCACACAGGCCTGCGGGCTAAAACTCTATAGTTGTGCTGCAAGTCTGTGTTAACCAAGGGCTACACAAGAGTTAGCACCCAAGTCATTGCCGCACACTACAAACCCCAGCTTTGATAATCGACCCACAACTAGTCAAACTCAAAACGAGATAAAATACCCTGAGCAGGAGCCCCGCATCTCACTCTCACATCTCTCTGGGTCACTCCCCCTAAAACTCCCACTCGAAAAGGCATTTACAAAAATCCTACGGCCTGCTTTTGGTAGGAAGCTGTTTGAAAATCTGGTGCACACATGTGTCTATTGGCTCTTAGCAGGGACGACAGATAAACATTGGATACCACATAATTTTTTTAAAGCTGCCTCAGGTGATGAGCTGTTCCGGATAAAAGGCTAATAGCATATTCCACTGCGCATCCTTTTACAAATGATGCCTTGGTGGCAAAAAATCTCACGGTCAATCGAACAGACAAACAGACTCCTTACCAATGACATCATGGCACGGCCATCCGCCCGAGACCACAAAACAGTGTTTAAAAGACTTTTGAGCGGGCTGTGAAGGGTTCGTTTACTCATAGTTTCTGTTCGTGAGGTAATTTTTTCTACGGAGCGCAACGAGAACCTTATGGGCCTGTGTCACCTCTCATCTGAATGCGACCACTTCTGTCCCCATTGCTCCTTTCCCATGGGCTCTATACGTCTCGTCATATCCTTCTAAGCGTTTCGCACATATGCATAGGCCTGCTCTCAAACAACTTTTGACTCACAAATAAATCTTTTTTTTTTTTTTTTTTTTGCATTTGATTGTGAGTTCATGTAAAGAATACATGTCGATTGAATCCCTGCCATAGATTCCATGTAGATATAGTAGTAGTGCAATCCATTGCCTTGCCATAAACCTCTGTACAGTCTGTAATCGGTGAATCAATGCCTTTTCTCACACTTTTTTTGTTTTGTTTCACGATTGTACATCTGGGATGTAAGGCCTTCTCCTTCAGTTGCAAAATGCTTGTTACCAAAAAAGTACTGCCTTACTATAACAAAGCTACTAATCATATAGACGGAAATACGATCATACACACTGACTGGACAAGTAGTGTAATAACCTCAACTCTGTTCAGCACATCTTATCTAGACAGCTCAAATGGAAGATGAAATATCAGAGCTTCGACAAGCGGCATCAAGCCAACAGACATTCAAGGGCTAACATTCACAATAAAAAGATAATCTAGTAACAATAGTGTTCCGGTTATGTTGAAATGGAAGTTCAAGAAAGGCATGGGCTGTTTTCCAATAATTGTCTTTTCTCCTTGAGAATAACCTGTTTTTTTCCCAACACAACATCTGGTTACCATTTTGGTTAGTCACACATCTGGCCTAGGCACCTGCTGTGGCGAGGCTAACGCCTGGAAATATCAAATACTTATATTAAGATTTTCCACTGAACCCAACCCCTGGAGCAAACTTGGTAACATAGTTGTAGAAGTGCAATAAGTACACTGTAAGTGCACGTATTGTACTCGATTTAAGAGACTTAAATCAGCATTAAGGTTAATTTAAAAAAATGGCCATTGAAATCCGACCCAACATATTTTTTTGTACACGAGTAAGTAAGAGCAAACTATTCTAACAGTGGCTTTTAAGAATATCATACTCTTAAGAATATTGGGCCGCATTCACCAATCACTCTACAAACAAGTTTGTTCTTAAGACTTTCTTTAAAATGTTTTTACAAACATTTTGGGATTAACTGATGTCTGCGTTCTGAGCTTATCTTCTACCCAAGAAAAAATGCCAACTACATTGGTGAATGCCAGAATGTTCATAAAAAACGTTTTAAAGAAAGTCTTAAGAACACATTTTTTTGTAGAATGGTTGGTGAATGAGGCCCAATGTTCTCAGACCTTTCACAGAAACAAACTGCACATGGTGTGCTTTTCGTCACATCATTACACTACTAGTCCATCGTTAGGTTCATATTTTGATATTGTTGCAATGTACTGTATGTTCTTTTTTTTAATCTGTGGGATCTACACACGTAAAAAGGGCCGCTACAGTGCAGTCCTAAAGTATTTGGACAGTGACACATTTTTTTGTTGTTTTGGCTCTGAACTCCAGCACATTGAATTCAGAGCCAAAAGCACTCTGGAAATGGAACATTGACTATGAGGTTAAAGTGCAGACTTTCAGCTTTAATTTGAGGGGGTTTTTACATCCATATCGGGGGAACCATTGCAGCAAGGGTAGCTAATTTGTATTAATAGATTAAAACAGAAAAAAAACTGAAATCAAATTAAAATGTAAGGTTTAAACCTTGTGATTTAATTATGCTCAACTTTTTATCAGTAGTCTATCCTGTCATTGCTTGATGATGCTCGATGTAAACTTTTTGCATCGATGGAATGGACAAGTATTTTTTTATTTCCTTTTCATGCATGCACATTGAGGTTACCTGGTTTTTTTTAGTGCAATGCTGGAATTGAAAAATGCATTGGAGAAATTGTGGATGGCACCTGTCCACTACTCAGAGCTCTCTTAATTGTGCCCTCTTGACGGATGAGTCTGCCTTGCTGTTTTTATATAATAAAAAACACAACACTATCTGTGGTGTGCATGAATGGATACATTGGAAACCGTACAGAATATACTGATTCCATCTGTAGGCAGCGTACCAGGCAGATACTGATGTACTCGGTCACTCAACGTTGTTTTTTTCAACGTCCCATCCAAGTTTTCCGCACCGGCCTTAGAGCACATCGAACATATTGTGTGATATACATGTAAATGATCAAATGTGCATCACGCAGCAATTAATCAAGACTAATATGCAACACAGGGCAAACTATTCACAGATTATTACAATGAATATTATAGCATTGATAGATCGCATCAATTAATACATCTAGACGGAAACAGCTTACAACTGAGGTTAATTAACATCAAACAAAATTCGGGTTTGCAAGCGGCTTGATCTCTGAGATTGTTCCTCATCACAATTAATGGTTGACACGTTTTAGTTTTATAACTAAAGCAATTAATCCAATCAATAGTGCGTTTTTGTTTAATTGATCATGTCGGTGACACGCTGCTTCAATATGGAATGAACAGCTAATGTAAACGAATGGCTAAAGGGAATGAACACACATCTCCTGCTTGTGGATGGGTGCGAAACTAACACTGCAGATCAAAAGGTTCTGTTAATCCTTTTGATTTGAAATAAGACATGGGGAAACTGATTTCAGTACAAGCAGAGCACCTTGGGCTGCTTTCTGAAGAAAAAAAAAAAACTAATTCAATACCTTTACTACACAGTATTAACTTGATGTATTTAACTGGAGCTTGGAATACATGGAAGCACCCATTACAAATGTTTTTATTACATTATTTTAATCAACTTCCTGAATCTGAATGAAAATAAATAAAGGCACATGGTAACATGAGGACCAAGTGCTAGTAATTGGCCTTGACTCACACAAGGGAACCAGATTTGTTTATCATGCCTCTTTTGATGGCCTCCTACCAGCAACACGCAGCCCCTGCCGCCCTGGTTATAAAGGGGACGACACATTTCAAGCAATTCCACCTCTCCCCTTTCCGTACTGAAATCAAAAACAAGAGTCCGGTTCTGAAATGTAAGAAAAGAAAACGGCCAGCACTCTCCGATGTAAGTTTAATTTATTTAATGGCAGCAGTCACGCGTCGATCGCATTCTATGGGATATCCTACTGCCCCGAAACAAGTGATGTCTTCATTTTCTGAATTTGTAATATAAACTCTACGTTAATAATTCACTCGATAGTTCCAATGGAGAGAAAAAAAAAAAAAAAAAACGAAGTCAGGTGTCCACAATTATCAGGAGTATAATTATTATCAGATGCATCTGTTTTGTTGCTGGTGCAGAGGTACACTGTATATCAAAATATATTTTTTATGTTGGAAATTAAAGGCCTGAAATGATAAATATAAATAATTTAAATTAAACCCAGCCCACTTCCATATACAGTATGTGTGTTCAGTGTCTGGAAAAAAAACAAGAAAGAAATGAGCAGTCTTTAAATCAGCAGCTAGCTCCTGTGGTAAGTCACGCTTTATTATTTTGCCTAAAACCAGCACAGTGAGTTTTTACTGTGTTTGGTGCGTCAAGGGAGATTCAGAATCTCAGACTTTTTTTATTGCACTGTATGACAATATGCATCTGAGACTGCTTAAAATGGTATTCTGCTGTTTTTTATTTTTTTCAAAACATTCAAACACAGCTTAATCCAAACATATTGAATGACTGGAGAAATTTAGCATGAAAGGATCCAATATTTACAGTACTGTATGTATTGGCAAGAAAAAAATATAGTTGGGTGTGTGTGTGTGTGTGTGTGTGTGTGCATGTGTATTTGTCCTACGCTGTTTTCAATACTTGCAGCTCTGAAGTGAGATGTTGCAGGTCTGTTTTAACGAGTCAGAATGATCAAGAGTGTATGAAACACTCTTCATTAGGACCACTGACATCAGAAGCCTACTGGACGTCCATTTTATAAAGAATAGCCACAAGGGTCCCTAGTCTTAATACAGAGGAGGAGACATTGAGAATGTTCTTCTCAGATGAATTACTTGGCTCCTCCATCCGTACGCCTCTTAAAAGGGGAACTCCGCCCAAAAGTCATAATTTGATATGTTCTGTTGTACCCTCAGTATAATGGGTGTGACCTGCATTCCATGTGTCAAAAACAAATCTTTCATCCGCTATCTATAAGAAGTGATTTGAAGTGATGTCACACCAAATCATTTGCTCTTATCTTTTAAGTGAAGCGAATCACTAATTCAGTGTTATTGTACAAATGTAGTTTATTGATCCCTCCACTGCTGACATAGTATGGCAGATCTTTCCAGGATAGGAGACAGATGTAGAAGCTGTCTGCTATCTAATGCTGTAAATGTTGACTTTATTATTAACAGTGGAAAGATCCGTTTGCAATAAGAAACTTCTTTTTGGGTGAAGTTTGCCGGCCTTCACCACCTGAAACATTCTAATTAAACTGTATACAGGAAATTCATGCTGAAAGACCTGTCTGTATGGTTCACTGGCCGATAAACCAGGCAAGGGATTCACACCACCTCCTGATTGGTTAGTCCATTATCACTTTGTCCTATAAGGCCTCGTACTTCCTCTTGTCACAGAAAAGAGCACGAAGCACAAAGATAATTTGCGTGTGCCAGCTTGTTTGTGGCTGTTTTGCTGTCGGTTTTTTTTGCTCATTCTCTTTGTTTCGACAGAAGGCCAATGTCCCGTGTTTGCTGCCAGACATATTTTTTTTGTTCCTTCTTCTCAGAATGGTACAAGCAGCCTACATTTTAATAAGATCAGCTTTGTTGAGGTGAACAGTGTGTGATTAATCCGTGAACCTTTCACATGATTTCAAAATGGAACTAGGGCAACAACAGGGGAAAGTTCAATTTCAATATTACTCACCCTAAACGATTCACATATTTCTATTGGACCATTATCTGCAGTGGTATTGGGACAATGTTGTTTTATTATTTAGTGTTTGTCTAAATATACCCTTGCAATTCATTTTCTAGTTTCACCTTTTTCATGCACATCTCCTAACTGTACAATTACACCTCGATAGAGGTAAGGCGAAAGACGGCTAATCATAACTTGCGGAATAAATGAATATCAGCAACTTCTGTGGACAACTTCTGTGGACTTCTGTGGGCACTTCTGTGGACAAGAAAAATGAAAATGTATACCCTGCTCTCATAGCTGTCATGGATAGGTTAACCCCTTCTCAAGCACCACCTCTTTTGAACACAAGCCTGAAAATTAAACCCTTTGACTGCTGGGATCATCCTGGTCTCTTCTGCAAGGTAACCATTATGTGTTTGTTTTACAAGAGTCAGAATTAGTCTAAGAAGTATTACTTTTCGCAAAGTAACAGAAGCTCAGATGCAGTGGGTGGATTTTTAACATTTTTTTGCCAGAATAAGGATGTCGACTTTACCGTGATTTGTATAGTCTGTGGATTTCCAGAACACATAGAATGTACGAAGTCGTCGTTTTGATCGAGCCAGTTTTGTGTCATGTTACAAAATAGGGAGCCGCTGTGACTATAACATTGGGGTCATGAAATAGTTTATAGAGGCAGAATCGTGAGTTTTAACACTTTCAAAAGGTATGGAATACGGGCCAGAAAGAACAGGTCACAAATCGAGCAACAGAATCATATCTGAGCTTTCCCAGGTCTTGCAGGCATTGTTAGTCATCCAAAGGCCTCAAATTCTAACAATCTCCTCTAACATTCCCTGGCCACTTTTCCAGTTTTACAGTTTAAATTTTAAAAAAAAACTTCAGCCAGTAATCAATATTTTAAGAAAATCTTAAACAATCTAGTTTTATGTATACAGTGCAGATGTAACCTACAAATTATATCGGAAGGTTATAAGCATGTCTACTGAAACTGAGGGTGAGCCCGCTTTTCAAAATCAAACGCCATAGATTTGGCCGAATTACACTAATAATTATGTGCCAAATGATAATACTTGACTAGTAAATTAAACCTAGATATGCCTCATTTCTAGATTTCATTGAATTTTTCCAGTCCAGGAAAAGGAGCAGTTTCAGGACAGTGTGTAAATGTTCTCTAGGGCTAGTTTGAGAGAATAAAGGAGTAATATGTTATTGCTGGCAGGTTATTAGGAATCACATTATTATTACTTTGCAAGTACATTATAATGTAATTTCATTCAAATCACACATGACACGGAAAATCCTGCTCAGTGATTTGTTGGCAAAGCTTTCAAACCTTGGCCCATGATCTAATTACTAATATAGTAATAATACTTTCTGTTATGACTATGAAAATGGAAATATTTAAATGCACACTTCATGCACACTCCCTCATTTTTTAAGCCACTGACAGAGCAGATTAAGTCTGATCTATAGGAAAATATGCCTCAGAGACCAAGCCTAAAATATCCTAACTATTATTCTGCATTAATTATTTCCATCACTTCAAAGAATACTTTCGGGAAAAAAAGCATGTAAAAATGTAAAATCATCAATAAAGCTTTAGCTATAAAAACAAATAACTGACAGTTCACAGAAAATTCAGCCACAAAGCTAACGTAGATCTGGTGGATATGACCAGACCAAAGTGCTCTCTCTATGTGTCAGTTTGACTCTCTACCTGTCTTAAAGCCTAATTTATACTTTCGACAAAGTCTCATGTGACAAAAATGATTGTGTCGCACAACGTTTGACATTTATACTTCGGCAAATTACTGTCATCTCCATGGTAATGAGACCAAACCCTTGCCCACTAGAACCTGTCAAATCACACTGCACAACAAAGTATGACGGTGTCTGTCACATAACAAAACTAAATCGGTGCGTGACATTCAGAAACAATTTTTTAATTAATTTTTTTCAGTTGAAAATATGTCATTTATGTGTCGTGCGACAAAGTATAAATTAGGCTTTAGGGGTATCAAACTAAATTCCTTGTAAGATTTGGTCTAAGTAAAATTATACTCCCTGTTCCTTCCCAACTGCCACAGTCTATGCAATTGTCTGTAAATATTTCCGCTTATACACATCAAGATGCACTGTGGTAAACATGTTTCTGAGCATGGGGCACATGTGCAATTTTCAGCAATGATCGTGTGTAAAATCTATAAAATGCCAAACCAAATAAATGATGGACTAATTAGATAATTGAGAGCAGACCCTGGAGTAAAGTCCAGCACTTTTGTGGCCCTCCAGGAATCCAGTTTGATGCCCGTGTCCTGTTTCTGCCTACAACGTGAATAAATCCCAAATCATGTCGATGCATGCTACTCTTCGTGATACTTTGCAAACAACATGCAAACCAGTAAAAGATGAAGGAGGCTCATTCTTTCCTGGTGGAAAGCCACGGCTGACAGTTGAGTGAATTTCAGCACGTGACATGTCTAGTAGAACCAAATGGGTTTGTGAGGTCATACTTCACTGCACCCTCCACACAGACAAACACAGGCACACACACACACACACACACACACACGTACACACACTCACAAACAAACAGACACACACACAGTTAGAGTGAGCGAGATATATAAAAAGAAAAAAACCCCACAAGTTGCAGCTGATCAAGGCAGCAAAGGAGAGCTCGTAGCAGAAGAACAAAAACAAAACAGCCCCAAAAGCCATCCGTTAGCACCATTCTGCAATCTGTGGGAAAGAACATTGTGTTATCAGCGTCAAAACTTAATCAATTGCTCTCTGTTTACTGAAAGAAAAGTTAATAACAAGCAGGGCTGACCTCAGCAGGAGATAATTTGCAGACCCCAAAGCCATTTTTTCCTGTAGCCCCACACCCCAACACACACCCCCCCCCCCCCCCCCACCCACCCCCCTTTGATCTGCTTTGAATGATGAATGAAGATACTGATAACATTATATTTTTTCCTCAAGCCAGCAAGCCAACTCAGATTAATTTAAAGAATGTCAAAGTGCACACAGTACTTTAATGAGGTGTTGTTTTGGACAACTCGTAGACAGTACTCCGTACGTTCAGTTAGATCATTTCACAGAGTGGGTGACAGGTTCACCAGAGAGAATAGAGAGTCAATAACTGCATCTCCCCTTTATGTCCTTGGTAAAAATAAAAAACATAAATATATAAAGATATTATTCAAAATAATCTTATTCTCCCATCAGATTTGCGTTTATCTTCAGTTGGCCAATCAGTCCAAGTATTTGTAAATTCTTCTTGGAAGGTATTTGGTGTATTGAGCCAAAGAATGATCTACAGTATTTTAAAATTTGCATTGTTATCAAATTCTTATGAACTCTGGTTGGATATATCTTTTAATAGCATTTTAATTGGATGGACCTTGTGATATGTATCACTACCTGTGTCCAAAACATTCAGACTTATTCTTTTGGATGCCAGAAAAGTTTTTTTTTATTAAAGTTGTATATTCTACAATGGCCTCTGTTAGCCCCATGTTGTTTTCAAAGATTTTCCAACACAAAAAAAAAAAAGTTTCCCTGTCATCCTATTCACACCTTGCCAAAGTCCTTAGTTAAAAAAACAATTAGTGAACTCTAATTGGGCTCAATTCAGAATATAATTAAATCAGGGAATGTTCTTCTCTTCTCATATTTAATTGAATAATTATGAATTCCACGCTGCTTCCAACAAAACCTAGTGGATTTCTGAGTTGACATTGCACGATAAAACGGAGATCATTAGCCTATATACCACACGGCCATGCGTAACGCAAACATAACATTAGCACCGTAGAGCACATACAATCCGACACGTGTAGCTAATCCTGTGCCCGTGTGGTTCACTGTTGACATACAAACCTGCCTGTTTTACAAATCCAATTATACTCACACTGAGAGCGAACAACACTGGCGATGCCCACAGGCTAGCAGCGGCCTGGAGGTGCGGACACAGCTCGTTTTATGTTTATTGACCATTCCCGGCAGCGGGCCACTTGGAAACACGGAACGCGGTTGAAAGTTTCCCGCCATTCTCTTCCCGTCTGACCGCGATTGAGAGACATTTACCATCGCTAGCAATCTGCGATGCCCAGTTTAAGCTGCATTCAGCATCGCGATATTGCATCGTATGACACCGCACTGTTGTGTCCCACATTATGCTTGTTGAACCCTAAACAAATATGTCATTAATTATTTTTTTCTGCAAGTGGACCCAAAAGCTGCACACTTCCTTTGGAAGATTAAAATATTTCCTGTTTTCTATTCATTCCCAAATCATGCTGAGGACCGAGAAATAGCCGATGAGTGCCAGACTGGAGGACAGGTTGGGCGGAGACCGGTAGCAGCTCGGGGAGATTAGTCACGCAGACGTGTACACTTTCTACTCTTTCGTGTGAGATTCGGCCATTTGGTTTCGCCCTTTAGTAGCCGCGCCTTCAAATATATAGCGGTAAAACCACTTCAATACCTGTGGCTGGATTCTGGGTGACTACTGAAGACTACTTCACTATGACTATCAAAACAGCACTGAAAAAATGCATATTTTTCAGCTGTGGGGAGAGAAACTCAGTTGAGGTTTTCAGAGATGTGACTAGGCTGCTTACTTAGTCATTGGACACGGTAAGTGTCACTCTTAGGATCAATGTTGTGCAGTGTTGCTTGGACTGGAATTTGAAGTCGGATAACCGGTATGACAAACGGATATTGGCTATGTCTGACCCCCCGCCCCCCCCCCCACTCCGCACTGTACTACATTCTTCCATCGTTTGCCTATTGAGTGCAAGTACATTACATTACAATCATTTGGCAGACGCTTTTATCCAAAGCGACGTACAATAAGTGCATATTGAAGGTCATTGAGGCGACTACAAAGCAAATCCGACAAAGCACAACTTTCTCACAGCGTATGAGCTATCCCTAGTAATAAACATGAGTAGTACACACAGTCAGCTGTGTACTGCTGGGTAGGAAACATTCTCTACCACACATAGAACCAGGAACCCAGGAAACTGAATGTGTGCCTAATCGGAGGGCTGCAACTGAGCAAACTGGGGTAGATACTGTATATTTAGCTGCTGCTTGAAAAAAAACGTGTTTGAACTTCTCAGTGTATTGCTGGTTGAATAGCTGTAATCCCACTGCCTTTGTTAACATGCGTTTTGCGTCTAACGAACCCTTGAGATGAACAAAGCTCGTGCAGCCTCGCCTTTGAATTGTAGGTCCACCACCTATCTCCTGACACGGAGGTACTGCACTGGCACAAAGAGACTACTGGCACTCTGTGAGCCAACTGCCCGTGGGGAGAAACGGCAAAGAGAGAGAGAAAGCCAAATTAGAGTCATGTGACCAAGCCCCTCCCAGCATTCCACTGAACCTGCCCGGGGAACTTGAAACGAGGAATTCCGTTTATTGCCAAACAAGCTCGCCGAAACCCGATGGTCATGTCTTAAGAAGGTCACCCAACGGCCACCCTCAACGGTTCTTGAGGCCTTCCGCGCCATCGCCAACCGTCTGCCATCTGAGATGTGGAAGAAACAAGGGCCATCGCCAACCGTCTGCCATCTGAGATGTGGAAGAAACAAGGAGAGGGGAGTAAACGCTTGGCGAGACCATCAGATACACTAACCTCACACACTCATGCACGCTAGCATTGCTCCGCTAAACCATCCCACACACCCTTTACACGGGCCGTGCAATTGCGCTGGGGAATTTTGTCACACAACCACATCCCAAGCACTCGGGTCTAGTGGACCTTTCAAAAGGCTTTGGAGAGCATTTCCTTACACTCAACTGAAGCAAGATTTCATTGAGAACAAATGCTTCATTGTGTTTTCATAAATCTGTAATGTCCACACGTTGACACTACCGATAAAACATAAAGGAGATAAGTCTCCTACTGCACTGACGTCTGATTTTGTTGAGATATTCGGAGAACAATTGCTTCTTCTACTGCTAACAGGCATTGCTGGACTGGGTACAGCACTGTACACATCCGTTGAACACCAATGGTAAAACTATGGAATTACTAAGCATGCAATACAATGTTAGCATTTTAGAATTTGTGATACTGCTGATACAGCATCAGTCAGATCCAAAGTTGGCTTTGGACAATATTTTTGATGTCTAACCTGTGAAATGGCAAATCACTGAAGATTGCACATCCAAATAGTGAGCGTTGTTTTTAGTGTATTTGTTATTTTCCTCTCAAACAGTACTGGAGTGAAATACCAGAATTATGTTCATAAAACAGCATTCTGTTTTCAATATATGTCAGATCAACATTTCAGTTGGGTTTGGTTCAGTGTGTCATCAGGAAACAACTCTATTTGCCACCATAGTTTTATACATGCATAAATGTGCTGTGCTTTAGTATCAAAACAACAACAAATCCAACTGAATGCATTCAATCCAAATGAATGCAATCATTTACAGAGAAAGACATGAGGAATTTAGAGTACCATAACTTCAAATTATGGTGTAATTTTAAGTCATTTTTAAATTTTAAGATCAAAAATATACTTGATCACAGAAAGAAGAAACGCACATGCATATGCACAACACAAATACTCATACATGCACACACTCTCATACACACACACACTGACAAACACACACATGCACAAACACACACTCTCTCTTTCTTTATTAAGGCATAAACTGAAAGTTCTCTGATGTTGGAGGGCTGCTTTTCCTCTAAAAAGTCTCCCAGCCTTGGGGAACCTGAACATGTGTTCCTTGTAACTTCATTAACTGACAATTACTCAACCCAATTAAGTAATTCATAAAAAATAAAAAAAAAGATTTTTATGTCATAGCAGATGCTGCTGCTTTTCACCGAGGGCGAGAGAGAGAGAGAGAGAGAGAGAGAGAGAGAGAGAGAGAGAGAGATATGCAGGCAGCTTCAAACAGTCATACCAGGAGGCAGCTGGATAACAAGACTGACCTCTAGTGACAGACTGAAGACCCAGTACTATCACATGGACATTAACAGGGCTGCATAAGACGTGTGTGTGTGTGTGTGTGTGTGTGTGTAGGCGTGTGTGTAAATGTGTGTATGTGCGTGTGGTGACTTTAATGCACACATTCAGAAGTGGTGCACAACTGCTGCCCATTAGAGTGATGTACTATGGGTCCTGAGTGGGGGAAGAACACATGGCACTGGGGCCAATCACTGAGGCTCACGAGTGACTCTGGAAACAAGCCCCTCCCCACACCACCACAACCATAGATATGTAACCGAAACCCCGCCCAGACCAAGCAAGCGAGACAAAACTGTTGCTGTCTGTTAAAAAGCGAGATAGCTGTCAACAATGACAGATGTAAATCATATTCATAGTCAAGGTCTGGGATGGATACCGTTTGCGGTGGGAGCGCACTTAAGGAAAGATTAACACTGGGAAAACTTCCTGTCCGACGGCCAGATGGTCCCCACGTGATGGGGGAAACTGACAAATGGCGCCCAGGTCCGGCCATACCATCGGTACTTTCACTTCCCCTTCTGTGGAGCTTCAGCAAATCGGTCACATGCACTGCAAACAACGTCTGTCTTAACAAGTGTTTTAGTTAAAATCTTAATTAATCAGACTTAACTGGAAAATATTAGCTTGCTTTAAGTTACTTTTTACTTTTTAAGTGAAATTATCTTACCCCACTGGCAAATCTTCAAATGAGTAAGACTGTCTCACCCCACTGGCAATCTTTTTGTCTCATTTAGCAAAAAAAAAGTAACAGAAATAAGATAAGTCTAAATATAAGATTAAAATGCTTAAGATTTGTTTTTTGCAGTGTGACATGGCTCTTCACACACTGTGCTGTCAGAGCAGAGGGTGATACCAGGTGATTGAGATCACACAAACAAAATATTAGTTTTGGCTTAATCGTCGTGTTATGTTATAGCATTTTACTGTTATTTGTGTTAAGGTGTAGTTATGGGTCAATATACTGTATATAAAAAAAGAAAAAAACAGTTCCAAATATCTTCTTTGTTTACACGTATTTCCGTATTTTCTGAAACACGTACACGCATTTCCTAATTATATAGGATGTCTTAAACAGCGTTGGCTGAAGAAAATCACTAATTTGAAATTATACAAAAACAAAAAGTCATTTCGGGTCATATAGACCCTAACATAACAGTAAGGTTAATGCTACACGTTTGATATAAGTGTGCTGACAGTTCTATGTGCCAAGTGTGCGACTGGTATATTCCACTAGAGGGTTGTGGGTTAAAAATTTGGGTGGGAACTATTGTTTTACCCTTGAACTAGGTGCTTAACTTCAAGTACTACAGAAAATATGCCTGCGCTCAGCTGTGTAAACAGGTCATATGTAACCGTAAGCTGTCATGGCGTAGGGAGCGTGTCCAGCGAATAAATTATGCAAATAACATGATTTAATCAACCACAATGTAATGTTGAGTTATGTGCTCTATGGGAAAGGCTAATGATAGTGAAGATGACAAGTGATTTGACACAAAAGCCTGTGCCCCAAATCAACCCCACACTGGTGTTAATATACTCCATAACTACAACATTCACAGTCTAGGGTGTGAAGGCCCTGTAAAATGTTCAGCTTCGGGACACAAATCATCATTTAGTATTTTCAACAACAAAAAAAAAGCCAGACACCATTTTAAGCCTTTGGTTTCCCAAACGTTGGACATATGTGCCTAGAAGACATATAATTTGTTGTTGGTACAATGCATAGGCGCTTAGTCTAATCAAATACTTACTCTATGTGAGATGGAATGTATATATCCAACTAACACAGGGTAAGTATTTGGACATCTAAACTTATATCCCCTTTCTTGTCTGTATCATTTCCATATTCATTCACTTAAACAGAACCCAAATTTGACACTAAACTTAACTTGTTTTGTCCTCTGTAGCATCTCGTATAAAAACATCATATAAAATGAAGGTTAGGCAAAATACGAGTCTGATATCAATCTCTATCCTTTCTTCTTATCCTTCCTTAATGTTAAACCGATGTACAGTGCAGTTTAGAACAATACACTCTAGATGAACTCAACGTTCTGCAGCACTGTATTTTATTCTTACGATTCCATGCTCGGGGGAAAAAAAAAGTACATTTCGGAGATGTGTATGTCTGGAAGACCACAACATAAATATATATTGACATTTGCAGTTGATTTCCTTCCAAGCTTATTCAAGGGACTGACCCGAAATGGAATCCATGAATTCTAGAGAGAGCTGCAGCAGCCCGTTCTGGTGAAACGAGGAACAAAAAGCAATAAATAGCTAGTGTCAGGTAACCCAGACCCAAAAGCAGTTTCAACAAACAGAGGGGAATACCTTCCCCATTAGTTTTTTTTCCATTACTGTGCATAGAACTCAAAACAGACACAGCTCTCTGGAATTACTGAGACTGCTATAACTAAATAACTGTAACTTTCTCTAAAGTAAATGAATTCTAAATATCAGGAGTAAGCACAAACGGAGGAGTTAAGCACCTCAAATAGCCTTTGATCCCTGCACACAAAGGAAATCCTATACCTGACTTTTTTTTTTTTTTTTCCCCCACGTGGCCCAGTATTCAACCTCAAGCAGAACGGGCATTGAGAACAATGCACGATTTTATCAGTCTCCCTCTTCCACATGCATTGCCCCACTTAGTGTTTACACACTCCACTGAAAGCACACCTTGCCCTATTCTGGGATTCCACATTAAGGCCCCGAAGCACGTCTCAGGCCTGGCACAAGGATTTCCGGTGCGCCTGATTCGTTAGTTTCCCCCAGTTTGTCCTAACCGACCCTCTGTACACTGCCCCCGGCTGGAGACCAAACAAACAGCCCAGATGTTCTCGTGGGGCCCGATTCAGAGTTGAGATAAGCAACGCGCGAAATGGGACTTACTCCCGAAATTCTTAAGCTATTTGTGATTCAGACGTGATTCAGACGTTTGACTTGTCCGTCTCTCCAGTATATATACGACATTACGTGCGCGGGGTGGAGATTTGATGAAAACGAGGCGTCTGCAAGTCGTGCAAGATGCGCGTATTCAGAGTTTTCACTTAATCATTTTATTCCATGCAACTTTGTTCGGGAAAAAAAGGTAGTTTATGACCAATAGATGATTATGAAAAATACAGCATCCTTCGCAAAAATGGATATTAGAATGAGTGCATGTTCTTTGAAAATAATATTGGTCTTATTTTCCTTTGCCTAGCCTACTTACAATTATCAAAGAGCTGTCATAAAAAGACAAATATGTAAAAGTAATCTATGATTGACCGTCATACCAGACCAATATTAGATGGATTAATTGATAGACAGTGCCTGGATCATATTCGCTATGACAGAGAGACGATTTGTGTCATCACAGCTTCTCCAAAATTATTCAATTGAAGACGTCGCATATAGACTATTGTGTTCAACCACCGTAGGCTACATGACTTTATTAGGTAAATTGTTATAAAAAGATTAGATTTTTTAAATCTTTTTTTACACAGTGCAGTTATCCAGCTAACTAAGTAATCCTGCTTTGTGATACAGGCCCCGGGGGTGAGTCAAGCAGAACAAACAGATTAGCCCAGGGACACCAGAAAAGCAATAAAACAAATTGACCAAAAATCACAAAGACGCAGGACTGAAGAAGCAGTGCACAAGATCAAAGACAAGACTAACATCCCTGCTGGTGAGAATCCCTGAGCAGGCTAAGAGGTGAAGAATGCTTTTCTGATCACATTTCTTTTCTTTCCTCTCCAGACGCGGGGGGATCAGCTTGAACAATAAACACGGCCTACGCTGACCAGCTTTCCAGGAAATGTCCAGGAACAACGATCCTTTGATTTGATGAGTTCGTCTTCAGGCCAGAGAGAGGCTTTGGCTTTGTAACCTGGTACCTCACAAGATGCACTTAAAGGCGTGTGCGCAAAACAAAACAGAAACTCAATGGTGAATCACAGTAACCTACGGCAGGTGACTTGAACTCAAGTCACGATGCAGACAAAAGCACCCAAGAAGTTCAGATACATCATATAAAAAAATACTAGAAATAAATAGAACTGACATGCAAGTGTAGCTCTGCACAAGGAGAAACTTGTCCATAAAGTGACTTTGGCTGTAAATCAAGATTACATGAATCTGCTGTCAACTGAAATTTCCTTCGCTGTAACAGTCATTTGTATTATTGTAGAAAACTGGTTCTTTCAGATCAGAGAAGTAATAACTAGGGAAGTAGTAACCCCATATAAAGGTTAAATAAATGTTCTTACAGCATCGTGAAGTGGAGGTTTTTGGACGTATGATTTGTGACTAGAAGTGTTTCAGCTCCAAATCTTAGATGGACCACTGCCACTGTGAGATCAGTCTGTAGATATCATGTGGTCCAAACATATGCACTGATTTATACATGCAAACAAACCCAACTAAAGACGAGAAGACAAACCACACTGTGTGAGAAGAGGTAATGTAATCTAGACAAAGGATCTGAACAGGACACCCAACAGATAAGTATAACAAAACACTTTGCTGACTGTAGTTTAATGACAAAAATGACATAGAAAGCCCATGTAAATTTTGTCAATATGTTGGTATTTTCAAACCCGGTTTCGATGCATGCTGAAACAATTAAATAAACATTAATAAAAATGACACTTTTATCAACATGTATAACAGCACTGCCTCAGAAATAGTAACACCGGTGGTGTCTCCATCAAGACGTGAACTTATAGCATTCTGGTCTTGAGAACAGTTCCATGTACACAATCTCCTATCCATGCAGTTATGATGGTGACCTCAGGGTGTCATCATGATGGGTCAAGCCAGGCCATTTCGCTAATGTCTTTGGATGTCAAAAGACTGCTGGATGGCTGTGTCTGCTTATGCACCAGTACTGACTATGTCCACTGTTGTGTGAGAGGGCCAGGCCACTCAGGAGAGGAAACAGACTGAAATTCATGGGCTTTAAGCATCCCCACTACATGTTTATTTCAGAAATTTTAGTGCTGTGATCAAATAACTCAAATAAACTGTTCTTGGATGATTTATTCCCCCCAAATATCGTTTTCCTCTATGCGAGCAATTTGGATATTATATACCAGTGGTTCCCAAACTCGGTCCTCGGGGACCCCTGTGTATGCTGGGGGACCCCCTGTGTATGCTGGGGGACCCACTGTGTATGCTGGGGGACCCACTGTGTATGCTGGGGGACCACTGTGTATGCTGGGGGACCCACTGTGTATGCTGGGGGACCACTGTGTATGCTGGTTTTCCTTCCAACCACAATTGCAATCCCGGAATTTTAACAAGATGTCAATTGTTCTTAATTAGGTGTTTGTCATATTTAGAGGGATTATTTACCCTCTTAAGCCACATTATGTTAGCAAGAATTATTATTATTGTTAGTAAGAATTATTATTCATGTCATGAATAATAAAAGTACAATATTCTCATTGTGCTATATTGCAAATAATTACAAAAAGGGGCAAAAAAAAAAAACATATTTTAACTGACCAAATAAATTTTATTTTATTAAATAAAATTAAAGACTGAGGTGATTGGTGAAATTGTGGATATATGGCCACTAAAACTAACCATTTGATAAATAATGAAAAAAAGACAAAGAAAATGATAACGAGCCAAACTTGCAGCGTTAATACATTTAAGAAAAACTTGATGAGGGAACTTAAAAACTCACGTTTTCAACTACCTAATTAGGAGCCAATTGAATCACCCCAGTCTTTAATTTGATCAGTTTAAAAAAAATGTTACCTATTTGCAAAACAGCCCAATAAGCACAGTAGGAACATGGACATTTTTATTCTTCATGGCATGCATAGCTATTTCTGACATGATGTGGCTTAAGAGGGTAAATCATCCCTCTAAACATGAAAAGCACCTAATTAAGAAAAATGAACAGCTTGTTAGAATTTTGGGATTGCAATTGTGGTTGGAACGAAAACCAGCATACACAGTGGTCCCCGAGGACCGAGTTTGGGAACCACTGTTATATACTGAAGGAGCACCAGGCAATAACAACAATAAACACCTATTATATTATATTAATGGACACACACCACTTTATTACGGTGAGAGAATAACAAACAATGAGAAAGAAATGTATACCCCCTTAACACAATCAAAATGTCCATCATTCTGCTACTAAATGGTCTGCGTATGTATGTTAGCATGATATAGTATGACTATTTAATTTTATTTTTTTTAAACAAACTTTTCAGGACCACAGACCATAGAACTTAACTATGGTTGTGTAACTAGGTATCTGCTGTATCTAGTCAAATAAATGCATTTTCAAAACAAATATAAAGTGTAGCAGTCTAGATCTGGTAACAGCAATGGATCACTGAAGTAATTAAACAGAGTGCACATGACCCAAGCTAATAACACTTCATAGGCTCAGACAAAAGCAAGGATATGTGTTGCGATGTCAGTTAATGTTTATTTAACACAGGCCAGTTGATATTGTAAGTTACCAATAACATAGCATAGATAACAAATGAGAACACATTCTGGTACATAGCTTATACCGGTGAATCAAATTGTGTCCTAACACAAATTTGGGGGTATAGAAAGAAAACAGTGTATCGAATTCATTATAAGAGTGAAGAAATAAACAGACGTAGTACAGGACATAAAACAGACCGGCTTATTATTCATCTATAATTATGAGAAGTGGTCAAAAATCAACACTGCAATTTGAGGTACCTCCTGAAAAATAAATGTTGTTTTTGTTTGAAGGCGTTTCGCCAACGAGCAGCCTCCAATTTTCCAGAGAGGAGACAGTGTTTGGCTGTTTATTTAAACATTTTTTAAATTTTTTATCCTTCCCGGTGATTCTAAAACACTGGCTAATCTTGGCTGAGCTCTGGTCGGAACCGGGCCATGCTGGGGTCAGAACCGGGCCAGGCTGGGATCGGAACCGGGCCAGGCTGCTGCCGTCCTTTCTCTCTTTCTGCAGAGGTTGAAGTAGCGTTAACCTCCATTAAAAATCGCTTTGGCACAAACCGCCATGTCATTTTTCAGTCCATACTCGTTTTTTTTTTAAGTGGTGGATGTTGACGTGCATTCTTTTCGCCCTGTTCATGTCGGAGTCTGCAAGGATAATGCCGCCATTGTTGCTTTTTACATACGACTAATGATGTTGAAGAGTTTTTATGTCATTCATTTACTTACTCTCTGTGGTCATACACTCAAATGGATCTCTCTGTATATACAGTATTTCACCTTGGATTTCTCCTCCGTCTGTAGGAACGCTTGGTCATCTGCCGACTGACATTTGTCACCTACATATGAGTTCCAGTGCTCAACCAACCTGAAACCGACAAAATTTACTGACAGAATTTACTTTATCCATTGATGGACATCAGAGCGCCCAAGACTCTAAAGATAAAGAAAGCACAGCTTTTTAGAAACATTTGTCTTTTTTCTTTCACAAGCACGTTCATTATTTGCGTATCAACATTTAAGAATATTAATTGAGCACCATTTCAACAGGAAAATCACACAATCAGTGAGATCCTTTGACGCAAAGGTAAAGAGGTTTCTGAAAATGTGCCTTTGTTTTCCAAAAAAAAACATAGGCTCTCTGTGCTTCACTTAGGCCCTTTGACTGGAAGGCCAGCTCTTTATGTGTAGCACTACGTTCAAATGGAAACATTAAAGTGTTTCAGCGAAATTGTGACAAATGTAAAACATGAGAAGTACATACCGTGTTCTCAGATCAAAGGGAGATCCAAGGGCTTCATTCTTGAAAGTCTTTGGCAGACGTTCTCAGGGGCGATATATCCGAAGACACGACTTCTATGCATAACAGACTGTCTGGCGTTAGGCCACATGTTGGGTCTATTCGTCATATAACAGCTTTTATTTCCAGGTTCATGTCTAACATTCACTACGTTGTTGAACAAATTGTGTCTTTGTGATTAATTGCATATTTTCCTCTGTCACATTATACTGTGGTTTAACAAACACCCTGGGAAGAGTCTCAACCCAGGTGTTTACACAAAGAAGTGTGGTTATAACCGAGGAACACTGTTAAACCTAGAAAATATGGACATAATATGATCACTGATGATAACCTTTCGCTTCCAGCTCTGGGGTAGAATGGCAAAGATTAAAATCGGTGACTTCAGACACCGCCCAGAGAAAGTTTGGGACAGCAGAAGGTGGGAATGAAGGCTGTCCTGATGGAGGATATGCGGGTTCCATTCTGTGTGCTGGTGGCTGAGCAACACTCACTATCAGTTAAGCTCTCTGGGCTTCTCATACATTTGAAGTCTAATTAATATGGTTTCTAAGTAGTTAATCTGGATGTGAACCCTACCACAGCAATAATACTAGCTACTAATACTACTAGAACCGTTTAAAACTGATGATGATGATGATGATGAAGATATAAAAGATCATAGTAGTCACAGGCTCCCTATGTAAACTGTATAAACGGGATTGTTTTGGTTGCCTAAGGCAGTTTGCCTGCTGGTGAAATTGCTTATTGCTTCAGAAGAGCTGATCTCTCTCTCTCTCTCTACCGTCTCTCTCTCTCTCTCTCTCTCTCTCGTCTCTCTCTCTCTCTCTCTCTCTCTCGTCTCTCTCTCTCTCTCTCATTCCGGATTTGCCAATCTTTCCTCAACTGGTTCCAATTTTATCTGATTTTCCTAATTGTAGAGGATCATGTGTTAAAAACTAACCCTGCTGTCTTTTCCCATAGTGATACAAGGATTTCCACCCACACCCAGAAACAGAGAATAGTCTTCAGCCAATTCAGTAAAGTTTTTTAGTAAAACTATTTCCAGTTTCCTTTTTAAAAAAAAAAAATTGGCCTGGATTGAATCAACACTGTCCATATGTCCTCACAATTATTATACTTTGTGTTTACTTCTTCAAAATGTAGTTTGGCAAGTTTAGTAACGACCAAACACATGAGTGAAGATGTTTAGTAAACTTCTATTTATTGATAATCAGAGTTAAGGCGTTGAGTGAATGAACGCCTATGCGTGTAAATACCCCATAAGCTATACCTTCACAAAGGCTTCTTCCAACTTACTTCCACAGATGTCCTCCATTTGCAAAGCAATCACAGCCGCCATGTTTAGGTGGAAACAAAAGTTGCTTTCAGCTCCTAGAAGACTATTGGTGCCTTAGAAATGGAATGAAAAGATAAGAGTAACCAGATAGAACAGGCCTCTCAATTTCTGTACGAACAGATTTTTTATTGTGTCTTCCGCACTCAATCTCCACAGCAATGGAAAGAGTGTTCTGGCATAATCCATGCTGCAATGTCCGCTAACCTCAGTAATAAGTAAGTCTCCACAAAATAAATAATTTTAATTTTAATTTTTAATCATGGCTGTATTCAACTTTAATTAACTTAATTTGATATTGAATGTCTTTATTTGGTGTGTTTGTTTGTGTGTTGTGGGTCTGCCCCACTGTCTATGTTAGCATGATATGTTATTTTTGTTATTGCTGGTGGCTACAACTGAAGTTCCTTAAAGAGAAAATAAAAGTTATTATATTTTATTCTATTCTATACATTGGTAAGATTATCAGAGCACTCCAACTTTATTTTTCAACAAATAGACATTGAAAGTTTTCATCGGTATACATCGGTAAGATCTTTTAACGTATTTTAATGCTCTTTTACTCCCCTCCTCCTTTCCATTGTATCACTATGGGAGATTATGTGAATGTTTAGAGTTATTGAGATAGTAGCAACTTATATTATATACCATAATACATAGCTCTAAGCAATGCCATGATATCTGACCAATCACATACAAGTTCTGTAGTGGGCTCTTAGAGAACCATTTTAGCAGGCTTTCAGTAACCACGCAGGTGCAGCGGTGGGGATGCGGGTGCAGGTTCATTTAGTGTCCATTGTGTGTTGTGTTCACATCTTCTCACCAAGGACCTTGTTGATTGCAAACTGCAAAATGGCTCCCTAAACTGAAACATGCCCTCTAGGCTGCCCTACCGCTAAGACTGACTGTAGTTTGTTTTTCATCATAGAGAGATCTGTAAATCATCCCATTAGTGATATGAGGCCAACGCCTTGGTTCCCATTTTACCCCATTTCACAAAAGCACACATATGAGAATAGGAAAGTTGAAAAGCCAATACGTACAACACAAAGGCCTCCCGGCTAGCAAATCACATCCTGTTTCAAAAGTACCAAAAGTGATGGAATGAACAGTTGCCAAGCTTAAGGACAATATATCCACTGTGGCTATTTACTTTGCACATAGGCCTACAGCAAGTTGAATGCAATACATTTCTTGAATGCACATGTGTATAGCTGGCAAGCTGAACAGAAGAAAAAAAAACATGTATTAGGCCTTTGAAACCGAGAGTCCTTTGAACAAGCCCTCTTAGTCACCAGTTTGCATAATTGTGTCTGAATTTCACTCGACTTTGATTCAGATCAAAGGTGCTTTTGTTCAAACTAGTTCCTGGTAATCACATTCTTTGGCCATATTAGTAAGCACTGTTTCAACAAGCCATGCCTTTGGAAGCGGGGAGATCGTGGTGTGATGTTTAGCTAGCCGCTTGCGTTGTCCAGCAGCCACTTGAAATCTCTGGAGCTAAATCACCAGTCACAGGAAGGGCCATTGGTGTGGTAGCACAGCTACCTCTGGTGACCTCTGGTCTTCCACAACATCTACAATGCACTGCTCCCTGACAGCAGCGCAGTTACGCCGCCTAAGGCCACAAAATTCCCAGACATGTTATAGGAAAGAGCAAAGCCACAAATATGCGCCAAGGACACACTGCACAACGGTGAACATAAATAAATAAACAGATGGGAAGGGGATAGGGGAGGTCACACAAAAAAAGTGTGATGGGTTTCAGGAAACAATGGAGACCTTACTCAGTTTGTTAAAGCAGATTTTCAGAGACCTGGATACAATTAAATAGAGGATACTGGAGGGGGGAAATAAGAACAATTCCAACCACAACAGAAGACCACAAACAATTTCATGATCAGGACCATTTTCACAAACCCACATCCTTTGTGTGTATTTGTATCATCCAAAGGACAATGGTTTGGACGCTGGACTTTGACAGTCTTTGGTACAACATCATACTTCCCAAAGAGGGCAGGCAAAGATGACAATGCGGCTTTCCCCCCTCCCTTTTTCCCCACCCTTGTTTCTCCCCAGTTTCCAATTAGTAACTATGGTAACAACCTGCAAGGAGCTTTCTAGCTGAAGTGTGTGAACTCCACTTATTGCCTTGCCCCCTCATTACATGTCGTTACCATCCATTCCACCTTTAGTTAAACGGGCCAGCCAGCAGAGGATGGGCTCCCCCTCTCTAGCCAGGTTCCTCCCGAGATTTCTTCCCATCTGGGAGTTTTTTCTCTGTGAATGTGATCTTCATTGGGTACAATAAACAGTGAGCAAGCTGAACCACCTATTCCAATTATATTTCTGGGTTACTTCAAAACCTCCAATTTGCCACCCAACCTGGGGCCTGTATACAGTATATCCAAGTCCCACCTCAACCTGGAATGTCCAACTGTTTGCAACTGTGGCCGTGTTGCATAAGGGAACCACCCTGCCAATTTGGGAGAGCTGGGGCACCCATGGTTCTCCTCCGAAACACGTGCCATTCTACAGCTGCTTCTTTTTGCAATGCAGACAGCAGCTAAGCTCTCACGGAGCGGTGTCAGAGGAGGGACCTTTCATATGTGGCTTTGGCATGCAGTCTTACGAGCGCCCTTATCGGCTAGCGGGGGGTCACCCGAGAGCGATGAAACGCAGACCCCTGTCCGACTGAACCCTTCCATAACCAGGGCGATGCAGGCAAAAAAAGGGCGCGTCGCTCTGTGGAGCTACCGGCCAGTCGGTCCGGATTCAATCCGAGGCCGCGGGGTTCATCCATGCACCACAGCGCGCTGCCTGAACTGAATGAGCAATCCATCAGCCCAGAACATCACATTTTTCAATTACAGCACATCTTAGAAAGTCAATCTGTGTTGTTACAACTGACAAAATATTCCGCTGGTATATTTCCATTCTGAAATCCTGACTGATTTAGACACTTTATAAACACAACTTCTGCCAGAGCTGTGTAGCCAGCTGGCTGGGCTGGAGCTGTGTGCGCCTCTGTGTCAGCTCACAGTGTTTATTTGAGAAGTCCTTTATGAGTCTAACGGCTCCCACTTCCTTCGGTGTAACCGACGCCGGCCTTTTCCGAGTTCGAAAAATCACTCCGGTCTGGATATCGCGGGCATTGCCATTGTTGTGGCAGCATCTGCGTTGGGGGGAAAATCAGTCAATGTGGCCAAATTCTAGAATTTTAATTCCTCGTTATGGCAACGATCCCAAAGGAGGCCAATGGGACTGAGTCCAGGGCTTGTGGCAAACTGTTGGTTTCCTCTCTAGAAGCAGTGCACTGTGGTCCATTGTGCTTAGCCCACCCCCCAAGGGCTGGACACTTCCAGCGGGACGGGAGGAACACTTTTCAATTTTTTCGATTTTGTGAAACAAGAGGATCCTTTACATTCCCTGCCGTTCTGAGGTGTGGTCAGATGCTCCATTTACTTAGCCTCTTCTTCAACGGTGCATGGACTGAGGTCATACGTGTCTTATACGTGTCTTATACGTGTCTTATACGTGTCGCACACGTGACGTGGCTGGAATGCTCCCCAGTACAATGCAAGGGACATACTGTAAAAATGTCCATAAAAGTAACATATGAATGTTACATATGAATAAATAAGGAAAGCATTTGCTAAATTGTACTGAATGTCAGAACAGTCCAGCATTATTGAAATCCTAGTTTTCCATTACCATCTATAACCAACACACGCCAATCAAAATAAACAGCCTAGGACCTAGCAACGTTTTTTCCAAATTTTCCACATATTAGGTCTATGAAAATGAACTGCTGTTAGAATCTTGTGAAAATAAACTGTAAATACAGTATTTAGTTTTGGCAGGAAACAAATGGCCGACATTAAGGTGACCAGGGAACCTCGCCTTTGAGAGAGTGGCCATCTTTATAAAGCAAGACAATTGCGAGACAAAATGGCAAAACAGTTCGCCTGGACCTCCTCAAAGCAATGGGCTCTGTATTTTTCTTTTTAAATAATAAAGCTTAAATCTTTATTACTCCCTGCGTTCGAACGTTATAATGAACTGTGCTCTGTTTTTCAAAACACAGTCCAGGTTTCACTTCATTAACTTCCACCGACATGAAAAGAGTATTTTACTCACACCACAGTGCCTTTCAGTATAAGCTGCTAATGCAGTCCACGTGTTGCTCATAACTCTTCATAACTCTTCACCCCCACTTAAAACCATTCATTAATTCACTGAAAATAAATAAAAGTGCAGTAAATACCCAGTCATTGTCCAAAAGAACGAAAACATTAAGTGAGTTTAAAAGACAGAGGTTACCTCTTATATTAAACTAAAAATGTGAAATAGTGAGAGCTAATTGTTAAGGTTTTGTGGTATACGAGATTGAGTCCCTCTGGGAATATCAGTTTATAGGTTGTATATTTTTTCTTATGTAATTTTTACATTCGGTAAGTGGCAGCGGAGATGGGATTACATGAAATAAGGGGTGAAATCAGAACTAGCTACTGAGGATCATGTGCAAAAATGAATTTCATATCCATAACGCAAATGTGCTAACTGTAGGTAGGCCTATAATCCGAGAGTCCTCCAGGACCTCAACTGCTGAGCCGCCATGTTGGAGATATAAGAGCCGGAGTTAACTGTAAAATCAGCAAAAGTTGATTGCGAAGGAGAGAGTAACTATTTTATTTATTTAACCTTTATTTATACAGGTTACTACGGTAACCACCTGCACCTGTGCACGGAACTCTGGAGCTGAAGAGTGTGAACTCTACCGATTGCCTACCCTGCCTGCCAGTTGCTATTACATTCTCTACAGGACACATAATCACCTCCTACTACAGAAAGCTAGTAATGAGTTATGACAACTGGAAATCCTGTGAACAGCTGTCACATCGTTGGGAGGACCAATGTACACAATTTGTCGGTTTGGTTTGGTTCTGAATTTTGAAAAAATTGGGAAATATGGGAACCAGATGCATACGGGGCAATCGAATTGTACTTTAAACCAAGTAAAAGTACTTAAATAGCACAAATATAAAAGGCTCAATAGTGTAATCTGTGTAAGATTTCATATTTAGGCACTGAAAATCACTTTATATAAGGACCTCATCTCATTGCTCTGTGGGTGTCCCTGAACCTCAGAAAACCTCTACTTCGCCTTCCCTCCAAAGGCATTTTACTGACCCTGAAGAATATAAACCATTACCCACACAATAATCGTGATGAGAGGCCTATTATACATGCACAAAGCACAAAGCAATACTGCTAAATGAACACCGTACAGCCTCTCTTAGACTGTTATTGCCACGGACAGATCATATTAGTTTCCACATCACCCCTCTTTGAAAAGAGAGAGAGGGGGGCATATTCAAATTTAATTACGGCATTAAACCCATTTGCTAGCCAAACAGGAAATTAAAGAAATGAAACAGAATAAAATGTGTGCCTAATGTGGACGTAAAGTGTGTTCGTGGCCTTAATCCTTTTGAGTGGGTTTTGAGTCTGCTACACTTCTTAAGCTGCATGAGTGACTCACGACTGTTCTGCCCCCCCCCTGCACATGAAAAAAACTTTAACAGAGGAACAAACCAAAAGGGATTTTCTCAAGAACTCAAACAGACCAACACGAGACGGCTGCTGACTAAAGGTTTACTTGCTCAATCAAAACTCCCAGTGATCTTATAAAGACGGAGACAATGAGTGGATTTAGGACTTTTTTTTTTTCTTATTTGAATGTGCTATTATTAGGGCATTTGTTAGAAAGCTGGCACTGAACTCCAAAACCCCTCCCCCCACATCATATTGGTATCACAGTAAAAATCCCAGGGGACTCCAAATGGTGCACACACAAGTATGACTCTGTCCCCACTCGTCTGTAATTAACGTTCTGAGAGTTTCTTACAATTATAATAAATCAACCACAATGTGCTAACTACAAACAATACAATTAACTGCTGTTTTATAAGCTAGGAGAGGAAGGTGCCAGTTCAAATCACGAATTGAATAATAACATTGAATTTGTTAACGTGGTTTATGATTAGGATCGGTTTTCTTTGTTTAATAAACCTGTTTAATATACAGTATTACATTCATTTGGCAGACGCTTTTATCCAACGCGATGTAAAATAAGTGCATACTGAACGTCATTGAAAGAACTACAAACAGGTCAGATAAAGTACAGTTCCATCATAAAGTAGCAGCTATCCATAGACATGAACATTGAGTCTAGTTCACACAGTAAGCTAGGGCTTAGTCAGTAAGACACAATAAACTGTCTGTCTTATATAAAATTACTAACATTTCAATGGTATTTACATTCATTATGTTAAAATTCTCATGTCTGGGGAAAAAACATTAACTCTTTTTTTTCTTCATGTTTTTATAATTAAAAAAAAAAGCATTCTGGACAACTACACAGCCAGCTCAATTGTTTTCCGCCCAGACAGATTAACCAATATTCACTTTCAACAAGAGAAACTAGAAGTCACATGTGATTTATTGTATTAGTTATGTGTGGATCTAAATCATGCTTTCCACCCATTGACAGGTCCCTGCAAATATGTGCACAAAGTGAAAATAAATTAAGACACTGGAACACTGCCCGTGACAGCAGTACATTTTGTACTAATGGTTTATTGACATTTTACATGTTTTATTATAGCATATTATTGGCAGTTGACCATTTAATATTTGTATAAAATGTATTTGCCAGGTTCATATTTCATAAACGTGAAAAACAATTATAACGTTTCGTGCTTGCGCTGAATTTAAGGTCTCATCGTCCAATAGAATGCTGGACAATTTATCACGTGTGACAAATATGATTTTGAATACTCCAAAAAAATTGTTTTTTTTTTTAGTATTACATGCATTCTGGGAAAAACAATTAAGAATTAATACATAAATAAAACTAACCATTATAATGTACTATGTCAGCAGAGCCCATCTAACCTTACTGGGGGAAAAAATTAACTATGTTAATTCATGCAGCAAAAATAAAAACGGAGATCGTCTCAGTACTTTCCATGCTGCATTATTTCAATTTCTTGTTCATAAAATATTATCTAATAGCTCAGAGACATTACGACGCTTCAACATAAACAACCATTTTTAAGCACCTGGTGCTGCTATTATGTCTAACTGTCTGGTATTTCTGACCATAGGTGGAGGACAGCTCCACAAATGGGGAGTATAGCAAGTGAAGGATCTCGGTCCGTCTGAATTGACGCCATACCTAAGTACCATCAGTAGTACCTCGTCTGCAGCGCACAAGCCAATCTCCCTTAATATGTAAATGCTACCTTGCAGTCGAGGCACTGCCTAACAGATAGCCAATCCAAAGATCTTAGTACAGACATGATGTGTTATGTCTTGTGGGTGTGTGATGATAACCCGGCGGCTGCATTTTGGACAAGCTGAAACCTATTCAGTTTACTGCCCAGGAGTCCACTACAAAATAAGATCCCATATCACATACGGAAGATAATAAAGGACCGTATCAGCACCTCTTCATATTCCAAATTCAGACATGGGATATGCGTTTCATGGTAAGTCTCAAATTAAGTAATACATTTCAGTTGTAGTAACAGATTTCAGATAGGCATCAAGCAAGTGATCAGAGTCAAAAATAGCCCCAATTTCCTGACCTATGGGGCAAACAAGATCTTATCTTAGGCACTTCAAATGTCGTATCTCTTGATTTACCTGCGTTTCGCTACAGCCAATTTGTTGACATCCTAGTTTTAATTTCAGAAAGGTGCCTGCAAGGGCATACATTTCTGGGTCAGTTTAGGTCGGAAATCTGTGTGTCATCAGCATGGAAATAAACACCTAAATTATACTTCCTGATGATGTCATATGGGGGTTTCATTTGGGGCTCTGGAGATGAAAGACTAATTGACCTCTCCAACATGTGTGACCAAAATAAGTTTCTGCTTAGAGAATGAATGTGGTGACAGACATTGCCTGTTTTGGGCAAACACAGCCACAGCAATTTCCATAAAAAACACTTTTTCTTTCCTTTACAAACAATTTGTGCAGACAATGACACAAATGCTCTGTTTAACAAGACCTAGCTGGGTTAATTGAAAACATTAATGAAGATTAACAAGCATGAAAATAATGTTGAACGGCCACCGCTGAACATATGCATCTTGTCATCAGCATTATACATGTGCACACACACACACACACACACACACACACACACAATCTCCACCTCTCACTAAATAAGAAAAATTCAATCTTACCAAGGAGATAAAAAAATACTAGTTTAAAAGTGGTGTACGCCTTTTGAAAGCGTATGTTGCTGTCAGTCTCTGGAATATAATTGTAGTAGCCTACATTTAGTGTAGTGTGTAACACACTATTTACTTTCATCCATGTCTTCCGCAAATTCAAGCCTGAGGCAAAAATTAATCACAGCATTACATCTGCAACACAACACTTTGTTGTGGCAAATGCGGTAGAGAAAATTACACTCTTGTAAAAGACTGTTTTAAAAGCATTTCATACACATATTAGTGTGTTTTTGCAGTCCAGTCCTGTATAAAATATGATGTCTGTGTGTTTTTTAAATTTTATTAATCATATACTCCAAGTAATGCATATTTCTGTAAGCTAGTGCTGTTATTAAGACACTTATTTCAAGTCTTTACTCTCACTTTCTAAACAGAAGTTTCACAAACATCCATCAAATCTACACAATAAGCCAATCTTGTGGTAATGTGCACAAGCATTCACTACATAACACTACAAACGCCGTTACGCAGACCAGAAACGATTTGCAAGATTATTCCTTTAATTATCAGACTTTTAATTACGCTGCAGAACAGGCAAAATTAATCACATTGCATGTGATCGGGAAATGGAAATGGGTCATCCATTTAAGGCAAGAAATATATTCCCTTAAAGGTTGTATCAGCGATTTTGGGTGGAAACATAAATGATCACATTCATCTGATTTTTCCTCACGATCCGCTAGCTGCTCGCCCCATAAGCAGGCCGTCAAAAAACCGCGTCTCCGTAGGCAGCCTATGCTCCGAGATCGTACACAAAAACAAATGGTACTACCAACCACTCAAAACCAAAATAAACAGTATTCCAACCAATCACAATGATCTGCACAAACGCTAAAACTCTTATCTCGCTGAAATCTTGACGGATTTACAAACGGTTTGGTTTCTTACAAACGTTATTAACGTGGTTATAATTCTGGATGCTTGAACACTATTTTTTAAAACATAACATAATTATTCATAAGTATGTTTGTTTGGGATTTCGCTTCAGAAGTGACGTCACCCAAAATCGCTGATACAACCTTTAACTTTGCTTTTTTTTAAAGTAAGCATTTCCTCCTAAAACGATGGCAACAATTAGTCTAAAAAAGCTTCATAATGACGTTATTATTAGTCGGATGTGTCCTCCATATATTAAACGTAACGTAGGGTAGGCTAGGGGTTCATTCCAATCACTTATTTTTACTCCTTGAATCCTTGCCTCGCTCCTTAGCTCCGCCCACCGGAGGACGCGAGGAAAGGATGCAAGGATCAGATACGAGGATGGAGGAAACGAGGCAACATGCATTAGGCAAATGGAACGTCCTTGCTCAATCAAGCGTCATCGTCATATTATGCTCACGTGCTTAACTATAAGGCTTTTTAGCTTATTTTTTCATGAATAAATGGTTCTTTTGTTATAAAGAATGAGTGTCATATGCATTAGCGCTTTATAATAAATGGAAAGGAATGGTAAAATTGCATTTGCGTAAGGGTGTGTCTGCGACATGGCAGATGTGAAGAGTGGTGGATAATTTATACACGTCACGCGTTCCGAGAAAAGGCTTCCGCAAAGGCGACACTTGTGTTTCCTCACTAAAGCATCCTCTGGGAACCTCCTCGTTCCCCACTCCTTGCTCCTCTGTGGAGCATTTAGCAGTTTGGGATGTCCTTAAAGATGGCGAACCTCGATCGATTTCTGGGTCAGGCGAGGACCGAGGAGAAGAGGACGGATAAAATAAGTGATTGGAATCCACCCTCGCCTATGCTATTATCAGTTTGTTGTTGTCAGCCGTAGCCTACGTTCACATTCTCACTGGTGATAAGCAGGCTGAAGTATCCCTGCCCTGGCATAACCTCACTGCAGAAAGCTTCCCAATCCGTGATCGGGCAGAAATGAAATCAGTCACAACATAGCTGAATTTAACGTTAGCTAATGCTTTTTAAAAATTAGCCTAAGTAGGCTAAGTAATTTATTCGCTGGGTATCATGTTAGTTGTCCTTTGACAATGCAAGGTAGAATTCCCCTGCTAATGTTAACTTATGGTAGTCAAGGTTTTCTTCATGGAAAACAATTGTGAGTTTGTGTCTGGGTCATTCAGTGACAAATCAACCAGTGGTCCCTGCATGGCCCTCTCAGATTTTGATGAAACTCCATCATAATAATCCATTGTATGAATAATTAACACACACAAAAAATTTGCCTCATACGACATGTCGTCTCCGAGATATGGCCTCCTGAAGTTTGCTCAAAACCTCCGTCTTTCGTGCTCGCGAGTCATGAAAACGCGCAAATGTGATTTTTTCCGACTTTGGAAGCTTATAAGTTGGGATTGGTAACAGCTATAGAGCTGAAACTTGGTATCCTAACTTTCTTCCCTGTTGCACGAATCTTGCCTCAGATTACTTGTACCCCCTTCCCTTTTGAAGTTATATGCACCCAAAGTAGCCACTTTGTTCAGTCGCACATGTTTTTGGTGATTTTCGAGGTCACCCTGTGCCCATACGAGTGGACATATACATCCCATATCACAGATTTATTATCTATAGGTGTATGTCTATGGTCACAAGCAAGTACAGGCTAATCAATTCATATGTAAAGGAATGACATCCATCCAAAGTTGGGTCCGGGTGAAAGAAAGTCAAAAACACAACCGTCCGTCTTGTCAATGGATCACCATGTGGACAGTTAAAACTTTTTCTGAAATTTACACCAGTTAAACAGATATATTAGATCTACTCATCAAACTTCAGCTTTGGTACTCAACTCCTTCATGGTTAGACCACATTTTGAAAAATACAAATTTTGCACAATTCCGGGGATACAAAACTTGAAATCGGCCGATCTACGTGCGTAAGGTCTGATCACAACATGCATATTTATCACAGGAGATAGGTAAAATAAAGTTAAGATGCCCCCTAGGGCCTAGAGCTAAGGTTAGATGTGGGATTTTCCCATGTCAGGTAAATACAGGGATAACCCATTACGCAATGATGGCATTTCCCATTACCAGGCAACAATATTTGGTCAATTTCATTCTAGCTCTATCATTCAAGAATTGAGATCCCATCAGTGAGCCTCGTCGATTACAGAATCTATCGTGGAGCGATCAGAGGAGCAACATGATGGTCTTTGTAAAGTTCATGAGAAGAGCAAAGAACTCAAATGCACTCTCCTGGCCCCAAGATGTCCATAATGAGTGTTGGCTTCCATTCCAGGACGTAGTTTGTGTCATCAGTGCTCCAGAGCTGCAGGGACATGGAGGCCGTCACTACAGACCAACTGTTAACGACTTCAATAACATTCAAGGCAAACTGCCAGCATTTATCAAGTAAACGACAAACTGTACACATCTTTATGGCAGAATATGTGGTAATTTAACATTTATAGTGTATGGTTTAAAGTACTTGTACTATTCTGTTTGATGTCTGATAATAATTTGACACTTTAAAGTAGTAACATTTTAAGACGTGAATTCCCAATATGTTAAAATATGTGTACTTTTCAAAATGCTATCTAACCATGAAGGAGTTGAGTACCAAAGCTGAAATTTGGTTGATGAGTAGATCTAATATATCTGTTTAACCGGTGTAAATTTCAGAAAAGTTTTAACTGTCCACATGGTGATCCAGTGACAAGACGGACGGTTGTGTTTTTGACTTTTTTTCACCCAGACCCAACTTTGGATGGATGTCATTCCTTTACAAATGAATTGATTAGCCTGTACTTTCTTGTGACCATAGACATTCACTTATAGATAATACCTCTGTGATATGGGATGTATATGTCCACTCGTATGGGCACAGGGTGACCTCGAAAATCACCAAAAACATGTGCGACTGAACAAAGTGGCTACTTTGGGTGCATATAACTTCAAAAGGGAAGGGGGGTACAAGTAATAATAAAGTCATATTCTTACAATTGGAAAGAAAGTAAGTTAGGATACCAAGTTTTAGCTCTATAGCTGTTACTAATACCAAGTTATAAGCTTCCAAAGTCGGAAAAAATCACATTTGCGCGTTTTCACGACTCGCGAGCGCGAAAGATGGAGGTTTTGAGCAAATTTCAGGAGGCCATATCACGATGGATTATGATGATCATCAAAATCTGGGAGGGTCATACAGGAACTTTTCAGAAAACTGATTTGACACGGAATGACCCGTCTGCTCTTTTTGGCATATCTATGTCACAAGGAACAATACTGTTACGTCCCAAAATCCACCTGTGTTGCAATAACCAGGTGTACAGTAGTGGAGGTAACACAAAGCCACTTAAACGCAAACCACAACCTCTTAGATAAACCCAGTCAAGCGCAAAGTGATTTAAAAGACAAAATGTTTAATAACACAGACACGTACGGTAGAAACTAATCTTAGCTATTCTCTAAACATGTAACAGATTGACAATATTTACAGTTCGGCTACACAGGCTGCATGCTCTCACCATGCAGCAAGTGTCCAAAATCAGACCCACGTCCAGATGACAAAAGGGTCTTCTCCTCCTGGTCTAGCGGAATGGTTGCTGTGGTGGTATTCAGCAGCTTTAGTCAATTCACGGGCTATTTGCTTTAGTCTGTTAACACAGAACTCAGTGTTCAGGAAGCGTCATGGAAGCCGTGTTGATCGCTAGCATCAGGAAGTCGAACTCTCGTGATGCAGACGGAGACAGGGTATTTATCCTCCTGCATCTTTTAACCCCGCTGCTCTGTGACGGTCCTCTGCGTCCCCAGTTACGGCATATTCTCAAGCAATGCGAAGTCCACGTCTCCATGTAGGCTGAAGATGGTTGCCAGGCAACAGTGTGCGTTGTCTCTCCAGCGCAGCTCCCAGGATCTCCACGTAGGACCATGACGTCAGCATCTCCATCTGTGGGGGAGACACAGACAGACACAGCAGCCCAAAGCCAAGAAAACACAAAGTACGAAAAGTACGAAAGACGAAACAGAAGGACGTAACAATACTTTGAAATTTTTTTTTTGCACAAGAAATAGTGTACGACACAGTGTAGGTTTTGGCTCCTTAACACTGGTTTTCAAGAAGTAAATAATCTAATTTCCCCAGTTCTGCAATCAAACTAGACATCTCGATGCATCAATCAGTCAACACCAAGTAAGACCATGGTTATGTGCCTTCACTGGTGGAATGCCGCTGTGCTGATGTGCTCTGCTGTTTTTGGTAGTACACTCACAAACTGTAACCCTCACCCTGAACATTTTTTAAATTATATTTATTGATTTATTTTACATTTACTTAGTTTTATTCATGTTTTTATATTTTTTATTATTTCATTCTAAATATATATTTTTTATTATTTTATATTTTATAATTTTTTATTTTATTTTACTAATTTATTATTTTTCATTAGATTTATTTATTTTTTATTTCCATTTATATTAAAATGCATTTCATTTTAACGTTTTAATGTTATTTCAAGTTACGGTTTAAGTTTAAAAAAATTTTTACATTTATTTTTTGGTTTTTATTATTTATTTCTTATTATAAATATTTTTATTAAATATATTATTATTTTTTAACCTACAGGTCTAAAACTACTTTGATGAGTACAGGATGAGGGTTACCGTGTGGGACTGTATTACTAAACAGCAGGGGCAGGGGGTGGATGCACAGTCTCCATCATAGCCGCCATTTACATCCTTGTGGACTCTGCAGAAAGACTAGGCAGAGGGCCCAAGATGAAACCCAAGATGTGGCAGCCACCGACAGGAACTTTCATGGACAGCATGACCATCGCTACACGGTCGGCGCAAGAGGGGAGGTGGGTGCCTGAAGACCTGAACAGATCCACCGCCTAAGCAAGAATGACCTTCAAACCCAGCAATTCAAGGAGCCTGGTACTGGAAAGAGGCAAGGCCAAGGCGGATGACAACACTTGTTCAAAGTGGCTGGAGAGTGGATTCCAGCACAAACTGAAAAGCCAGTTGGAAGCCTGGGGAAGTGGTTAGACTGATCACCCTGTGACAGTGAGTGTGAATAGATACAAGAGATCACACAGGTGACTGGATGTAGAAGGTGGAGATGGGTGATGTCCCTGTGAGACTCAAGACCTGGTGCTGTTAGCTCAAGGTCCTCCCAAAGCTCCTTTCGCCCCTTCCAGTGGACGAAGCCCCAGCATCAACAGAGGAACCAATGGACAGGAAGATCAGCAGTGACCTCTGGAGACAGTTTGGAGCTCCCCAAATCTTCAGCAAAACTAACCTTTATGCAAGCTCATCTCCATCTTCTGCATCTACTTAAGCTTCTTATACATGTGTGACTGGTGCACCAAAGCTTATTTTTATCACCATCTTCAAACCCGTTTTCCGTGACACTCAGCACCATGTGAGGATTTCTGGGGCTCCGCTCCACTGACGCACCAGGAGGAGGCAGAGGCTAAGGTCCAGGACATGGCGGCAGCAGGAGTGATCTGTCCCTCCAAAAGTCCCTGGGCATCCCTGGTGCTGCTGGTGTGGAAGAAAAATGGCTCCCTCTGGTTCTGTGTAGACAACAAACCGCTGAACATGGGCTGTGTCCGAATCAGAGCCCCATCTAATGTGTCCTGTGTAGCCTACTGTGTACTAAGCAAGTAAGTAAGTAAGTAAGCATACTGTATAGCTACTGCTTATTGTATTATTCTGTACTTAACAGCTTTTTTAATTGAGTATTTAGCTTTTTTATGCCATACTCAATAGTAGGCAAGTGTGCTGATTCAGACATGGGGATGGTGACTCGTAAAGATACATAGCCCCTTCCTGCATTGATGACGTCCTGGACAGCATAGTGGATTCTACTGGACGTGGTGGCAAGGGTCCAGCTCTTCATATACAACATCGAGAGTTCCACATACTGTATGTATGGACCATTCAGCTCTCCAATGGCGACTGATGTTTATGGAACCCAAAGGCCCACTGGATCAACCCGTTACAAAACTTAAAAAATATAAAAAATATAAAAATATTAATGGAAATTAAACGATCTTAAAGCTCAGCTTTTGTTAGATTATTTTTTTTATTTAGCACAACCTGCAATAAAAAAATTATCTAACAAAAGCTGAGTTTAAAGATCGTTTAATTTCCATTAATATTTTCGGATTTAAGAGTGCAGAGAACGAAGAGCACATATATCCACAATTATAATGTTGATTAAAATGTGCACAATTTTGCGACGCAAGTTAAAATAATTTTATTACTTGCCTAATAGCCTAATTGAGGAGAACCGGCTACATTTGATAGCATTGAGTAATTGGTGAATTAAACGCTGATGTAGCCTATTGTTAATCAAGGAAACGGATTGAAAAATTATTAAGACCAATAATCAGTTTAAAGGGAAGTTTTCCGCTACCCCAATTTTCAGCTCAGGAGCCACCACTGGTTCCATCGTGGGTATTTCTGGGACTCCCGCTCATCATGTCCACTTGTACTGCTCCCTCATTCCTACCGTTCATGCTCACCATCTCTCTTCAGCCGTGTGTCAGATGTCTGACTGACCCCCTTCCTTTGTGTGTGAACATTAATTACTGTTCACTCCACTATGATGTCCTTACAATTCTGTAGAATGATGATCGGTCTTTATTAGATTAGCTGGAGAAGGAAAATTCTACCTGTCCACCTACCTACCACCCTAATATATGGCCCTCAAAGCACAGCATAGCCCTAATCGAGCATCCTGTCACACTAGACCCATAGCTTCAAACCAGCAACCATATGGAAATGACTAACTAACAAACCCTGAATGTCAGTCAGTAAGCCAGTGAGCCAGTCAAACCACTCAAAAAACCCTGTTTTATCCAACATACAAACCAGCAACAACACAGTAGAACAAACCAGCAGAAAACCAGCATTGAAATAAAATAACCGTGGTCTTACCTTTGGTGTCTTCTCGCGGATGTTTCCTGAAACCCACCACCAAGAAACCCACCACCATCACCACCAACCGTGCAACAGCAGCAGCAGCATAGTTTCTAGCTCATCACTTATACTAATCTCTGTCACAAATACCAAAAAAAACCCTAAGATCTCTACACCTTTGATTAATTCATAACATCACTACATCATTCGATCATTACATCATCAGTCCAGAAAAAATCAGTCCAGCAAAAACCAAAAAATATAAAGTTCACTCCTTATCAACAATTCTCATCCACTATTAGCAACAGCCACCAATTACTGAAATTACTGCAGAATATAAATCTCCACACAGCAACAACAAACCATATATTAATTATTACACTATTATCACAAGATCAAGATCAAAATAAAAAATTGGAAACTTCCTGCATGTGGAAGGGTACAATTTTTTATTTTCGTATGATAGCAGGGGTATCATCTGAAGTTATAAAGCTTTTTATAATCAGTTAGGCTTTAAGACTTATCCACAGCAAGTAAAATTAAGGCCAGAATTCCTGCGAATTGTAATTCCGTTACCGCGGAATTGGCCACTTATTCTGCATCGATTGTCCTGGGAAACTTTTTATCCCTCTTCCACTGGTAGGCCCTGTCCAGGTCTTCTACATGCACACATCCTTAAGTGATTCATACTTTAGTGGTGTCCTTTCATTGACTTCTTCAAACATCTTCCCATGGCATCATCAGCTCCAGCATAATGGTGTTCTTTGTGCTTCTTCATCAACTCCACAATTCTTGCCTGAGGGCTGCGCTGCAGATCTTCCAGAGGAATAAGGCACAGTGCCAAGCCTTCTTCTTCGTCCGCTGTAAAATCACAGTAAGCTACAATGTGAACCTTGATCAATGTTGACCTCACTTTGCTGTCCTTGCGGTTCCAGTCCGCAAACTCTTCTCTGATTGGCAGCTGCTGTTAAGGCCAATTCTGCTGAAGCGTTTGGAAGCTCTGAACTATCTGTGGAGGTTAGCTGCTGATGTTCCTGTCCACTGGTTCCACTGCTCTTACTGGGAGTTCGTACGCCAGGAGAGGTTAGAGGAGCTTGGGGAGGACCGTGTGCTGACAGCCCCAGGCCTTGAGTTACACAGGGAGACCACCCTTTCTCCACCCTCTGCACCCAGTCATGTGCATAGTCTGATGTCCTCTTCACACACACTGTGTCACAGAGTGAGCAGCCGAACCACTTCCCTTGGCTTCTAACGGGCTTCTCTGTTAGAGTTGGAATCCACTCTCTAGCCACTTTGAGCCACATGTCGTCATGCACCTTGCTGTTGCCTTTCTTCAGTACCAGCATCTTCAAACTACTGGGCTAGAAGGTCACTCGTGCTTAGGTAATGGACCAGTCTAGGTCGTCAAGCATCCGTCTCCCCTCTGTCACCAACTGTGCAGTGATGGTTATGCCATCTGTGAAGGTTCGTGTTGGGGCTGCCGCACCTTGGATTTTGTCGTAGGTCCTCTGTTTGGACTTTCTGCAGAGTCCACAAGGATGTAGACGGCAGCCAAAATAGACACCGTGCACCCCGTAACCATGTCCACTGCCAGCCTCTGGTAGTACGCTCACAAACTGTAACCCTCATCCTGAACATTTTTAAATTATTTTTATTGATTTATTTTACATTCATTTAGTTTTATTTATGTTTTTATATTAATTTATTATTTAGTATTATTTTATTTTAAATATTTTTTATTGATTTTCTTTTTTTTACTTTAGTAATTTATTATTTTTCATTAGATTTATTGATTTTTTTATTTCCATTTATATTAAAGCGCATTTGATTTTAACGTTTTAATGTTATTTCAAGTTACGGTATAAGTTTTTAATTTTTTTTATTTTTTGGTTTTAATTATTATTATTTTTTTATTATATTTTTTATTATCATTATAATTTTTTTGCCTACAGGGCTACTTTGAATTCAGGATGAGGGTTACCGGGTGGGACTGTATTACCAAACAGCAGGGGCAGGGGGTGGATGCACAGTCTCCATCATAGCCGCCATTTACATCCTTGCGGACTCTGCAGAAAGACTAGGCAGAGGGCCCAAGATGAAACCCAAGATGTGGCAGCCACCGACAGGAACTTTCATGGACAGCATGACCATCGCTACACGGTCGGTGCAAGAGGGGAGGTGGGTGCCTGAAGACCTGGACAGATCAACCGCCTAAGCAAGAATGACCTTCAAACCCAGCAATTCAAGGAGGCTGGTACTGGAAAGAGGCAAGGCCAAGGCGGATGACAACACTTGTTCAAAGTGGCTGGAGAGTGGATTCCAGCACAAACTGAAAAGCCAGTTGGAAGCCTGGGGAAGTGGTTAGACTGATCACCCTGTGACACAGTGAGTGTGAATAGATACAAGAGATCACACAGGTGACTGGATGTAGAAGGTGGAGATGGGTGATGTCCCTGTGAGACTCAAGACCTGGTGCTGTTAGCTCAAGGTCCTCCCAAAGCTCCTTTCGCCCCTTCCAGTGGACGAAGCCCCAGCATCAACAGAGGAACCAATGGACAGGAAGATCAGCAGTGACCTCTGGAGACAGTTTGGAGCTCCCCAAATGTTCAGCAGAACTAACCTTTATGCAAGCTCATCTCCATCTTCTGCATCCACTGAAGCGTCTTATACATGTGTGACTGGTGCACCAAAGCTTCTTTTGGCATCGTGGCATAATGATCCATCTTGTCGTATTCACCTAAAAAAACCTGACACAGAATAACAACGCTCTTCTCCATCACCTGCATCCAGTCAAGCATCTCATCTGCAAGGGAATGGCACATCAGCAGCTTCTTCATCATCATCATCATCATCATCATCAAATCTCTTCCCATGACACTGTCAGTTCCATCGTGAGTATTTCTGGGACTCCCACTCATCATGTCCACTTGTACTGCTCCCTCATTCCTACCGTTCATGCTCACCTTCTCTCTTCAGCCGTGTGTCAGATGTCTGACTGACCCCCTTCCTTTGTGTGTGAACCTTAATTACTGTTCACTCCACTATGATGTCCTTACAATTCTGTAGAATGATGATCGGTCTTTATTAGATTAGCTGGAGAAGGAAAATTCTGCCTGTCCACCTACCTACCTACCACCCTAATATATGGCCCTCAAAGCACAGCATAGCCCTAATCGAGCATCCTGTCACACTAGACCCATAGCTTCAAACCAGCAACCATATGGAAATGACTAACTAACAAACCCTGAACGTCAGTCGGTAAGCCAGTGAGCCAGTCAAACCACTCAAAAAACCCTGTTTTATCCAACATACAAACCAGCAACAACAGAGTAGAACAAACCAGCAGAAAACCAGCATTGAAATACAATAACCGTGGTCTTACCTTTGGTGTCTTCTCGCGGATGTTTCCTGAAACCCACCACCAAGAAACCCACCACCATCACCACCAACCATGCAACAGCAGCAGCAGCATAGGTTCTAGCTCATCACTTATACTAATCTCTGTCACAAATACCAAAAAAAACCCTAAGATCTCTACACCTTTGATTAATTCATAACATCTATGTTATCTATGTTAGCTAATTGTAATTCCGTTACCGCGGAATTGGCCACTTATTCTGCATCGATTGTCCTGGGAAACTTTTTATCCCTCTTCCACTGGTAGGCCCTGTCCAGGTCTTCTACATGCACACATCCTTAAGTGATTCATACTTTAGTGGTGTCCTTTCATTGACTTCTTCAAACATCTTCCCATGGCATCATCAGCTCCAGCATAATGGTGTTCTTTGTGCTTCTTCATCAACTCCACAATTCTTGCCTGAGGGCTGCGCTGCAGATCTTCCAGAGGAATAAGGCACAGTGCCAAGCCTTCTTCTTCGTCCGCTGTAAAATCACAGTAAGCTACAATGTGAACCTTGATCGATGTTGACCTCACTTTGCTGTCCTTGCGGTTCCAGTCCGCAAACTCTTCTCTGATTGGCAGCTGCTGTTAAGGCCAATTCTGCTGAAGCGTTTGGAAGCTCTGAACTATCTGTGGAGGTTAGCTGCTGATGTTCCTGTCCACTGGTTCCACTGCTCTTACTGGGAGTTCGTACGCCAGGAGAGGTTAGAGGAGCTTGGGGAGGACCGTGTGCTGACAGCCCCAGGCCTTGAGTTACACAGGGAGACCACCCTTTCTCCACCCTCTGCACCCAGTCATGTGCATAGTCTGATGTCCTCTTCACACACACTGTGTCACAGAGTGAGCAGCCGAACCACTTCCCTTGGCTTCTAACTGGCTTCTCTGTTAGAGTTGGAATCCACTCTCTAGCCACTTTGAGCCACATGTCGTCATGCACCTTGCTGTTGCCTTTCTTCAGTACCAGCATCTTCAAACTACTGGGCTAGAAGGTCACTCGTGCTTAGGTAATGGACCAGTCTAGGTCGTCAAGCATCCGTCTCCCCTCTGTCACCAACTGTGCAGTGATGGTTATGCCATCTGTGAAGGTTCGTGTTGGGGCTGCCGCACCTTGGATTTTGTCGTAGGTCCTCTGTTTGGACTTTCTGCAGAGTCCACAAGGATGTAGACGGCAGCCAAAATAGACACCGTGCACCCCGTAACCATGTCCACTGCCAGCCTCTGGTAGTACGCTCACAAACTGTAACCCTCATCCTGAACATTTTTAAATTATTTTTATTGATTTATTTTACATTCATTTAGTTTTATTTATGTTTTTATATTAATTTATTATTTAGTATTATTTTATTTTAAATATTTTTTATTGATTTTCTTTTTTTTACTTTAGTAATTTATTATTTTTCATTAGATTTATTGATTTTTTTATTTCCATTTATATTAAAGCGCATTTGATTTTAACGTTTTAATGTTATTTCAAGTTACGGTATAAGTTTTTAATTTTTTTTATTTTTTGGTTTTAATTATTATTATTTTTTTATTATATTTTTTATTATCATTATAATTTTTTTGCCTACAGGGCTACTTTGAATTCAGGATGAGGGTTACCGGGTGGGACTGTATTACCAAACAGCAGGGGCAGGGGGTGGATGCACAGTCTCCATCATAGCCGCCATTTACATCCTTGCGGACTCTGCAGAAAGACTAGGCAGAGGGCCCAAGATGAAACCCAAGATGTGGCAGCCACCGACAGGAACTTTCATGGACAGCATGACCATCGCTACACGGTCGGTGCAAGAGGGGAGGTGGGTGCCTGAAGACCTGGACAGATCAACCGCCTAAGCAAGAATGACCTTCAAACCCAGCAATTCAAGGAGGCTGGTACTGGAAAGAGGCAAGGCCAAGGCGGATGACAACACTTGTTCAAAGTGGCTGGAGAGTGGATTCCAGCACAAACTGAAAAGCCAGTTGGAAGCCTGGGGAAGTGGTTAGACTGATCACCCTGTGACACAGTGAGTGTGAATAGATACAAGAGATCACACAGGTGACTGGATGTAGAAGGTGGAGATGGGTGATGTCCCTGTGAGACTCAAGACCTGGTGCTGTTAGCTCAAGGTCCTCCCAAAGCTCCTTTCGCCCCTTCCAGTGGACGAAGCCCCAGCATCAACAGAGGAACCAATGGACAGGAAGATCAGCAGTGACCTCTGGAGACAGTTTGGAGCTCCCCAAATGTTCAGCAGAACTAACCTTTATGCAAGCTCATCTCCATCTTCTGCATCCACTGAAGCGTCTTATACATGTGTGACTGGTGCACCAAAGCTTCTTTTGGCATCGTGGCATAATGATCCATCTTGTCGTATTCACCTAAAAAAACCTGACACAGAATAACAACACTCTTCTCCATCACCTGCATCCAGTCAAGCATCTCATCTGCAAGGGAATGGCACATCAGCAGCTTCTTCATCATCATCATCATCAAATCTCTTCCTATGACACTGTCAGTTCCATGGTGAGTATTTCTGGGACTCCCACTCATCATGTCCACTTGTACTGCTCCCTCATTCCTACCGTTCATGCTCACCTTCTCTCTTCAGCCGTGTGTCAGATGTCTGACTGACCCCCTTCCTTTGTGTGTGAACCTTAATTACTGTTCACTCCACTATGATGTCCTTACAATTCTGTAGAATGATGATCGGTCTTTATTAGATTAGCTGGAGAAGGAAAATTCTGCCTGTCCACCTACCTACCTACCACCCTAATATATGGCCCTCAAAGCACAGCATAGCCCTAATCGAGCATCCTGTCACACTAGACCCATAGCTTCAAACCAGCAACCATATGGAAATGACTAACTAACAAACCCTGAACGTCAGTCAGTAAGCCAGTGAGCCAGTCAAACCACTCAAAAAACCCTGTTTTATCCAACATACAAACCAGCAACAACAGAGTAGAACAAACCAGCAGAAAACCAGCATTGAAATACAATAACCGTGGTCTTACCTTTGGTGTCTTCTCGCGGATGTTTCCTGAAACCCACCACCAAGAAACCCACCACCATCACCACCAACCATGCAACAGCAGCAGCAGCATAGGTTCTAGCTCATCACTTATACTAATCTCTGTCACAAATACCAAAAAAAACCCTAAGATCTCTACACCTTTGATTAATTCATAACATCTATGTTATCTATGTTAGCTAATTGTAATTCCGTTACCGCGGAATTGGCCACTTATTCTGCATCGATTGTCCTGGGAAACTTTTTATCCCTCTTCCACTGGTAGGCCCTGTCCAGGTCTTCTACATGCACACATCCTTAAGTGATTCATACTTTAGTGGTGTCCTTTCATTGACTTCTTCAAACATCTTCCCATGGCATCATCAGCTCCAGCATAATGGTGTTCTTTGTGCTTCTTCATCAACTCCACAATTCTTGCCTGAGGGCTGCGCTGCAGATCTTCCAGAGGAATAAGGCACAGTGCCAAGCCTTCTTCTTCGTCCGCTGTAAAATCACAGTAAGCTACAATGTGAACCTTGATCGATGTTGACCTCACTTTGCTGTCCTTGCGGTTCCAGTCCGCAAACTCTTCTCTGATTGGCAGCTGCTGTTAAGGCCAATTCTGCTGAAGCGTTTGGAAGCTCTGAACTATCTGTGGAGGTTAGCTGCTGATGTTCCTGTCCACTGGTTCCACTGCTCTTACTGGGAGTTCGTACGCCAGGAGAGGTTAGAGGAGCTTGGGGAGGACCGTGTGCTGACAGCCCCAGGCCTTGAGTTACACAGGGAGACCACCCTTTCTCCACCCTCTGCACCCAGTCATGTGCATAGTCTGATGTCCTCTTCACACACACTGTGTCACAGAGTGAGCAGCCGAACCACTTCCCTTGGCTTCTAACGGGCTTCTCTGTTAGAGTTGGAATCCACTCTCTAGCCACTTTGAGCCACATGTCGTCATGCACCTTGCTGTTGCCTTTCTTCAGTACCAGCATCTTCAAACTACTGGGCTAGAAGGTCACTCGTGCTTAGGTAATGGACCAGTCTAGGTCGTCAAGCATCCGTCTCCCCTCTGTCACCAACTGTGCAGTGATGGTTATGCCATCTGTGAAGGTTCGTGTTGGGGCTGCCGCACCTTGGATTTTGTCGTAGGTCCTCTGTTTGGACTTTCTGCAGAGTCCACAAGGATGTAGACGGCAGCCAAAATAGACACCGTGCACCCCGTAACCATGTCCACTGCCAGCCTCTGGTAGTACGCTCACAAACTGTAACCCTCATCCTGAACATTTTTAAATTATTTTTATTGATTTATTTTACATTCATTTAGTTTTATTTATGTTTTTATATTAATTTATTATTTAGTATTATTTTATTTTAAATATTTTTTATTGATTTTCTTTTTTTTACTTTAGTAATTTATTATTTTTCATTAGATTTATTGATTTTTTTATTTCCATTTATATTAAAGCGCATTTGATTTTAACGTTTTAATGTTATTTCAAGTTACGGTATAAGTTTTTAATTTTTTTTATTTTTTGGTTTTAATTATTATTATTTTTTTATTATATTTTTTATTATCATTATAATTTTTTTGCCTACAGGGCTACTTTGAATTCAGGATGAGGGTTACCGGGTGGGACTGTATTACCAAACAGCAGGGGCAGGGGGTGGATGCACAGTCTCCATCATAGCCGCCATTTACATCCTTGCGGACTCTGCAGAAAGACTAGGCAGAGGGCCCAAGATGAAACCCAAGATGTGGCAGCCACCGACAGGAACTTTCATGGACAGCATGACCATCGCTACACGGTCGGTGCAAGAGGGGAGGTGGGTGCCTGAAGACCTGGACAGATCAACCGCCTAAGCAAGAATGACCTTCAAACCCAGCAATTCAAGGAGGCTGGTACTGGAAAGAGGCAAGGCCAAGGCGGATGACAACACTTGTTCAAAGTGGCTGGAGAGTGGATTCCAGCACAAACTGAAAAGCCAGTTGGAAGCCTGGGGAAGTGGTTAGACTGATCACCCTGTGACACAGTGAGTGTGAATAGATACAAGAGATCACACAGGTGACTGGATGTAGAAGGTGGAGATGGGTGATGTCCCTGTGAGACTCAAGACCTGGTGCTGTTAGCTCAAGGTCCTCCCAAAGCTCCTTTCGCCCCTTCCAGTGGACGAAGCCCCAGCATCAACAGAGGAACCAATGGACAGGAAGATCAGCAGTGACCTCTGGAGACAGTTTGGAGCTCCCCAAATGTTCAGCAGAACTAACCTTTATGCAAGCTCATCTCCATCTTCTGCATCCACTGAAGCGTCTTATACATGTGTGACTGGTGCACCAAAGCTTCTTTTGGCATCGTGGCATAATGATCCATCTTGTCGTATTCACCTAAAAAAACCTGACACAGAATAACAACGCTCTTCTCCATCACCTGCATCCAGTCAAGCATCTCATCTGCAAGGGAATGGCACATCAGCAGCTTCTTCATCATCATCATCATCATCATCATCAAATCTCTTCCCATGACACTGTCAGTTCCATCGTGAGTATTTCTGGGACTCCCACTCATCATGTCCACTTGTACTGCTCCCTCATTCCTACCGTTCATGCTCACCTTCTCTCTTCAGCCGTGTGTCAGATGTCTGACTGACCCCCTTCCTTTGTGTGTGAACCTTAATTACTGTTCACTCCACTATGATGTCCTTACAATTCTGTAGAATGATGATCGGTCTTTATTAGATTAGCTGGAGAAGGAAAATTCTGCCTGTCCACCTACCTACCTACCACCCTAATATATGGCCCTCAAAGCACAGCATAGCCCTAATCGAGCATCCTGTCACACTAGACCCATAGCTTCAAACCAGCAACCATATGGAAATGACTAACTAACAAACCCTGAACGTCAGTCGGTAAGCCAGTGAGCCAGTCAAACCACTCAAAAAACCCTGTTTTATCCAACATACAAACCAGCAACAACACAGTAGAACAAACCAGCAGAAAACCAGCATTGAAATACAATAACCGTGGTCTTACCTTTGGTGTCTTCTCGCGGATGTTTCCTGAAACCCACCACCAAGAAACCCACCACCATCACCACCAACCACGCAACAGCAGCAGCAGCATAGGTTCTAGCTCATCACTTATACTAATCTCTGTCACAAATACCAAAAAAAACCCTAAGATCTCTACACCTTTGATTAATTCATAACATCTATGTTATCTATGTTAGCTAATTGTAATTCCGTTACCGCGGAATTGGCCACTTATTCTGCATCGATTGTCCTGGGAAACTTTTTATCCCTCTTCCACTGGTAGGCCCTGTCCAGGTCTTCTACATGCACACATCCTTAAGTGATTCATACTTTAGTGGTGTCCTTTCATTGACTTCTTCAAACATCTTCCCATGGCATCATCAGCTCCAGCATAATGGTGTTCTTTGTGCTTCTTCATCAACTCCACAATTCTTGCCTGAGGGCTGCGTTGCAGATCTTCCAGAGGAATAAGGCACAGTGCCAAGCCTTCTTTTTCGTCCGCTGTAAAATCACAGTAAGCTACAATGTGAACCTTGATCGATGTTGACCTCACTTTGCTGTCCTTGCGGTTCCAGTCCGCAAACTCTTCTCTGATTGGCAGCTGCTGTTAAGGCCAGTTCTGCTGAAGCGTTTGGAAGCTCTGAACTATCTGTGGAGGTTAGCTGCTGATGTTCCTGTCCACTGGTTCCACTGCTCTTACTGGGAGTTCGTACGCCAGGAGAGGTTAGAGGAGCTTGGGGAGGACCGTGTGCTGACAGCCCCATGCCTTGAGTTACACAGGGAGACCACCCTTTCTCCACCCTCTGCACCCAGTCATGTGCATAGTCTGATGTCCTCTTCACACACACTGTGTCACAGAGTGAGCAGCCGAACCACTTCCCTTGGCTTCTAACTGGCTTCTCTGTTAGAGTTGGAATCCACTCTCTAGCCACTTTGAGCCACATGTCGTCATGCACCTTGCTGTTGCCTTTCTTCAGTACCAGCATCTTCAAACTACTGGGCTAGAAGGTCACTCGTGCTTAGGTAATGGACCAGTCTAGGTCGTCAAGCATCCGTCTCCCCTCTGTCACCAACTGTGCAGTGATGGTTATGCCATCTGTGAAGGTTCGTGTTGGGGCTGCCGCACCTTGGATTTTGTCGTAGGTCCTCTGTTTGGACTTTCTGCAGAGTCCACAAGGATGTAGACGGCAGCCAAAATAGACACCGTGCACCCCGTAACCATGTCCACTCCCAGCCTCTGGTAGTACGCTCACAAACTGTAACCCTCATCCTGAACATTTTTAAATTATTTTTATTGATTTATTTTACATTCATTTAGTTTTATTTATGTTTTTATATTAATTTATTATTTAGTATTATTTTATTTTAAATATTTTTTATTGATTTTTTTTTTTTACTTGAGTAATTTATTATTTTTCATTAGATTTATTGATTTTTTTATTTCCATTTATATTAAAGCGCATTTGATTTTAACGTTTTAATGTTATTTCAAGTTATGGTATAAGTTTTTAATTTTTTTTATTTTTTGGTTTTAAAGGGTAAGTTCGCTATTTTGGACCTTGGACCCTATTTGCGGTCCGTCTTCCATGAACCGGACCCATGAAGTCCATTTTTTCGCTGATCGGTCCAGTATTGAGTTCGCTACAGATTTCCTGTAGGCTCTCACTGGGCTACAATAGAAGTCAAAAATAGCGAACTTACCCTTTAATTATTATTATTTTTTTATTATATTTTTTATTATCATTATAATTTTTTTGCCTACAGGGCTACCTTGAGTTCAGGATGAGGGTTACCGGGTGGGACTGTATTACCAAACAGCAGGGGCAGGGGGTGGATGCACAGTCTCCATCATAGCTGCCATTTACATCCTTGCGGACTCTGCAGAAAGACTAGGCAGAGGGCCCAAGATGAAACCCAAGATGTGGCAGCCACCGACAGGAACTTTCATGGACAGCATGACCATCGCTACACGGTCGGTGCAAGAGGGGAGGTGGGTGCCTGAAGACCTGGACAGATCAACCGCCTAAGCAAGAATGACCTTCAAACCCAGCAATTCAAGGAGGCTGATACTGGAAAGAGGCAAGGCCAAGGCGGATGACAACACTTGTTCAAAGTGGCTGGAGAGTGGATTCCAGCACAAACTGAAAAGCCAGTTGGAAGCCTGGGGAAGTGGTTAGACTGATCACCCTGTGACACAGTGAGTGTGAATAGATACAAGAGATCACACAGGTGACTGGATGTAGAAGGTGGAGATGGGTGATGTCCCTGTGAGACTCAAGACCTGGTGCTGTTAGCTCAAGGTCCTCCCAAAGCTCCTTTCGCCCCTTCCAGTGGACGAAGCCCCAGCATCAACAGAGGAACCAATGGACAGGAAGATCAGCAGTGACCTCTGGAGACAGTTTGGAGCTCCCCAAATCTTCAGCAGAACTAACCTTTATGCAAGCTCATCTCCATCTTCTGCATCTACTTAAGCTTCTTATACATGTGTGACTGGTGCACCAAAGCTTCTTTTTATCACCATCTTCAAACCCGTTTTCCGTGACACTCAGCATCACGTGAGAATTTCTGGGGCTCCGCTCCACTGACGCACCAGGAGGAGGCAGAGGCTAAGGTCCGGGACATGGCGGCAGCAGGAGTGATCTGTCCCTCCAAGAGACCCTGGGCATCCCTGGTGCTGCTGGTGTGGAAGAAAAATGTCTCCCTCTGGTTCTGTGTAGACAACAAACCGCTGAACATGGGCTGTGTCCGAATCAGAGCCCCATCTAATGTGTCCTGTGTAGCCTACTGTGTACTAAGCAAGTAAGTAAGTCAGTAAGCATACTGTATAGCTACTGCTTATTGTTTTGTTCTGTACTTAACAGCTTTTTTAATTGAGTATTTAGCTTTTTTATGCCATACTCAATAGTACGCAAGTGTGCTGATTCAGACATGGGCATGGTGACTCGTAAAGATACATAGCCCCTTCCTGCATTGATGACGTCCTGGACAGCATAGTGGATTCTACTGGGCGTGGTGGCAAGGGTCCAGCTCTTCATATACAACATTGAGAGTTCCACATACTGTATGTATGGACCATTCAGCTCTCCAATGGCGACTCATGTTTATGGAACCCAAAGGCAGATAGCCCCACTCGATCAACCCGTTACAAAACTTGAACTTCATGCTCGAGCACCACTAAAGGAAGAAGCCAGCAATGCAGACAGCCTCTCCCACTGCCCCTGCACCAGCAGCTCCTGCCACCACTGTGACCAGGCTGACGAGAAGGAGATGGAGAAAGAGAGGGAGCCAGAGCCAGGACTACTAGCTATCGCCCGCACCACCCTGCTGTGCCAGAAGAACTCCACAGCGAAGAGGGGAGGAATTTGTGGCATCGTGGCATAATGATCCATCTTGTCGTGTTCACCTAAAAAACCTGAAACAGAATAACAAAGCTCTTCTCCATCACCTGCATCCAGTCAAGCATCTCAACTGCAAGGGAATGGCACTGTCAGTTCCATCGTGAATATTTCTGGGACTCCTGCTCATCTCCCTCATTCCTACCGTTCATGCTCACCTTCTCTCTTCAGCCGTGTGTCAGATGTCTGACTGACCCCCTTCCTTTGTGTGCCTTCATTACTGTTCACTCCACTATGATGTCCTTACAATTCTGTAGAATGATGATCGGTCTTCATTAGATTAGCTGGAGAAGGAAAATTCTGCCCATCCACCAACCTACCTACCACCCTAATATATGGCCCTCAAAGCACAGCATAGCCCTAATCTAGCATCCTGTCACACTAGACCCATAGCTTCAAACCAGCAACCATATGGAAATGACAAACTAACAAACCCTGAACATCAGTCAGTAAGCCAGTCAAACGACTCAGAAAATCCTGTTTTATCCAACATACAAACCAGCAACAACACAGTAGAAAAAACCAGCAACAACACAGTAGAAAAAACCAGCAGCAAACCAGCATTGAAATAAAATAACCATGGTCTTACCTTTGGTGTCTTCTAGAGGATGTTTCCTGCAACCCACCACCAAGAAACCCAGCACCATCACCACCAACCGTGCACAGCAGCAGCAGCAGCATAGCTTCTAGCTCATCACTTAAACTAATCTCTGTCACAAATACCAAAAATCCCTTAAGATCTCTACAACTATAATTAATTAAAAACATAACTACATCATTCGATCATTACATAATCACTCCAGCAAAAACAATGCTTTACGCCACCAATATGGAAATCACCAGTATATTGACAGTTTGACCAAATTTAAAATATAAAGTTCACTCCTTATCAACAATTCTCATCCACTATTAGCAACAGCCACCAATTACTGAAATTACTGCAGAATGTAAATCTCCACACAGCAACAACAAACCATAGATTAATTATTACACTATTATCACAAGATCACCATAAGCATACAAGCAAATACAATTCTCTATGACACCAATATTATAACAATCAATGTATTGATCTTTGCCTGAAAAGATTATTCTTCTAAAATTCACTTGCACCATTAGCAACAATCTCTTTTGAACAGCGCAGCAGCAAAAACCAGCAAACAGTTACATCAAAATCACCACAAAAATCTCCATTTCACATTTTGCCAAAATACATGTAGCCTCTCATTCTCTGTATACATTAGGAGCAACTGACAACCAACTTTTCCTCTCAGTAACAGAAAAACAATCAAACGCCACAAACCCAAATTTAAAATATATTTTTTATTCCACATAAATAATTCTCACCTAGCATAAGAAACCATCTCCACACACCAAATAAAAATAAAAACAGCAGAGCACATCAGCACAGCGGCATGCCACCAGTGAAGGTACATAACCATGGTCTTACCTTTGGTGTCTTCTGGCACGTTTCCTACAACCCACCACCATCACCACCAACCGTGCACAGCAGCAGAGCCTCTAGCTCATCACTTAAACTATCACAACTACCGCGAACCCTCAAATCAGCACCATAGCTATGGGTCACACACAGCTAAGATCTCTACACCTATAATTAGTTAATAACATAACGTCATTACCTCACCACATAATCAGGCCAGCAAAAACAATGCTCTATGGCACCAATATTGAAATCACTAGTATAATCTTCACATTTTGCCCAAATTTAAACTATATACTTCACTCCTCATCAACAATTCCCACCTAGCAGAAACAACCATCTCCATACAGCCAAAAAGAGCAGAGCACATCAGCACGGCGGCATCCCACTAGTGAAGGCACATACCCATGGTCTTACTTAGAATATAAATCTCCACACAGCAACAACAAACCATAGATTAATTATTACACTAGACAACTACACTACATAAGATCACCATAAGCATACAAGCAAAAACAATTCTCTATGACACCAATATTATAACAATCAATGTATTGATCTTTGCCTGAAAAGATTATTCTTCTAAAATTCACTTGCACCATTAGCAACAATCTCTTTTGAACAGTGCAGCAGCAAAAACCAGCAAACAAAGTTACATCAAATTCACCACAAAAATCTCCATTTCACATTTTGCCAAAATACATGTAGCCTCTCATTCTCTGTATACATTAGGAGCAACTGACAACCAACTTTTCCTCTCAGTAACAGAAAAACAATCAAACGCCACAAACCCAAATTTAAAATGTACTTTTTATTCCACATAAATAATTCTCACCTAGCATAAGAAACCATCTCCACACACCAAATAAAAATAAAAACAGCAGAGCACATCAGCACAGCGGCATGCCACCAGTGAAGGTACATAACCATGGTCTTACTTTTGGTGTCTTCTGGCGGATGTTTCCTACAACCCACCACCATCACCACCAACCGTGAACAGCAGCATAGCTTCTAGCTCATCACTTAAACTAATCTCTGTCACAAATACCAAAAAACCCTAAGATCTCTACACCTGTAATTCATTAATAACATCACAACATCATCAGATCACTACATAATCAGTCCAGCAAAGTCAATGCTCTTTGGCACCAATACGGAAATCACCAATATAATCTTCACATATTTCCTAAATATAAACTATAAACTTCACTCATTATCTACAATTCTCATCCACTATAAGCAACAGCCTCCAATTACTGAAATTACTACAGAATATAAATCTGCACACAGCAACAACAAACCATAGATTAATTAGTACACTATTATCTCAAGATCACCATATAAGCATACAAGCAAAAACAATTCTCTGATACCAACATGAAAGTAATCAATGTATTCATCTTTGCCTGAAAAGATTATTCTTCAAAAATTCACTTGCATCATCATCAGCAATCTCTTTGAACAGCACAGTAGGAAAAACATTTTTGTAATTAGGCCTACATGAAAATCTCAATTTCACATGTAACGTCCCTTTCTCTTTAGACATTAGAAGCAACTTACAGCAACCAACTTTTCCTCCCAGTAACAGAAAAAACAATCAAACCCAAAAACCCACAGACCCGAATTTAAAATATACTTTTTATTCCTCATCAACAATTCTCACCTAGCATAAGAAACCATCTCCACACATCTCCAAAAACAGCAGAGCACATTAGCACAGCGGCATGCCACCAGTGAAGGTACATAACCATGGTCTTACCTTTGCTGTCTTCTGGCACGTTTCCTACAACCCACCACCAAGAAGCCCACCACCATCACCACCAACCGTGCACAGCAGCAGAGCCTCTAGCTCATCACTTAAACTCTATCACAACTACCGCAAACCCTCAAATCAGCACCATAGCTATGGGTCACACACAGCTATAATTAGTTAATAACATAACGTCATTACCTCACTACATAATCAGGCCAACAAAAACAATGCTCTATGGCACCAATATGGAAATCACTAGCATAATCTTCACATTTTGCCCAAATTTAAACTATATACTTCACTCCTCATCAACAATTCCCACCTAGCAGAAACAACCATCTCCATACAGCCAAAAAGAGCAGAGCACATCTGCACGGCGGCATCCCACTAGTGAAGGCACATAACCATGGTCTTACTTGGTGTTGACTGATTGATGCATGTAGATGTCTAGTTTGATTGCAGAACTAGGGAAAGAAGGAATTTTATGTAATTCTTGAAAACCAGTGTTAAGGAGCCAAAACCTACACTGTGTCAAACTCAAACTCTAAACACAAGATTATAGAATGCAAACACATTTTCTACAACACGTATTATGTAAGAGATTGGCTGGCGCAACAGGCAGCACAGGGATGCTACAGGGTTGAGAACCACTGAACTATAAACGATAAAACGGGGCGGTAGTGTAGTATAATGTAGGGAACTGGGCTCGTAACCCAAAGGTTTCAGGTTTGATTCCCAGATAGGACACTGCAGTTGAGCAAGGTACTTAAAGGGATAGTTCGGAATTTTGGACATAATGTCTCAATTACGACTTACCCATGATGTAGTTGATTGATGGAAACCATTTTTTAGCTAATTCCATGCTGTCCCTTCTTTTGGACATACACACGTTGCTAATGCTAGCGCAACTCTAAGGAAACCGGTAGCATCCACTACCAAACGCACTTAAACACCCCACAGTGCACCCAAAGTAAATAAAATACGACGACAGTCTATCGGGGTTATTTTGAGTGTTTATACAATCATTTTTGAAGTCAAACTATTGTTGAATCCTTTACTTTGTGCTGACCTATATTCTCTGTGGAAGTATGGCAGCAGAGCGAACGTGGCCATTGCAACTTGTTGCTCTTCTTTGTTGTTGTAGTCGACCAGTGCCGGCAATACATTCTCAGGTAACGTAAAGTATCGCTCCCCAGATAGACTGTCATCGTATTTTATTTGCTTTGGGTACACTGTGGAGTGTTTAAGTGCGTTTGGTAGTGGATGCTACTGGTTACCTTAGAGTTGCACTAGCATTAGCAAGGTGTGTATGTCCAAAAGAAGGGACAGCATGGAATTAGCTGAAAATGGTTTCAATCAATCAACTACATCATGGGTAAGTCGTAATAGAGACATTACGTCCAAAATTCCGAACTATCCCTTTAATCTGAATTGCTTCAGTATATATCTAGCTGTAAAAATGTGACGGTATGTAAAAAATTATAAAAATTGTGTAGGCCGCTCTGGATAAAAGCGGGGTAATGTACTGTATAAATAAGACCATTTATAAAAACCTATGCTTCCAATGTGCACCTGTGTGCTGCAAAGTAGAAAGCCACCTTGATGAAAATGGAAGTCAAACAGGGAGATATGTCAGATAAACCCAAACTCTATCATGTTGTATTGTAACTGTAGGCCATTGTAAATTACACATGCAAAAATAAATAAATGAATTCAACAGTAATAGGGCTACTTGTTATCCTTGTGGTGCAATAGCCTACATGTAGGCTACTGCACACATACAAAGCGTAAATTATTTTGTATTTAATAGAAAACATACCTTCTTTGAGAATGTGTGTGGAACCTCGATGTGGCTTGTCTGGTATCCTAACGAGGCATCCCTCTGACAGTAAAATAAATAAATAAATAAATAAAAGTTAACATTGGGTAAATTGGTTTTGGGAAACATTTATCCGTTAACAGAATATTTATCGATGATGTACACAAACTTCGATAATGCATAGCCTACAAATAGGTACGTTTAGTATAAATAGCTTATATATGGGCATAAACCGCACAAACAGATATACTAGACTATACAGCTAACTTGTTACAGCTAAGTGTCAAAGATGAAAGCTTGATGCTGAATAAAGCTGAAACGATGAGTCTAATTGACGGTAATAAAATGACAATTCAGTTCAAGAGAATTAAATTAAACACATTATCCGAGAATATAATGAAATAAAAAATTACAAAACCAAGCTGGTAGGCCTACGGGTTCCTGGCATTATGTGAGTATTTTGTGTAAAGCGCACCAGTAGGCCACAGATACCAGTCGCAAGAAATCTTGTGCAGGCAGCAAGTCTTTAACGTCCTTCCTTTGAGCTTCCCGGTTTTTTTAATGCTGTGAACACCCAAACCATCGTCTTTAACTAATTTCCACATAAAAGCTGACTGAATATGTGATGTATACTTCAAATATAGAGACGGTTCCTCTCACAAACACATGAATTAAATTGTTTATTAACTTGGCTATTATATTGATATTTCCGAATTGCGTTTGTCATTAGGCCTTTATTTGCACGTTTTCAAAATATTACGTTGTTTGCATTCTCATTTCTCAGATATTATGCCAGCTCACGGTAATATGGGTTCACTCAAATCAATAATTTACTCACCCGCCACCACCTCTGTTAGGTGTTGGAGGGGGGGAAGGACCCAAATGCAGGCAGGAGTATGAAAAAACCGAAGTTTAATAAAGGGCAAGGCAGCAATCCGTGGGGAGACAGGCTGGGTCAAAAACCGGGGAAACAGGGCAACGGTACAAAGCACAGTCCAAAGAGTAGTCAAGGAACAGGCAGGGGTCAAAACCAGGAAGGCACAGCAAAGGTACAAAAACAGGGTCGCGAGAACACAGGCAGGGGTCAAAACCGGGGAGGCAGAGGAGGAACAAGAACAAGAACAATAACAAAACAAAACAGACAACAAAAAATAAAACAACGGGTAAAGGATGAGGGATACGAAAACTCTATCAGGGTTAGACAGCTATCAGGGCAGGAACTAGGGACACTCGCAAAAACACACAGAAAATCAATAATGAGGAACTCGCAAAGACAGACTGAAATTACAGGGTTTAAATACACAAGGAGAAGATTACACAAAATGAATCAGGTGTGAAGGGGAGGGGAAATGGGAAAGTACACAGGTGAGAACAATGAGGGTAACAAGGACCAATAATACAATGACGGGGGAAACGTAAGACACGGACTGGAATACACATAGACACAATGATAACAAACGGCCTGGGGTTAGCAGGTAAACAAGTCCACAGCTCAGGTTAGTATTAGATCTAATCTAACAGTTAGTATGATTAGTACATTAGTATTATATACAAATATAAATAAAGTCAGAAGGAAGAAAACGAGATACGAAATACAGAGGAAACCCGAATGTTCCCAAAATCACCCGAATAGTGCAATGACAAAGACAGGGAGTGGAATCTCAGAAAACACGGAACGCGGACTGATAATCGCGAGGGAAAAGAAATCAGGAAAATAATAATAAATAAAGAATAAACAGACAGAATTACAGGATCCTAACAACCTCTTAATACAGTGTAGGCTACACTTCAGATATACAATTTTATATTGAGCTTGAAACTTGCATATTTGTGCATATTGTTATCGCAATATGCGTTACATATTTGTTACAGAAATACAGCTTATTCACCAGACAGCCACCATACAACCATGCCTATATTTTGTCTGCTGCATCTCATTCACATACTTAGTCTCGACATTTTCTGAGTGACACCAGGCTCCCAAAACCGACGTCGACGGCCGGAAGTAGGGTTGCCAACCGTCCCTTGAAATAAGGGACGATCCCTTATCTGTTCAATAAGCCTTATTGAACTGATAAGGGATCGTCCCTTATTTCAAGGGACGGTTGGCAACCCTAGCCGGAAGTGACTAGGCGCCTAGTTGACCGACGACGTCGCTGTAGTATCGACGTTCGCCGTTTTGCCAAGGCATAGTATCGACGTTCGTCGGTTGACAATTCCCTCCCCCTTCGGGCTATTAATGAACATATTAAAATAGGGCGGGCTTTGTTTTGCCGTGTGTTTTTACGACATAAAGACTAATTAAAGTGATACTGCAATCAAAAACTGACTTTTCCCGTTGAAAACCGATGTTTTGGGTTAGATTATGATCATACACAACTGTTTATGTCCGAAAATCTGATGTTTAGTCAAAATAGTTTTATCTGAGCTTTTGTGTAGGCTTACCAATACGCTGGTTTCCGGGGATTCGTGACGTCACGAGATCCTTAACATAAAAATGGGTGGAGTTGAGGTGGTCCTAGGGGTGGTCTCGGCAGGGCACGTGGTATAAAAGCAGAGACCAACTTTTTTTTTTTTTCCCTCTTTGAGACTGACAACCTTGTACTGCTAACTAGCTAGTTCAAGTTCAAATGCGAATTGCTTTGTATTACTGCTAACGTTAATATTATGACTTATATCGAGCTACGAAGGCTACGTTCACACTGCAGGCCTTAGTGCTCAATTCCGATTTATTGCTCAGATCAGATTTTTTTTGTTTGGCTGTTCACATTCATTTTTTAATGTGGCCCATATCTGATTCCAGTGTGAACCGATTGCTCTGCTCAAATGACCCGTGCAAATTAACAAAAGACATAGCGCCTGTTACACAGCCTGCAGAAATAAACAACAACAAAAAGGAAGTCATCAAAGTCACAGCTTCTGCTTTAATTTTAAAGTTGATGTGCAGTGGAGCTAATGATAAGGGTGCCATGGCTGCTACATCTGTGCAGAGCGGGACTCGTGAATGCGAGATCGGAGTAAGGAATGGGGGGACTGTGACATGGGCGGTTTCAGTGAAATTCAAGCAAGGCATGAAATTTGTGATTCTGAGGACAGGCGAGTTAAGAAAATGGAGCGCTCGGCCGTTTGGCTAGTGAGACCAGTCGATATAACATTTATAAAATGGATAGTTCCGAGATGCAGATTGGCCAATACAGCGTTCCAGCCGTGTTAAAATACACAATATAAAAAAGCTATCACACGACACATCTGTTCAACTTCATGTGTAACATTACCTAGGCTATAGCCCAACATCACTGCGCAACCTTAGATTAAACTATTGACACATATTGGACCGACAACCATTAATGTTCGGTAAGCAGCTACATGAGAAAACCGTGAATAATGAATATCGTGCAACAAACCAAGACAATAATATGGACAGTTCTAACATTATTTTAAATCACAAAACGGTTAACGCAGCTGTCCGCGAATGATATAAAAACATAGCCTACGACTTATTATGGTGTACCGTTTGTGCCCAAAAAAAATCCACTGCTTTGTACATTTACCTAAAATTATCTAAAATGACAACACATGATAATATAATGTGAATCTGTTGATAACCCAACTAGCCGTGCGCTACATTCTAATGCCCTGCTAGCTACATCAAAAATGACGTAAAAAGTCACATTAATTCCGATCTGACTGTTCAGACTGCGTTCGCTTTGACACAATCGGTTATGTATCGGAATCTAATACCACATTCAAAAGTGGCCCAAATGAGAATTGGAAATGTCAGATTCAATGTGATTTTCGCTGTTCACACTTCCATAAAAAATCTGATCTGTGTCACATTTGAGGAAAAAATCGGATCTGGGCCACTTTTTACCTGCAGTGTGAACGTAGCCATAGAGAGTTATTCATCTACAACGTCTTACTTTGGTATCTTTAGCTAACTTGCCCGCATTATGCCAAGGAGTCAGAGATGTATCGTTCCTCGGCTCTGTTAGCTTTCATAATCTGCCGAGAGACGGAATGTATCGATAAGTTAGGTAATGCAAGGCAGTCTATTGTGTGTGAGTTTAGCCCCGTTTGGTCCAGAGACCAAAGTTATCTTAGCTATCATTTATGAATAATGTTAGCCAATAAATTATAACAATTCTCTTCGGACCAAGTGGATGAGGGCGCTACAACCAGCCATGTTCAGTATACTAACGTTACTGTGTGACTGGGTTTTGCTGTGTATTTGAATGTATTTAATAATAACGTTACTTTAGCGTGAATGAGCGTATAGAGTTCAGTGGGGCTGAGTCAGTTCACCAAGACACTTGGTTCACTCCTTGACCATATGAATATTCATAATATGACTTCGTCATATGACCACACCTACTCACGAGTTCCAGTTCAAATTGAAGCGGTAAAAAAGGCCTTAGAAAAGGCTCTGCAGTATCTCTTTAAGGGAATAGAGGCGACCATAACTAGGAACCTTACACCGAGTGTGTGTGCCGGGTTGGGGACGTCGAAGACTGTACACTTCCGGATTGAATTTCTCTCAGCAAGATGGCGGTGGTTTGACTGTTTTGTTGTTCAATTTCTAGTGAAACAAATACTTTCACCGAGTAGGTTTTAATTGTGTAGGGTTTAAGGATTTCTTTCAGATATTCTAATTGTTAGACACTGCAGTGTTTACCTTTTTATACCGATGCACAGACCGAATTTTCGACATCCCGCTCCACCGGGAGGAGTAGGCCTGAGGCCGGGGGATTTCCGTAGCCCGACACCTGGATTTGATCATGTCGGAGCGGGCAGGTTTCCGCCGCCTGCCTGGGCTTTTCCTAACGCTCCCCCGTCTTTCGGGCCGAGGCGCGGCCAATATTCTGGCTCTCCAAATACTCCGCCGAGAGAGTTTTATGGTAATAACGGAAATGCCAACAACAGTGGTGGCGGAAGCGGTGGAAAAGGGCGTTTTTACCACAGTCCGTCTCCCGGTCACACGCCGCGGAGACCGAACTCCAGTCCTAGACACACTCCGCCGTACAAAACATCTCCATACCATTCACAGAGTCCTGGACAACATATGAGCTTTCAGGTAATTACAGGAGGCATTGATGCCTGGTCTGACGTTATACTATCGGGAAATAGCCTAACGTACTCAAGCAGCGAGTGTGCTCACTATCTATGTAACGTTAAATATGTTTATCCATTAATAACTGAGCACTGATACAACGACCGAATGGATCATCTTAGAATCGTGTTCTCGGTTTCTGTAGCTGTTCCTGGTCTTAAACTCACTAGCTAGCGGTAATGAGGGGATATCTAAGTTAATGCTCTTTTAATAAGACATGCCGCGATTTCCAGAATGACCAAAATATCCACGTTATTATGTAGTCTGTCTAAAATATATAATTAGCGAACTACTATAGAAAATGTGACTCAAACTCAACCGTTTGCTAAACTGTTCCTAAAATTGCCTGGCACATTTGGTTAATCCGAAATGGTATGTGTCCTGTTGAATTAGATTGTTGTCGTCGTTGATACTTAGATCCCAGTCGCAATGAGGAGGTGTATTAACATTTTAAATTTCAATCTGTCCAAAGTAGCAACCATTAATTTGAGCCAGCCTGTGGAGATTAGGCAGGACGTCATGATTAACATTTCTCTACGTGATGATTCTTTCCCGAAGGGTTCGCCGCGGACCTCCACCCCGTTTGGGTCGACGCATGGCAGGGAGAGGGTGACACATGATGTGGAAAAGTATTACAGCCCGTCAATGCTTCAGGACCCCTGGGCTAGCCTTCGGCCCGTCTCTGTCGCAGGCACACAGCAGAAGTGCAGTGCAGAGCGAGTGACAAACACGGGCAGGACAGGGAGATATTTCAACTAGAGGTATAGCTATATACACGCCTGTATATAGAAACGCAGGCCTCCGGTTGGGCTCCCTATATAGGCCACACGGCATCCCCTGTGAGGCATGCATCAGACTGTTCCTACTCGGCATTTGAGTGCTTGCCAAAGGGAGCACAGTAAAGGGATTGGTGTTGGTTACCTCTGTATGGGATGGGTACAGCAGACTTGAAGCAGTCTAGAATCACCAGCAATCAGACAGACTGCTACTTGCCTATCTGGCCGTTCTACATTTTCAGTACTTCCTGTCTTTTTTTCAATGAACCGGAATAAGGTTCAGCTGTATGTACATGGCGTGTGTAAGAAGCCAAGTATAGTAGCCCATCTCGTTTTTATACATCTTGGATTTTGGGACAAAGAAGAATTTCGCCCCCCCCCCCCTTACGCAAAACTGTTTGGATTCTAGTTAAATTATATTTAGTACACTTTTGCAACTGCAATAATGGCTATATAATTACACTGGAGTTCATATTTTCATCTATTTCATCCTTTAGCCTCTGAAACTTGGGGCTGTTGAACAGGTCATTTTATTTTCGTACACATTTTTCAGAGGAAAAGACACTTTTTGAAACCAGTTATAACCATTTGTGCAGAAAAGTCTCCTTACTGTGAACTGTAAACAGCATACATAATCATACACAATTCTGTCACGTCAAGAAAGCCGCGTACACTGCGGAAATATGCAGCAATGGACTTTTTCAGCCATTATGAGTTTATAAGTGAATTTCTTATGTCTTTAGGGGAAAAAAAAAAACTACAGTTTAACCCATTGAACTCACTGTTTCAATTGTGACCATCTCAGGATTTTCTATGTATATATTTTATCAAACAGGACTACGTTTCCTAGTCAATCATTTTTTTATTTCTAAGGACTATTACTTCCAAGATACCACGTTAATGTTAGATTTAACAATACACCCTTTTGTATGGTATAAACCTGTATTTTGTGTTTTATATCTACATGTGGCAGTAAGTTCTGTTTTAAAGACATTTGTGGATTCAAAGGACTGTTTCGGTCAAATTTTAGGGTTGAACTCTTGTTCTGGGCTTCAGGCTTGTCCTTATTTAAAGTTTTAACGACTGATTTGTTTTCTTTATGCGTGATTCACTTGTATATTGCCTGCTGTATTGTGTGATCCTTCAACCCAGTGTGTGTTTTTTTTTTGAAGAATTGCATGCAGAATGTTTCCCTCTTTCAATTGCACACTGTGCCTGCTTGTATTTCATTTGCCTCAAGCTTTGATCTGTAACAGTCATGTTAATGTGTAAACATTAGCTACTGGTGCGCTAATGCTTGGTAGCGCTATTCATGAGACTGCGTTCCCCGTTGATGGCATGCTTTAGCATGCATTATTAATTTGAGTTTGTGTGATGTTCCCTTTAGTGCATGTTGTGCAGAACCGCTTTATTCATTTGATACGGGAAATAACTCCCGCCCTTGCTCCCATTTGTCGTCTTTGTAGTCTTGGTCGAGCTTCAGACTTGCTGGCTATGTTTCCGCGACGATGGCTCACTGAGTAGTTGAGTAGACATTGGGAGATAATGACGTGTAAAAAGACAATTAAAGAATAAATAAATACACGCACATATGTATACATGTACTGTATGTGGTTGAATAACAAAATCTCATTCAGCATTAGAATGTATTCAGTGACTTTGAAATTGAACCCAAATTTCAGGGGTAGTTTGAAAGGATACAAAAGTCATGGTGTTAGTCTTTTCTCCCCATGGTTTAGCTTGACTGGAGGGAAAATTAATCTCTTTTTCCAAGGCTCCCTAGATTCAGAATGTCAAGCCACAGAGTGATGCATCAAACTAACGGTGAATACAATCCAAAGGTGCTTTTTAAACGCATTGAGGATAAATCGATTGAGGAGCACAGACTAGGAGGTTACAATACAATGCAACTTTGCTGAGTGTTCCTTGAGTATGATGAAGTGCATTATTTAGAGTGGAATTTGCTTCATACCCATGGCCATGTGAGAATGCAATACAGATTTGGCCCCCTTTCCACTGTAAGCAGCCATACCAAGAGGAAAGCGATGGATGATATGACTCACGAGTCAGCAGTGGCTGAAAGACCTGAACAGGTGTGTCTGATTGGAATTGTCGTACATCAACAGTTAGGTGGTGGGGGTTTAGGTACGTGGATAGCAGGGTGTGAAATTGACCCTGCCACCAGACAAATGCTAGTAAAATTTTGCTTGTGGCTGGTAAGATTTTTTTTAAGTTAATGCCCTGGTGGATAACCATTACTCAGAGCCGACTGTTTTGTGGAAAAACTCTTTGTGCAACAGATAAGTTTAATCGTAAAAATAAGTTAACTGCATTTGATCGACGTGTGAAGAGATTAGTAGGGCCAAAAACTATTCCAAGGCACTATATTGAAACGTTTACACTGGGTGATGTGTAAAAGGCTATGTGAAATACACTTGCATTTTTAAATAGTTAATCATTTCCTTTAGTTTATAGGCTGAAAAAGTGTCTGCAATGAATAACATTACATTATAAACCAGCATTTGTTTCATCAGAACATCAATATCATAGTAAATGTAGACATCTATTGCTCGGCTTTAGCATAGTTAATCTTTTAAGTGACTTTATTGCCATAGTAACGGTTCAGTCATGTTTTATTGGGGAAGTGTACATTTTGTTTTCTCCATAATGGAATACCCAGCTGTTAGAAGAGAACAGCTCTTATTGGAAGCTTGCCTTCTAAAGTAAGTTTTACAGTGCTGCGGTTCGTAGGGTTTAAAGGCAAATATGTGGGGTTTATGGGGACATAAAAAAACTCGAGTCCGTTGGAGCCAGTGGGGCTCTTGGTTGCCCCGTTTGGGGTATAAACCTGTTAAATTACAAGTGAACATGACAAAGCGGGTGCGTTTCTTGTGTGCATTTAGATCCATTATCTATCTCTCTATATATCTCTATCTCTATCTCTCTCGTTCGTTACGGAGAGTGCGGTACGGAAGCGCACTCATGCAGTGGAGCTCTACTGGTGCTGAGAGGATTGTGATTGAAGATATTTGGCAGTAGAAAAGAGGACGGAGTTTGAGGGTGAAAATGTGCAGCAAATTTGGGTGAGAATCAGGGGGTGGGTGGTTGATGCAGTTGGAAACAGCCCCCCCCCCCCCAACCCTAACCAGGAATAAGCGGGTTAGATAATGGATGGATGGATCTCTTCTAGCCGCATTTGCAGAAAATAATGCACAACTGGGCCCGCTCAGCATTTATTTATTTTTTACACAAACCTTGAGCAAGCTGGGATGCTAACCGCTAACCGCTTAACTGAGGAACCACTCCTGTGTGGAATCACCTGCTTTGAGTTAGTTTTATTAGGACCTCTTAGCCCTAGGGCTACTCTTCCAAGAGTCCTGAACGTTAATGCATGCTTTCAGTGTACTTTATATCCCTCACTTACTCAACCGTTTCTTTCGGTTATGCAGTTGCACACATACATAATGGGTTGGTTTGATTGGTCTGCCAAATGAGGCTAGCAGAGGGGTTCAGGTTGAGAGCAAGCATTTTCATGATTATGTAAGGTCCAAGTAACAATGTTGTCCTCAGAATATATTGGACTGGCTCATATAATAGCCTGCAGCGCCATCTGGTGGTATTCATATTCAAGTACACACAAATTAGTCTTCCGTACACTTATTTACCACATGTCGACAACACTGATGTCTAAACAAGGATATTTTTCAGTTAATGATTAGAGAAAGCTTGGAGTCAAGGTGCAGGTAAGTAACCTAAGACCAGTGGCGCTACAATGTTTGAACCAGAGCTTCAGCATAGCCATGGGTAATCTGGATCTGATTCCCCGTGCAAAAAAGGGAATTGAATATTACCATTTTAATTTTTGTAATAGTTTAGTAATGAAATGTTACATTTATACTAATATAATCCAGGAAAACCTGACCTATATTTGGTCTCCCATATCCATAAAGGAGAATCCATGACCGATCCTGCCTTTTGGGGGGAAAAAAATGCAGATATTAGATTTAAGTGCAAGGAATGACACCACAGCTTTTACACGTACGTACGTTTGACCGTTCCATCTCTCTTGGGTCACAGATTGCGCTTAGTAAGCAATTTTCAGCATTGCAGACAATCTAACATGAGCTTTTCCATAGCAAAATAGGCAGATGTGTTCATTTTGATTGGGGGTCTCGAATCGTCTTCAGAAACCAAGATGACTCTGGCCCTGGTTTCAACTAGGGTTGTTTTCAAGACATTTAGGCCAGCCCTGTAACGGTGAAGAGGACTGCCGTACAGGCGGTTAAATGCCAACCTTTGTGTTCCCTGAGGACATCAATTCACCAGTTCATCCCTTCAATAGGCAACTTAAGTGCTGTGGTTTCTATGGTGCATTTCACCTGCTTTACGTAAGGGATTAAATAAGACTGGTTTCTATGGTGTATTTCACCTGCTTTACGTAAGGGATTAAATATGACGCAGGTACTTTACCTGTGCTTATCTCCTTGTTAAAGAGTCCTTCTTGCATAACTAAAGAGCACATACTCACATTGTAAGGCGGCAATGACAGCAGAGCAGAACAGCAATAAAATATGACCAAACCAATTCTTCACTTTGAATTTCTTTAATAAACATTTGCAGGGGAAACAAAAAAAATCATAGTACAAAAAGACACTTTTGCCTTTATTTTTAAAGGGGGGCTTTAATTAGTTCATCTGTTTATTTTTCCTTTCTTATGGCTCAGATTTTACAATAGCCAACTGAGGAAAGCCTACAGCGATATCGTGAACTTTCCCGAAACGATACAGGGCGAAACTGTCGTCTTAAACAATCGGCATTTAAAAATAACAAGAAAAACATTTCTCCACAGAGAAGACCAAAATGTCCAGTGCCTTCGATAGACCTCGTCTGGATCTGCATTAAATGTAGTTGGTCCAAATCTATATTAAATTCTCTGCGCAGGTAGCTCTTTTAATCTCATACCTAAACGAGGTTCCAGCTGCTTATTGAAGCAGCGCAAAACCTTTAGCGCTAGTCTGCCCTAAAGCAATTATAAATGATAAAACTGCTAAAATACGCGTAAAAACGATTACCTGCTCTAGTAAATGTGCACTCAAAAAAGGTAAAAGTTTAATTTAAAAGACAGCAGTAGAATAGATTAAAAACAATACGAAATGGTAAGAGCGAGAAAGGCCCCCCCCCCAAATTGCCTCAATTTTCTGCATTATCTTTCCCGGATACAGGGAAAATAATTTTCACTGAAATGAATTCTTAATTACTACAAATGTAATGTCAGTGTTTTTTTCACCCTCAAGACCAGGGCCTGAGAGGCGTGGCGGTTTGCTTTCCGGTCATCCGCTCTGTTGCTAGGTGACCCCCCCCCCCCCCCCCCCCCCCCCCACTCCGCGAGGGTCCTGTTCAGAAGGGGAGGCCACGCCCCCTGAGAGCCGCTGCATTCATGTGGGGCATGAAGCCGGGGGGGAAGGGCGGAGCCCCGGGCTGGGAGGGGGAGGCCCAGGCCTGTCCCGGGGGGTGGAGCTGAGGCAGGGCTGGGGGCGGAGCGTCCTGCCGGCTCATGCCGTGGCCGTAGTTGTGGAGAGCGGTGTGGTGGGGGTGGGGGTGGGGATGGGGGTGCGCCTCGAGCAAGGGGCTGTGATTGTACTCGAAGCGGTGGTCCTTATCGCCGCTGAACAACCCCACCCCGGCGTGGGGGAAGGCTTCCTGGTAGCCGGAGGAGGAAGAGGACGATGAGGAAGGGACGGCCGTGCCGCTGAAGATGTCCCTCAGGGAGTGGGGCGGGAGCCCGCCCAGGTAGCCGCCCGCGTAACCCTCGCCAGCGTAGCTCTCTCCCGCGTAGCCCTCGTTCGCATAGCTCTCGCTAGCGTAGCTCTCGCTAGCGTAGCTCTCGCTAGCGTAGCTCTCGCCTGCATAGCCTTCTCCCGCGTAGCCCTCGCCCGCATAGCCCGAGGACTGGAACGGCGGCGGCGGCGGTAACGGGGCGAAGGCGGGTAGGGGCGGGGCCTCCGGCTGAGGAGGAGGGGGCGGGGGAGGCAGGTAATCGGGTTCCGGGGCCCCGCCTCCCTCGCCGGCGCTGTTGTGCAGCTGCAGGAGAGCGGGCGTGCCGCTGGGCTCGGGGGCGAGCCGGTAGTCCAGGTCCTCACTAGGAGGCGGGGGCTCTGGGGGTTCTGGGGGCCTCTGGTCCGGGGGCAGGATGGGCGGCTGAAGCGGGATGGACGCCCCGCTACCCTCAGACACTAGAGAGAGCAGACACCAGCCCACACGGTTAGAGAACTGCACACCTGTACACCAGCATCACATCACAGGTGAGAGAAACAACACACCTGTACACCAGCCAATCACCACTCATCATCAGCACAGGTGCGAAAAACAACACACCTGTACACCAGTTTAACATAATTAACATACTACTAGGCTATTAGTTTATATTTGGTCTATGGAACAAGCAAAACCTAACCGGACATTTTATGAATTTAGAAATGATTTGGTCCCAAAAAGAAGAAATGCCCAGAAAAAAAAGAGGACGTCTGGTCAGCGTAGTTAGAGGAAGTCTGAAATTCAGTCGAGATTAAATCAAAACCTGCCCTAATTCTAGACATATTAGCATTATAATTTAGCATTCAGGTGGCTGCTATCAGACAGACTGCAGAGCAGACAGACGGTTACCTGGCGAGGCAGGTGGAGGTGTGCTGGGTTCAGGGGGTTGCTGCTGTGCCTCCGAGGGTGGCTCCTGCCCCACCGTCCCGCTAGGAGGGGCGACGGCGGAGACGTCTCCCAAATCGGGGGCCCCGGCAGGCGTTTTCATCTGCGTCTGAGACTGAGCCTTCAGCAGCTGGGCCAGGAGCACAGTCACGGCGCTCTGCACGGCCACCGAGGCTGCCTCTCCCTCTAGCCGGCCCTGGGGGGGCATGGGCAGGGGCAAGGGCGGGGTTCGGGGAGCTCCGCCCCCCTGGGCGGGCCTGGGGGGCTCGAGGGGTGGAGCGGCCGGCTCGGGGGGCCTCTCTGCCTCGGGCAGCGAGCCGGCGGGCAGCGGTACCTGGTTGAGCTGCTGCATGGTGTCGGGGTTCACCTTGATGCTCATGGCCTGGGCGAACTGCACCATGCTCACCGAGCTCTTGGACTGCAGCAGGTTCACCATCACAGCCAGCTGGTCTGGGGTCAGCTGAGAGCCAGGGGGCTTCGTGTCTAAAGACAAACAAACGGGAGAATTTTACATTTTTGCTTTGGCTGATCCTTCGCGCGGATATGCACAGTTGGCGTACTTCGGTAGAAAGTAGTCTTCGAAAAAACCGTGCACAACAAGGTCTGTGGATGTTGGCGAGTGACCGTGTCATTATATTTGGAAAGAGACGTTGCTGTTGATTTTTTCAAATGTACATTTTGGCCGCTTTGAGCGCCACAAACTTTGGACCCATTGAGGTCCGCTATATCAGGTGATGTCAAGGTGAGCTGCAGCAGATATCTACAAAACTAGTGAGTTCTCAGTGAAACCACCTGGATGGATAGAGCACTCCGGGTATGTAGAAATCAGTACTTCAAAGCATTCAAGTAAATAAAAATTAGTAAAAGTTTCCATTATCCAGTTCTCTTAAAAGTAGCAGAGAGCCCTGCTAGCCTTCCACCTGTCCCTTTGAAATATAACTAAGCATTTGTGAAACTAAATGCAAAAATAAACAAGTCATAAATGTTAGTCTGTTAAATCCGGTAATTTAAGAGAGAATGTCTTTATCAGAGACTCTATGATTGGATCTTGGGGCGGGGTCTCCTGAGGCAAGCTCAGCCCAGGGTGGAGCTGATTGGTCGGTCCACTGACCTAGCGGTCCCGAGGCGCCGCTGCCCAGGGGTTTGGGCGGGCCGGGGGCGGGGCAGCCCTGCGGGGTGCTGCTGCGGCTGTCGTCCAGCCCCAGGTCCTTGCGGGGCGCCTTGGGGGCCGAAAGCTCCTCGGGGAGCTGCTTCTGCCGCCGCCTCTTCTTACTCCACAGCTCGTGGCAGTCCTGCCACAGAGGGAGGCTGGGGAGAGAGAGAGAGACAGGCCGTCACGTTCAGAGCCCGCTACCGCTAGTGGCTTTCGCTAGCTCAATAGTCCAGTAAACCACGTCTGTTCTGGCCCCCTAGTGGTGGAATGAGGTTCCTACAGCGGGAAACCTTCAGTCTGCATCATGGCTTCCCCGCTTCTCTTTAGCTATCCTCTTTTTTTTGGTTTCCTTTTGGGATAAGGTAGTCCAGTAAGCTCTCTAAATAGCCCGGTAGGCTAGCTGGAGTGTCTACCAGCAAGGTACTCAAGTCAGTTCGCTAGCTGAACACATTTTCCTACATTTGGGTCTTTCAAGGAATAGGGGAACCCTGGAGACTGATCTAATGACGCCTACAGGTGGATTGAGCATGGAGAGGCCCTGTGACACGCGGCAGAGAGGGAAAACCTACTCCGGAGTGGGCATCTTGGCGGGGTCTACGTCCCTGAGGAAGTCACTGTTGAGCGCCTCCTCCGCTGTGCAGCGCTTGTTGGGGTCCAGGGCCAGCATGTGGTCAAACAGGTCCAGGGCAGTGGGCGGTACACTGGCCGAGGGGAGACACCACACACGATCAAAACAGAGTACGAGACTAGTCACAGCACCTATAATACACATGTAACACTAGTAGAAATAACACGTTCCGTCATGACGGCCTCTGACGTGGCTAAATAAACAGGAACAGGACTATCACAAGCTGGTGAGGCGTGGAAAACTGGTACAAGGAAGGCCATTGTTTGTGGAAGCGGGCGCTTTAGTGGCCAGACAGATAAAAAGCTACGGGTAGTACAACCCTCCAGCACCACTGGTTGAGCAGGAAATACAAGTAGGAAGGGAAAAAAAACACCAGAGAGAGGCGGCAGGTGGAGTAAAGCAAGGGCTAGGAAGCTGCACTTCAGAAGCACTGCTGTTATACACTAAAGCAAACGGTTCTCAGTTATAATGGGTCACAATGTGTGAAAATCTGCCCAAATTGGCCTCTGCAGAGCCACTAAAATAGTCGCGAGGACGCAAAAAAGGAAGCGCACGTACAACGCAAACTCCTCCCGCAGGCGGCGGCGATACTGTTTCTTTGGTTTCATGGTGTTGAAGAAGGGCAGCTTGATGACGTCCGGCCAAACCGCGGGGGAGGGGCTTCCACAGATGCGGCTACGAGGGGGGAGAGAGAGAGGGGGGGGTGAGACCAGGCCATAATACTGGAGCGCACACAGCAGGTAATATGGGGCTACGAGGGGAGAGAGAGAGAGGGGGGTGAGACCAGGCCATAATACTGGAGCGCACACAGCAGGTAATATGGGGCTACGAGGGGAGAGAGAGAGGGGGGTGAGACCAGGCCATAATACTGGAGCGCACACAGCAGGTAATATGGGCAGGTCACACATATGAGGGGATGAGATTAACTTTTTCACCCACTGGCCAGAGTGGCTTGTGGATTCTAAAAATCACCAGCCATTTTCAGCATTTTACCAGCCACATTACCTTTTTACAATATAACACAACCTGGCTGGTTACCAGCCAAAGTGGCTGCTAGAGTAGACAATCTTCCCAGCATTTGGCTGGTGGTGGGTGTTAATAGCACAAAGCTCACCTGATAAGCTCCAACTGGGCCAGCTCCTGGTTGGCCTGAAAGATGGGCTTCTTTGTGAACAGTTCTCCCAGGATGCACCTGCGTGGGCGGGAAGGAGCGAGGTGAGCGACAAGTCAGTGACCAGTATAAACCTGGAAGACGCACAAGCCCTATGAGGAGACGGATAATCGCCACGAGGAGACCCGCAGGCGTCACGAGAAGATGGGACTCACCCGCAGCTCCAGACGTCGATGGCGGGCGTGTACCTCTCCTCCCCCAGGAGCAGCTCCGGCGGGCGATACCACAGGGTGATCACCTTGTTGGTGTACGGCCGACTGGAGGAAACAAACCAATCAGAGCGTCAGGTGACGACAGCGAGGCCTCCGCTCGGCTACGAACGTTCGAGGAAACGCAGAACGGTTAGGACAGAAGAAAATAAACATCTCTCACGGGAGGAAATAAATCTGCGGGATTTAGAATCCTGCAGCCGCTGCTCACCCTGGCTGTAGATCACCGGTTGACAGACGGACGGATGAATGGACAGATAGACCTACAGAGACTTTTCAGAGCGCGAGCAACACGTAATTTTCGGGGCCAAGCGCGTTGTACTGTGTGTGTCGGGACAGGTCGGGGACGATTTATGGGGTCACCCTGAACCGAGTCCAGTTCCGTTTTAGAGAAAAACATTTTGGCTACAGACAGAGATGCTGGAGCCCTTCCACAGTTGTCAGTTTACGATCCCGCACAGAGCTGTCCAATTTCAGCAGACATATCCTGGGCTTGAACCGCTTAAAAAACATCTTATTATTAAAAGTCTCTGCTCATTACTTTACAATCCATACAGCTGGATATTTACTGAAGCAATTCAGGTTAGTACCTCGCTCAAGGGTGTGATGGCAGTGCACCATTTTGGAAAAACCCATAACCTTTGGTTCCCAACAACCTTTGAGTTACAAGCCTGGTTTCCTAACCATTATACTAAATCACCTAACCGTTATACTACACTTTCTAACCATTATACTAAACCTCCTAACCATTATACTAAACCTCCTAACCATTATACTACACTTTCTAACCATTATACTAAACCTCCTAACCATTATACTAAACCTCCTAACCATTATACTACACTTTCTAACCATTATACTAAACCTAACCATTATACTACACTTTCTAACCATTATACTAAACCTCCTAACCATTATACTAAATCACCTAACCGTTATACTACACTTTCTAACCATTATACTAAACCTCCTAACCATTATACTAAATCACCTAACCGTTATACTACACTTTCTAACCATTATACTAAATCACCTAACCGTTATACTACACTTTCTAACCATTATACTAAACCTCCTAACCATTATACTACACTTTCTAACCATTATACTAAATCACCTAACCGTAATACTACACTTTCTAACCATTATACTAAATCACCTAACCGTTATACTACACTTTCTAACCATTATACTAAACCTAACCATTCTACTACACTTCTACATCCAAGAAAATGACCAGAACATTTAAAGCAATGTGCAGGCAAGTAATCATTTTCTTTTTGCCAGAAATGTATTTCAAAATGAACCCCATCGAATATCACGGTTTCCATAATAGGTAACATTAATACTGAAACATAGAATTTGTTTTTAAAACGTTTCATCATTCCGAGGTATCTACTCAAAGCAATCTACAAAATGAGTTATTGTTTCAGATCTATAAACCATACGTGAAATATTAATGTTTGAATTAAAGTGTTAACAGGGTGCAAAATTACAATTGGAAGTCGTGATGGATAATACTTTGTCCCTTTGAGAATCTGGTTAGTACATCAAAACAAGCAGCATATCAAAATATGTGAACCTGCCAAGTGTGGAATATACTATGCTGTATTTTCAGAGCAGTCCCGTGAAACATAACGTACTTCACTTAGCATTAATGGGATGGTTTGCATTTTTAAGACCCGGGTCCAGTGAGCTACTATGAATTATGTGATAAATTGAGGAACATATGAGGCTCAAGCCTGCCTGCCTTGAGTACGCGTAGCTCACGCCTCCTCAGGCGGCAGTGTAGTATAATGGTTAAGGAACTGGCCTTGTAACCGAAAGGTTGCAGGTTCGATTCCCAGGTAGGACACTGCCGTTGTACCCTTGAGCAAGGTACTTAACCTGAATTGCTTCAGTATATATCCAGCTGTATAAATGAATATGTAAAAACATGATTAAAAAAAAAAAAAAAAGTTGTGTAAGTCGCTCTGGATAAGAGCGTCTGCTAAATGCCTATAATGTAATGTAATGTAATGTTAGCCAAATAACATTGACAAAAAAAAACAAGAAAACGCATAGACACGGACACATGCAATGGAATACACTGAACTCAAGAACTCACCTCTCCTCAGAGCTGTAGAGACGTGCCAAGCCAAAATCTGCAAGCTTAATCTGCCCCCTGGTGGAGAGAAAGGGAAATGATCACAGGTCAAAGAGGACAGAACAAGCCTTCAGGGTTTACTTACTTTTTTTTTTTTTTTTTTAATCCAGAGGGATTTATGTAAGAGATCATAAACACATTCAACCCAGTTATATGAGAAACAGCTGGTTAACCATGTCCACAGGCTAATGGTTCCGCTACCTTGACCCAGGCAGTCTTGTAATGCCACCTGAAGCTTGAGATGAGTTGTAAATTGCATGCCGATTGCACTGAAGCAAACCCCTCCCTGGCACAGTTTTGCTGCTATTGCACTGCTACTGATGCGTAGACGTCTTGTACACAAAGTGATTTACGGTTGTGCCGTTATCTTTATTCCAACCAGAACAAGCACTCAAAATGTAGGCCACATAGTACAGAGCTTACCACAAAAACAGGGCTAAACAAATCCCAACATCTGTTTTTCGGTTTCTTAAAAAGAATGCTGTTCTAAAAATCACAAATCTGTAAAACGTCAAAGAATTTTAAAAAAAAAAGAAAAAAGGGGCAGATCAGGAAATACATGCAGTTCCTTGTCAGTGAAGAGAGTGAAGACATTGTGAACTCCTGATTTCACAGTTACGGATGCACAGAAGAGGAGGATCTTGGTCTTGGTCCAAACAGCTGTGAAAGCAGAGGGAGCGTGAGCCAGAGCTATGGCTGAATTCAAACGGGAGTGGAAAGGTCACTGAACACAGCCAGTGGATTTTAATCGCTCTCCGATTGGTCCTCAGCGACATGCTGCGCGGCGGTGCCGTAAATCACCACGCCCTTGTGCGATTCCGCACGCTCTCCGCCGATGGCCCGTCGGGCTCGGCCTGCCAAACCAGGCCCGGGTTCCCGCTCTGCGGACTCCGCCCCAAGGCTGATTTATGCTTGTGCGGTGCGTCCCAACGCCGTTTTCCATCCGGGCGGCCAGCTCGGCGAGTCACGCCGCCGACTTCGCGTTCCCGCCTCCAAGACGCCTCTTTCGACTGTCGGAGCTCTCCGAGTTCAGGCACTCCTGCGACTTCTGCTTCAGCTTCCAGGACCCGCGTTTGAAAATAACGGCTTAAATATATGGGCTGAATGACAGGGCGATAACAGACGTCCACCGAATTGCCCAAAACAGATGTGACTCCAATGCAAGCTGGGTCCACGTCGGTCAGCTCCTTTACGACGTCCAAAAACGATAAAAGGAAATGTTGTTTCCATCAACAGAAATGTCCGTGAAGCGCTTTCCATGTTCAGCTTGAGTTAGTATCCGGGGAGGTGCCAGATCGGTCAGGCTGGCTCGACCACACATCTCCTCAGGAAGCATGAATGGGCACTGGCTGTAGCCTGAACTCATCTACGCGCAGGGTGTGAAATTAACACCCGCCACCAGCCAAATGTGACATGCTAGTAAAATTATGATTGTGGCTGGTAAGACTTTTACTCTAGCAGCCACTTTGGCAGGTAACCAACCAGGTTGTGTTATAATGTAAAAGGTAATGTGGCTGGTAAAATGTTGAAAATGGCTGGTGATTTTTAGAATCCACAAGCCACTCTGGCCAGTGGGTGAAAAGGTTAGTTTCATACCCTGTCTATGCGCCAGGAAAGCCAAACCTATTGCACGTGAAGTAAACATTCTGCAAATAGCGATTCAAAGTCCAGATTTTTTTTCCCATGATTCTCTGAGCCACTTCACTTGTTCTAAGGTAGACCCCGCTTATTCTTATGGAGACTCTTATGCCCCAGAGTTATTCAAATAGAGTAGACAGACTCATGTATGTGATTCACTGGAACCAGAAATAGGCAGCACAATTTTACATGGCAGAACTAGTTTATGCAAAAACCTGTTCTTATCCCTGTTCTAAACATCCTAACATCCTCATACACTCCTGCCCACACCCCCACCCACACACACACACACACACACACCCACACGTCTCACTTGTTATTGAGCAGGATGTTGGAGCACTTGATGTCACGATGCAGGAAGTTCTTCTTGTGACAGTAATCCAGGCCTTCCAGGAGCTGGCGCATGAAGGACTTGATGTGGCTCTCGTTGAAGTGGACCAGGCCCGACTCCAGCAGGCCCATCAGGTCGTGATCCATGTACTCGAAGACCAGATAGAAAGCCCCTGTGGAGGGAGGGGTGGCGTACGGATTCAACCCAAACTCAAACAAGCCAAAATTATACAGTTAACGTCTACGATTGAATTCTCCACGTCTATGACAAGACCTGGTATTTATTTTGGATTCAAATACCTTTCTGCATTTGACTAAGCTTGCCTGGTGTATTGGAACGAATTAAATCATCCCAAAATGCAAACCCCGCCCATCCGGTCCTTCAAGCAGACTCAAATGCACCAGGCAAGCTCAATAGAGCACAGAAAAGTACTTGAATCCAAAACAAATACTATTTGAAACCGGGTCTGGTCTCTGATGGACATCAGAGTGAATTTCACAGAACTTTGAACCTGCTAAATTCAAGCAGAGTACTTCACTCTGCTGTTGGTATTAGTAGCATAACGCACGCAATGTACGCGCGGAAGGTGCTTGGTTTTCTTTATGGTCGATTAATTTAATTTTCTTTTCACTTTGTCAGTGGCCACAAACAAAGATGGAGTGAGCTGATGGATTAATTGATCGGCGGAGGTACCCTTGTCGTTCTTAAAGTCGAGGGCGTCCTCCTTGTCGGTGACGATCTCCTTCATGTTGATGATGCTCTTGTGGTTGAGCTGGCGCAGGATCTTGATCTCGCGGATGGCGGTAATGGGGAAGCCCTCCTTCTCGTTGTCAAGGCGAACCTTCTTCAGCGCCACCATTTCGGCTGAGGGGGGGCACAGGAGCGTGTGACCGTCCGGCGTCCAGAACAGCACTCAAACTTACAGCAGTGTACTTTTTTTAATCTCTGCACCCAACCAGCACTATGCTAGAGATGTTTCACCGCTGCACTGAACTTCTGAATTATAAGATAACATTCAGGGGCTACAGCTTCAAAATGCAGTGGGTCAAAATCAGAGGTGAATCTTATGAAAAGGCAAGACGGGCAACTGCCTGGGGCCCCAAGTGTTGGGGGGGGAGCTGAGGGCTGCGTTTTAGGTGTTTTGGGGTAACATGATAACAGTAGAAGTCAGTCAGAAGGGCAATGGTCCCCCCCAGTCTCTAGAATCGCTTCTGGTCAAAATATCTAAAAAGGGTCCCGTTTGAAAAGTCGCTCAAATTAACTTATTTTCTCGCACACCTATTTAAGTGTATTTCAGCATGAAAAACATAAAGCATCGCAGTTCCTCACCAGTGTCCTTGTCTTTAGCTTTGTAAACCTGTCCATAGGTACCCTCTCCAGTGATCCCGATGATCTCAAACTTGTCCACGCAGCGTTTTCCCCAGTCGATCTCGGTCTCCTTGATTTCGCCAAACCGGGGGCCGCATATTCTGCAGTGAAAAAAAATTTGCGTGTTAGTGGCGTAGGAAACACAGGTAGTCTCATGTAAGGGTTGGGTTCAGTCTGGAAGACTTGGAGAGCGAGGTTTACAGACTTGTGTGTTAGTGTTAGTGGCGTAGGAAACACAGGTAGTCTCATGTAAGGGTTGGGTTCAGTCTGGAAGACTTGGAGAGCGAGGTTTACAGACTTGTGTGTTAGTGTTAGTGGCGTAGGAAACACAGGTAGTCTCATGTAAGGGTTGGGTTCAGTCTGGAAGACTTGGAGAGCGAGGTTTACAGACTTGTGTGTTAGTGTTAGTGGCGTAGGAAACACAGGTAGTCTCGTGTAAGGGTTGGGTTCAGTCTGGAAGACTTGGAGAGCGAGGTTTACAGACTTGTGTGTTAGTGTTAGTGGCGTAGGAAACACAGGTAGTCTCGTGTAAGGGTTGGGTTCAGGCTGGAAGACTTGGAGAGCAAGGTTTACAGACTTGTGTGTTAGTGTTAGTGGCGTAGGAAACACAGGTAGTCTCGTGTAAGGGTTGGGTTCAGTCTGGAAGACTTGGAGAGCGAGGTTTTCAGACTTGTGTGTTAGTGTTAGTAGCGTAGGAAACACAGGTAGTCTCGTGTAAGGGTTGGGTTCAGTCTGGAAGACTTGGAGAGCGAGGTTTACAGACTTGTGTGTTAGTGTTAGTAGCGTAGGAAACACAGATAGTCTCGTGTAAGGGTTGGGTTCAGTCTGGAAGACTTGGAGAGCGAGGTTTACAGACTTGTGTGTTAGTGTTAGTAGCGTAGGAAACACAGGTAGTCTCGTGTAAGGGTTGGGTTCAGTCTGGAAGACTTGGAGAGCGAGGTTTACAGACTTGTGTGTTAGTGTTAGTAGCGTAGGAAACACAGATAGTCTCGTGTAAGGGTTGGGTTCAGTCTGGAAGACTTGGAGAGCGAGGTTTACAGACTTGTGTGTTAGTGTTAGTAGCGTAGGAAACACAGGTAGTCTCATGTAAGGGTTGGGTTCAGTCTGGAAGACTTGGAGAGCGAGGTTTTCAGACTTGTGTGTTAGTGTTAGTAGCGTAGGAAACACAGGTAGTCTCGTGTAAGGGTTGGGTTCAGTCTGGAAGACTTGGAGAGCGAGGTTTACAGACTTGTGTGTTAGTGTTAGTAGCGTAGGAAACACAGGTAGTCTCGTGTAAGGGTTGGGTTCAGTCTGGAAGACTTGGAGAGCGAGGTTTTCAGACTGCTGAGAATATGACCAAGTGAATATTAACATATTAACATATTAATATTAACGGGCCCTGCACTAGTTTGGTTACAAAATCACAAACCTCCTAATGTACAAAGAGGCCAGACAAGACAAAATGCGTATAATGCCCTGAAAAATTTAAAATGCATCCCATCTAGATTTGAACTTCAGCTATGCTAGTGGGTGAATTCATATAGTGTGCACTATGAGAGAAAAAAATTAATACGATTTTAAGTCTCATGACAAGACTTAAGCACTGTTTAAGAAAGACCTTTTTGCAGCGTATGCAAGAAATGCAGACTAAGGGCCTTGCCTAGTGTACGTCAGCAGTGACCCACCTGGGATTTAAACCCGCAACTCCTGAACCACACTTTGCCACATTGTGACAACTAAGGCACGACAGTACGAAGGCGTGGCCGAGGGAAGCCAAGCACGGTACAGACGGCTGAAAATGCGAGAGGTCATTACTTGGGCCTGCGGCGGTTTGCGGACTTCTTGTCGTCGGGAGGGCTGCCGGGGGAGCTGGGGTCAACGCCAAGCAGCTCGGGGGGCAGGGGGAGGTCGCTGAGGAGGGGGCGGGGCTTGTGTTCAGACTTCTTCTTTCCAGAGCGGGAGGGCAGGCAATCCTTCAAACTGCGGCCCAACGGGAGACAAAGGGAAGAAGTGGAGACTGAGTTCAGAGGATTTGAGAGCGACGCAAAGAGATATGGGGACTTAGCACTTAGATCAGATAATCTTGTTAATTTCACTATTAGTCAAACATTTTCTAATGTTAAAGGTTGTATCAGCGATTTTGGGTGGAAACATAAATGATCACATTCATCTGATTTTTCCTCACGATCCGCTAGCTGCCCGCCCCATAAGCAGGCCGTCAAAAAACCGCGTCTCTGTAGGCAGCCTATGCTCCGAGATCGTACACAAAAACAATGGTACTACCAACTACTCAAAACCAAAATAAACAGTATTCCAACCAATCACAATGATCTGCACAAACGTGACGTCACTTCTGAAGCGAAATCCCAAGCAAACATACTTATGAATAATTATGTTATGTTTTAAAAAATAGTGTTCAAGCATCCAGAATTATAACCACGTTAATAACGTTTGTAAGAAACCAAACCGTTTGTAAATCCGTCAAGATTTCAGCGAGATAAGAGTATTAGCGTTTGTGCAGATCATTGTGATTGGTTGGAATACTGTTTATTTTGGTTTTGAGTAGTTGGTAGTACCATTGTTTTTGTGTACGATCTCGGAGCATAGGCTGCCTACAGAGACGCGGTTTTTTGACGGCCTGCTTATGGGGCGGGCAGCTAGCGGATCGTGAGGAAAAAAAAAAAAATTTATGTTTCCACCCAAAATCGCTGATACAACCTTTAAGCAGAAATGTTGCAATTCAATACATTTTATGAACGGTCATGGAGGGACACGTAACCAAGGGCAACCAACCCAGCGGCGATGCACGCCGCCTTCGGCTGTAATACTGAACTGGATGGAAGAAAGGAGTCAACAATCTACTGAGCATATTCTTATAAAATAGGTGGGTACCTCTTACCCAGGTTTTATCTTTACCGTTTTAGCAATAGAATGACTGTAGCCGGCTCTATGAACTGCCTTCTGCACAAATCGGCCTTTTGCCCAAATTGAACACATTGCTTTGCCGTTGCAACACAATGCTCAAGCAAGTGCACTTTTCAATATATGAATTACCTTCCAAGTCCACTGAATGAAAGTAATGTAAAACCAAGTGCGATGTGTCCATTAGAATTATTTAAAAGCTTTGAAGGGTATGTGACAGGCATATTTTATCAGCTGAAAAATAGTCTTTTCAAACCAATGCTTTCAAAACCTTAAGAGTGGTGACACTATATTTTACCTCAATGATTACTTACATTTCCTTTTACTTCATTATAGCCTTTACAAAAAAATACATTGTTCTTAATTCAAGGTAGGATTTCATAAGTTGAAGTATGCAAGTAAACGGCAAAAAAGACGAAAGCAGATCTGTTACTTGACGTGTAACCTGGCTACTACAACATCCTGTTCCTCCACGGAAATAGAGCTTTTAACTTAATTTTCTCACCCCCCCCCCACCTTACCCCTTTTAGAAACACTGCCCCTACTGGAAACTGCTCTGCCTGTGCTCAGCCCATCACCTCCGCAAACAACCTGACACAGAGGTGCTTCTGCAAGGAGCCGCCAAGCAAACAGGCAGTGTGAGTCATATTGAGCGTGCTATCCACTGCTAGCTAGCCTGCTAGCCAACCAAAAAACAAACTATTGAGCAACTGTCTGTTGCACTCTGCTGTCCTTTCTCTTTACCATGAGCTCGATTATGACACCTAAGCAAGTTTAAATGAAGACGTACCCGTCATAATACAATTTAAACTTTTTTTTCAAGCAGCTAAAAGTTCATTCATGTCACACTGTAAGATTTGTTTACTGTTTTTTTTGCCACGACCTTATCCATTTTCTTTCTGTGCATTTACTTGCTTAAGGGTATAATGTTAAATTGAAAAACTGTTTAGCGGGGATAACACACACCTGGATTACAAAGATGCTGGCGGGGCATAAGATTAAAGGAAAGAAGCTGCCGCCCTCTCAAGCTTCGACGCTCAAAAATATCGTTATTATTTTAAACAAGAACCAGCGTTTCTGCAGCAAGTGCTTACGTGCAGGGATGCCCTGAAAAAGGCACTTGCTGCCGAAACGTCAGTTCCAGTTTATAGTAAAGATATTTTTTGCGTCGAAGCTCGAGAGGGCGGCGGCTTCTTTTCTTTCACATTAAAATAAGATGAAATTGTGAGTTCTGTTTTCCGTCCGTCCCTGGGAAACTGACCTTTCCACCGTGTCCAGGTGCTCCAGAAGGGTGGGGGGCAGGGGCAGGGAGGCCAGCGTGGACACGGCGGGGGCCTTCACCCGCTCCTTGTCTTTACCGCCGTGTCCCGGAGCGGAGGGCTTCTTCTTGTCCCGGGGGGTCGTAGCGGGGGGGTCTTCTTTCGCCCTGCTTTCCTTGCTGGGCTGAGGGGGGACCACCGGCCGCTTAGGGGGGGGCTCCTCCGGGGACTGTGAGGGCGGGGTCCGTGGGCCCTTTTCGGGCGGCGGCGGGGAGGGGGGCCGGGCCTTCTTGGGGCCCGGACCCGGGCCGGGACTCGGTTGAGAGGTGGAGTTGGCGGATATGTGGGCGGGGCCCTTGTTGGGCGTGGAGGTGGAGGCGTCGCCGGAGCCCTTGGCCCGGGCCGCCGCCTCGGCCGCCTTCGCCCGCTTCTGTTTGCTGAGCTCGGCTGCCAGGCTGCTCTTAAACGTCAGCGTGCTGGGGGACAGGCTGGAGGGCCGGCTGCCCGACCGCGAGCGCCGGTGCCGACTGCGGGATCGCGAGTGCCGGGACGACTGGTACGGGCTCCGGCTGCGGGAGCGACCGGCTCGCCTGCGGGAGACACGAGAGGCCGTTCGACAGCGCGTCACCGACACCAAAACCACACACACAACACAGAATCTGTTCAGTCAAGCCAACGCAACATGGATAATATCACCCTGACCACATGGTAACACATAATGTAATGTGTGTGTTTTCATAGCAGCAGAGACAAAACAACAGGCCCAAAATATTAAAAATAACCCATAAGTAAAACATCACTTGTGGGTCTTTGCACAACTACCACATCCTGAAGATGCTATTAAAAGAACGTGCAGTGTGACAAAATCAAAACACATAAAAAGCTAAAGATACAGGATGCACTAAAATAAAGTGAACTTGAATTTCATTTAAAAATGTGCTACACTTTGTCAATTCTGAAAAAATTGAAGCAAGTGAAAAGCAACTTTTATGTATGTATGTAGAACATTCTTTCCACTGTTCAGCAATATGCAGGGTAAGGAAATAAGTAATACAAATAAAAAACACATGCCAAAGAAAACAGGTGCTGGAAATGTCTGACGAAGAGCACGGTAGCTCGAAACGTCACACGTGGTAACCTTTAATGAATTTGACATTAGGGTAAGGACTAAGGAACTAACCCTTTAAACTGTACTTCCTGCCTCCCTTGAAAAGGAGCCCGATTAAGACACACCGGGTCAGCTCATTATGTTCAATACACAAGACGCATTATTATCACTGTCTCAGGGTAACATAATTGTCAGGGACAAACCCTTTACAGATTCCAGTAAGCTGCATAACGCTGTTGTTATCCTTTTAAAATAGAGCTTTAACCTATATCTACTTTGTAAACTAAAAGAAAATACATTGCGACACATTGTTTTCGTTACATAACTGTTCACTGTGACGGTGACCTAAATGCGTGTGAATTGACTGCAGGCCATCGCGCAGTAGCTACTGTACTGTCGGTGAAGCAATTTGCCAAAAAAACTAAAGTCACGCGTTTTTAACAGAAAATGAACCCCCGCAACTTTCTTTCCCATTTTTTATAGACAACAATCGTTGGTAAGGAAGTAATAACATCTCTCTTCTAAAGAAAATCACATATCGTCCAGTTATTGACAGTTCATTGACTCGCCTGTGTGTTCACTTGCATGCCTTTTTTTGGTTGGTTGGTTAGTGTGTTACTTAAGATAAAGGTAGTTGAAACTGAAAACACCTTAGCCAGTGATCTCAGAATAAAGATGGGCTAAATATCATCTCATAATAAAGATAAATATCAAACACAATCGGTCACTCACTTTTAAAAGTGTATCCCTCGACTGTGTCAAAATAAACAGCCTATACTACACATTAGCTTACCAGCACATTACATTACAGGCATTTAGCAGACGCTCCAGAGCGACTTACACAACTTTTGGTTAGCATTTTTTTTTTTACATATTATCAATTTATACAGCTGGATATATATACACTGAAGCGACTCAGGTTAAGTATCTTGCTCAAGGGTACAGTGTCCTACCTGGGAATCTAACCTGCAACCTTTATACTACACTGCTGCCCACTTGTAAGAACCTGTAACACTTGACCCGTGGAACAAAAGACATCAGACTGGGACAGCGGTTACCTGACGTCGGGGCTTGGGCTGAATGACTGTCGGTAGGGGCTCCGAGACCGCCGGCGATTACTGTAAGGACTGGAAGCGATTTCTCCTTGTTCGTACGGGCTATTTCTGCTGTAACTCGGAGACCTCCGTCTATTGTACGGACTCGTGGGAGACCTTTGCCGTTTGTTACTGGAGTATGTGCCGGGTGACTTTGAGTTGTAGGCGCCGTAAAACTCTACATCCCGCCCGTAGTAACTCGGGCTGGGGGATCGCCTCTTGTTCCCATAGCTGGGGCTTCTCCTGGATATGAATTGATTGTAACCGGCGCCCGGGGACTGGAAATCATATCCCTGTGAGAAGGACGCCCCATAGGGACTCTCTTCTTTAAACACTGGACTTCTTTTATAGGCCTTGGGCTCCTCTCTGTCATCCCGGTATGCCTTTGGGGTGTCCCTGTACGCCGATGGGGGATCCTTTTCCTGCCTTGTTCTACTTTTAGCCTGCTTGGACTCCTTTTTGTCCAACGCCATCAGTGGTGGTGGAGCTTTGTTCCTGCCATTGCTGTCGTTCCTCCCCCCGTCCCTGTTCTGTTTGTTGCCGTTGCCGCCGCTGCCGCTGCTCCGCGGCTTGAAGGTAGGATCTCGCTCTCGGCTCCGTTGATCGTTTTTTTTGTCCTCCTTCTCGGTTCTGCTCCTTTCGTTCGAGCGGCTCTGTCCATCTTTCCTGGGGTGCGAGGAGTGTCGCTCTTTCCTCGACCTCCTGGCCGGCGTAGTTGGACACGTCCCGCCCAGGAACTCCACTTCGTTCAAACGCTGCAACAAAAACCTCTGGGTTTGTGGATCGGGTTTGGGAGATGGGCTCCCGGAGAAGCCCTCCGATTGGGAGCTGACATCGTCGTACTCCACCAAAGTCCTGAGTTCACCGTCCCTCTCGAATACACTCCTCCGTTCACTATTCGGCTCATCTATTTGTGGCTGGTGTCTGTCCCTGGCATGTCTGTGTTTCTTCCGGCTTGAGGACGACGATCGCCTCTTTTCCCGGTGTTTCTCGCCCTGAGATGGTGTAACGTTACTACCAGTTACTCTACTCCGTCTCTCTCGGGGATTTCTGTGCTCAGAGGGGCTCCGTCCCCGACCCTCTTGCGCCGCCTCCGAGCTCGGCATTTATCGATGAGCTGGATCCACTGTTTGTTTTTGGTTAGCTAGCAGTCTAAGCTAGCTAACGCTATATCCTTTGTTTATTGTAAATCCCCTGGTACACAAAGCGACACAACACCATTTGAAACAAATTATTTTAAAAGCGCTGCGAATTTCATGTTCACCAAGGTTAGAATCCAGCCATCCCAGATAAGCAGCTAGCTACAGTAAAATAAATTAGGTGACGAAATGAAAATTACTGCTAACTGAAGTCATTAGCCAGCCAAGAGGCTAGCTAGCTGGCTAGCTACAATCCTGCCCATGCATTGCTGAAGATCATTGGAAATCCACGGTTTTGAAAGTAATTACATCTTGCGATCTAGTCGCTTATGTTGTTTTTATTTTTTCAAGTAAAATATTCTTCAATAGCTTTGACAAATGAAAGCTTATCCAAGAAAGATTTCACGAAATCTCATGTCTCAGTTCATAAACTTCTTGATGTCTGCCACCATACCACTTCGGTAATACGGAAGTGCTAGCTAGCAAAACCTATCGTAGCGTTCGACTACAGCAGATTCAATAAAATGTGGAGCGATTTAAAAATACCAATCTTTGTTTAGATTCAGTCTTACGAAAATATCTGCCTAAAAGGTGACAATTGGCAATGGTTTTGAAATCTATCTTATTTTATCTTCTTTCATAAACTTGTAGTGAATGGTACGGGGATGTCGAAAACGTATACTGCCGTTACCTAGTTATATATCTGCGGTCTGTGTGGTTTCAAAATGAACTCTGTCTATCCTACGTCATTTGCAATACAGTAGCTATTCAAGATCGCTAACCGACTAGGAAAGTCAGTTGGCTAGATTATTGTCCACTTATCGATTTTAAAGAGGGGGGTTAAACATATTTGTGACACTGTGAATTAACCACCGATTTAACATTACATCGCGTTAAGACACCTTGTGAAGTCAGGGTACATAATAATGGCCTCTTTTCTCTTTCTAAACTAGAACATCCGGTTACAGTGAAAGTAAGGAAAAATATATTAGATTAATACATTTTTAGGACTAGCCATAGTTTATGTTGGTCGGTTCTACTTCTACACAATTTTCCTAAAATGGGTCAAGCTGAAAATCAGTTACTGTGGTATTCCTTTAGTGAGCAGTTCCACATTGCGAGAAGATTGTGCGCTCAGCATCACTATAAAAAATGACTGTTCAAAGTAGTCCAGTCATCCCTTCAATAGCATCAATAGCCGTAGGCTATTTAAGTTGTTCAGAGAAGACCTAGGGGTTAAAGGTGGGGGCCGTCTGCTTTCGGGCAGTTGATTTAAAAAAAAAAAAAAAAAAAATTTAAAAACTGAGGGAGTGGATTAATTCATTATTCAGAGCGACTTACACGTATTATATTTTATAATTTTTTATAATAATCAATTTATGTCTCCGTAGAAAGTCTAGTTATACCTTCCTTCCCACAATCATCATGCTGCACTGCGAGCCCAATCACCCACTAGCTTTCACACCTTCAAAAATCAATCAACTGGCTTGTTTCAATTTTAATGTACCGTCTGAGCACTTTGATCAGGGTAGATTTTTGTGCTTTAAACGTAAATGAGAATAAATGTGACCATTCTAAAGACATTGTTCTTGTTTCATGTGTGACCACTGTCCACACATATTTGAGACTATCTAAATTAATATAATCATCTTGCATCATGGGGGCCAAGAGTCCTGGCCCTAACACCTGGAGAGCCATCTACAAACAAGCAAGTGATCTTCCATAAATGTCACACGTTACCAGTGCATGAAGACCGCATGGGTGGGCACCTCACATTGGACAGGCCTCAATACAAGTATACAGCTGTGGGGAAACCCTGCAATAAATCTTAAGATACACCTTCCAATCTATTCTTAATTTGAATGTATGATCTGTTCTAAAGGAACAATGCTGCCTCTGGGATGAAGGGAGGGAAAAGGGAGAAAACACAAAACACATTCCCAGTCTGAAATAGTATCTGAACTCAGTAGCCTACATTACATATTTTGGCAGAGGTGAAAGCTAAGGATTGTGTGGTAATCCAGCTAAAACTCCAAGATTGTGTGCCACGGTTACGTTCCATGAGATTTTTTCCACCATGAGCACAAGGAAATTAAACCATCAAGGAAAATGGCATATATTCTGGAATTTTCAGACAGCCATCTTTAGGATCCTGTGTTACACGGCATGTTCCTTTTATTAAAAAAATGTACACACATCACTTTTGGGGTGCTGGGTTAGGGTAAGATAATGTGTGGGTTCTATTCCCTTTTCCAAGTTAATTTTATTGCCACAAAACGATGCTGTATTAAGACATGAAACAGGCTGAGAGCAAGTCGTATAAAACAGTAAGTTTATTATTTTTTTCAGAATTTCTTTGTCTTTCTCTCAAATGGCTCAAAGTACAGCAGTCAAATGTGTGGGTAGAAGGGGCTTCAGCGTTGAGCGGGTGACGGCAACAGCGTATGACATCACTGCACCTTGGTACCCACCTCAGACAGAAAAGCACAACATCAGTGGTTTTAGTAAGGATCCCCAGTTACACTGGACATATTAAAAAAATAATAAACAATAGTCCATAGCGATACATTGAAGCACTTTGACCACTGAGGGGGCTGTGGGAACTGTTGAAAGGTAGGAACAGGTTGAAATGTTTGACACACTTAACCAAAAAAAACAACAACAAAAAAACAGAAGCACTTTCACAGTGAAAAGACAAAAAATTGGGAGATTCAGCACGACACACACACACATTATACTCATTCATTAGTAAAGGTGGCTATTCACCCTCCACTGCACACCAGCAGAAGTGTAGAACAGAGAGCCTAACCAGTGTCAATGGAGTGCAAGAAGTCCTTTCCACAATGCGCCGCAAATTCAAAAGCCACTCATGCGAACAGACAGGTTCTTGTTGCACGAGGGCGATGACAGTCCTCACTTTCCTTCCTTGAAATTGACCCACTTCGAGATTTGTCCGTCTTCCTCCATGAATCGCAAACAAGGCGTGAGGTTTTGCAGTCTGACCATCTTTTAATGATGAAACGTCCTTCAAAATGAGTGTAATTGGTGCAGCACCTTCCAAGGAAAGGACTCAAAAACAAAATGGGGCATTTTCAAAATGGAAGTCTAGTTTTACACGACAGATGGATGCACTTTTTGGAAGTACAGTTGGTTTCAGTCAAGTGCCAGGAACCAGTTTGTGCAGGAGAGAAAGCAAGTGCAGTGCTACGGTTAGTGTTGAAAGTAGCAACACAAATTCACAGTAAAATATCACAGAGGGGAGCCTCACTCATAGTGCCATGCTCAGCATCACGCAGCAACCTGTATTACACGGGATAAATTGTCTTTATTTTGGTTACAAACATGTCAATTAATGAAATCCAGTCTGTACAACGCGCTGGGGCACTAGACGATCCCTGGTAGTGGTCTGCACTGCATGGGAGGAGACCATTTACCTGCCTAATAGAGCTACTGTTAGTTTGAAGCGTTTCCAAGCCCATATCGGACGGCCCGCGCGTGAGGGGGAGAAAATGGGGGGCTTTCAGGTGCCCCTGTCACTGGATAGGTCCCAAGAGAGGACAGCAATATTGGAAAAAGTTGTGCCACCCCCCAAAAAAAATTAAAATAAAAACAATCTACTCTCTGTCCACAATGCTTAGGGCCCATCCCCCCTTCATAGGGATGATCGCCATGGAAACAAAAGGTGGAGGGGCCCAAATAAAATTTTGCGTGGAGCCCACAAAAGGTCAGGGGTGGCTCTACTGACAAATCACGTCCAATTAAAAGGGGACATGACTGGAAAGGTACACATTTGAAGCCTTCGACCAATCAATCAACTTCCTGAACAGAGCATCAAATCATTTCACAAGCAGCATGAATGTGGAGTGCAGTCCCAGCATTCCCCAAAAAGGACCGAAAATGGAGAAAAGCGAGTGAAACTGGACGTTTACGATGAACCCCCCCGTTTCCTGGCAGAGGACCAGAGCTTAGGGGGTCAGCCTTAGTTCACGAAAAGCTCACAGACTCAAGCAAACCTGGAGTGCACCATTCTCAACCGTGACGGCAGTATCCTGACCAGCCATCGGAAACAAAAAGCAGATTACTTCAAATGTTTTCTCTTCGCCAGTATAAGTCTATATACTCTACACTTGTCTTTTTAAACACCACTGACTAAATCACTAAAATCTGACACAAGTAGCCTAAAAGCTACATAATTTCACCGTGTCTTAATTGTACTATTTTAGTTGAAGATGAGGACCGATCGTTAAAAATGCACTTTCATCAGATTCAAGCAAGTCAGTTAACAGCTAAGGGCAATTGTATGGTTGAATAATATCTTTCATGATTGGACTGCTCTGAAAACCCTTTTGTATACTTGGCTAAAAGGGAAAGCCCTCTTCCTTTAGAACTGTGGTTAAAGCGGTGCAAACAGAATGCTTCTACAATGGCAGATTTTCTCAGGGGTGCTGGAGGTCAGCATGACTTGCAGTTTTGTTGTTTACACTGCATGAAATGTGAGACCACTAGCAGCAGCAGTGTTGTAACTATGTCCACCACCGCTGAAAAAGCTTTCAATTATCGACCTTTCAGGACATTCACTGCAATACGTGTGTGTGTGTGTGTGTGTGTCTTTCCACACCACCAGAAGGGTTGTGTTCACAAAACAGAAAAAAACGTCTGACCCAAAGCTAGTACTGACCATTGAAAGCAAATCCGTCATTTAGTATATAGTGTATTTTTTATATGCATTTAAAAAAAGAAACAAAAAAAAAACTACAAACAAAAACAATGTGTATAGCTCCTGTAATATATTTGAAATAACTAGTTTCAATTCTCACCACTTCCTTCTCCACTGGATTTTGAGATCCATGCATATGGAAGTACGATACAGGAGGTGTGGGATGAGCCCGGTTACCCCAGATGAGTCCAGACCCAATGGCACACTGGAGGTTCACACGCACACACACACGCACGCGCACAGACACACACATGCACAGTTTTGAGGCTTAAAAATACTGGAAATGCATTAAAAACAGACGGTCACTGAAAACCCACGGTGGTGATGTCACTTTCAGCCATTTCTAAATTAAGGCATGGATTACACATTTCATACGAGTTGTGTCGTGTGTCGTTCAACATTTAGGATATAAACGGAGACTGTACCCACATGTTTCATAATGACACAAACAAAAATGAAATGTAAGAACTGTCGTACACTGGCTATCTCTCCCCAGTCTTTTCTCGCAGTCGCGCACTCGCGCACGTAAGAGCGAGGGTGACGAGGCTTGAGTCCACGCGGTCACATTCGCAGCACACAAGGCATGAGGATATCAGGGACTCCGAACTCCATTTCCCAGGCGTCCTTGCAATCGAGCCTTGGCCTTCTGTGTTACGCTGAGGTTTGTTGGAGTTTTAGAGAAATTAATAGGGGACCAGCACCAACCAATGAGACTCCAGTTAATCGGAGAAAAACTTTAAACCGACAGCCTGCATAGAAGAACAAATATCCGGCCTCAAAAATGAGGGAAATCCATGATTTAAAAAAAAATAAAATAAAAAAAAAGCTCACTACTGTGCTTTTGTTATGCCACACAAATATACACATTACATTAATAATTGAGCATAAAATAACTTCTTTTCCCTTCATTTTTTTTGCCTCCTTGTAATAGCCTGTGAATTCATGCTTGCTGCTCCTAAATTTTGTGTTGGTCCTTAAGCTGTGTATGTTTTGTTGTCGTGTCGCTTCTAAAGCACTGCGTACACGTTATTGACACGCCCGCCCCGCCCCCCCCCACCCCCTCCCCCTCGGAGTATAAGGGTAAAACTCAGTATATCTCAGTCCTGGGGGGGGTTAGGGTACAATCCCAAATGCAAAATGAGAGTAAGTGTTAGAACGCAGAGGCAAGCGGAGGGGGGGGGGGTGGGTGTGTGGAGACGAGGAGGAGGGAATGGTGAGGGAGTCATTATAAAATGCAGCATCTCTCCCGGATTCTCTTGGCCAGACTTTTACTCTTCTTCTTCCCGTTCTTCTCCTTGCTGTCCTCCATCTTCCTCGCTCGGATCTCTCTCATTAGGTCAAAGAACACCTGCAGCGGATGACAAAGAGTACTCCTTTTCTTTACGTTCCTTTTTACCATTCTCTCCTCGGTTGGGGTTGCCAGTTGTGCCTCTTGACTAACAGCTTCGCCGCCCGCACAAGAGAATGTGCAGCTGGCGTGTCCTCCCTGCCTGATGGGATACTGTGAACCATGTGACAATTTTATACCGCAAACGTCACACAGGAGAGACATGGGCCGTGTCTGAATCAGTGCCAATCCATACTATTGAGTATGCTAGCTGAGTACACTGGATGAGAAATTTAAGTATGCAAAATGTTCTCTAAATGTAGTGTACTTACAATCCCCGCATGATATACTTGTTTCCAGGTTTTCGCTGATAATAGCATGGAGGATATTTTTCACATACTGCATGTCACTCAACAGTATGCAGTAAGCAGTACACAGTCTGCTAGTACACAGCACACAGGACGCAGTAGATAGGGCTCTGACGCGGACACAGTCCTATTTTCAGTTTCAGCCGGACGAGAGGCATGCTGCTCACCACTGGTAGCACTCCTGTTTCAGAGGAATTAATCTAGCAGTGACCTCAGGAACCCAATTTACCCCTGACAGGACGAGGCTGTTCTGTTCTCGCCCCTGTAAACCCCAGGTCACACGGCAGCCGACGACGCACATAAAACCTAGCGCTGCAGTGCCCAGCCAGCACATACGGTAGGCGACATGGCCGTTTTCTGTTAAGTATCGCGAGCGACGGCTTCCCGTCCCCAGCCCGGCTGGCTCACCTTGTCGACGTTGGCGCGGGTCTTGGCGGACGTTTCCACGTAGCTCACGCCCCACTGCTCGGCGCGGACCTTGGCCTCCTCCGTGCCCACCTGCCTGCGGTCCTCCAGGTCCGACTTGTTCCCCACCAGGAGGAACGGCACGCTCTCGTCCTCCTTCACCCGCAGGATCTGCTCCCTGGGGAGGGCGGGGGGGGGGGTGTTTCAGCACTCCCAAACCTGGGCTATTCACTGCTCCCATAAAACCCCTTTACTCTCCACTTTATACGCTGAGGGAAACAGACGGAGAAAGTACCTTCCGGATCTCTCTTTATTCTCATAACGTCATGGGCAACACAAGCAAAGTAGTCGCCGATTTCATGAGGATCCATTGAGCTTTTCATTGGAATTTAACCCCCGCCTCCAACTCCCAAACGATCATGAACCGCACAAGCCTCTGAACTCCTTGCCCTTATAATGACAACTTTAACTATTCATTGATCCATTGAGCTTTTCAGTGGCATTTAACCCATGCATCCAACTCCCTAACGGTCAAACTGGGGTTATTCATGAACCCCACAAGCTAACCCTGGTTTAACCCTGGTTTAACCCGGTCTTTCTCTCCCGGTATTCCCATCATTCCGTGTCGGTACCTGAAGTCGGCGGTGGCGGCGAAGGACTCGAGCTCGGTGATGGAGAAGACGCACAGGAAGCCCTCGCCCGAGCGGAAGTAGTTGTCGCGGATGGCGGCGTAGTCCTCCTGCCCGGCCGTGTCCAGGATGTCGATCTGCACCTCCTCCCCGTCCAGGACCACCTTCTTCCTGTAGCTGTCCGCTTTGGTGGGCTCGTAGTCCTCCACGAACTGAGGGAGAAAAGGGGGGGCGGTGCTCAGGACACGACCTGGACTTCTATCGCCGCGACAACATCCCTGCGGGGCGGGTTTCTTCAATTCCATTGAGTTTCATTAAAAAAAGGATGTTCATTTTTATGGAAATAATTACGATTATGTAAAGGACTGTAGTCTCCAGGGTGAGTGTAAAGGAGCTTTCTCCAAGAGCAGGCTGAGCTCTTGCAGTTACAGGCTCCAGTCAGATGGGGGGGGGGGGGAAAGCAGTCTTACATTTAAAATTGACATCATGGGATAATATGTAGTAGTACTTTAAGTCATGAACGAGACCGGGTTGGCGGTCAAAGTTCGTTTTTGGTAACAGTGTATAATACCAACCCATGTCCAGCCTCTAATTTGGTAAGAAACATTGAGTAATCACTGGATGAAAGTTGTACATTATTCATTTGTGCAGTGTCTTGTGAGTGGGGGTATCTGTCCTCAGTTGGCCTTTAGTAAACCTGTCACCTTGTACAAGGTTCCACTAGGGAGGAGCAAAGTCTCCGTTTCAAACTGTAAATATGCATTGATTTTACAACCGGCGCCAAGCTACAGACTGCTTCTGTCCTACAGCCCACTAAAAATAACAAACCAATCACAGAAGCACAAAACACAGGGGCTTGTGTCCCCACCATTGCCGTTCTGCGTTTTCTTTGGACCTTTTGAGGGCTGCAGCACATGAAAATCATTCGCCCTCGCAGTGGTTGTGCAAGTCAATAAATGTTCAATGACTGTGCAGTCTCTCTCTCTCTCTCTCCCTCTCCCTCTCTCACACACAAATACCTGCATGCGAGCACACACACACACACACACACACACACACACACGTACACCAGTTAACGCACACACAAACGCACGCACATGAACACGCACCTACAAGCATGCGCGCACACGCACGCTCGCACACGTACACCAGTGAACACACACACAAACACACGAACACGCACACACACACACATGCACGCACGCACACAGTGGCGGCTCTCACCTCATCGTACATGAACTGCAGTGTGAGGGCGGACTTTCCCACGCCACCGCTGCCCACCATGATCACCTTGTGCAGGGCCAGGGAGTTCTGCCCCTTGGGCTTACTGGCTGCCATGGCAACGCGAGCAAGGAGGAAGGGAGGGGAGGAGAGAGAGAGAGAGAGAGAGAGGGGGAGAAGAGAGAGATAGAGGGAGGAGAGAGAGAAATAGACAGGGGAAGAGGTGTGGTCTGTCCCACTAGAGCCCGGCGTCAGAACTCAGGAGCCCCTGTGGACAGGAAACAAAACCATCTGGTTTAACTGGGTTCCATTGTGCTCTTAATTGCACCCTTATCTGGATTTGTCAGATGCACTGTGACAAAAACGAAATTACAAGTAGTTCAACTTTTATATTCTTTTAAAACTTATGTGAAGTTTTACAACAGACTAGTATGCTCCAATTATGAAAACATGGCATGCAGCCTATATTCATAGCGCTACAGGGTTTAGTACAAGTTAATCGTAGAGGCAAACACTCAATTTTATTAGTCTGGGCAGATTTAAAAAATGTTAAAAAAAAAAAGCTGAGACGTTTACTTTAGTTGTTTTTACACTCCCACATAGCCTATCTCCAGCAAAACATTTAACTCAGAGAACTTATGGAAACTGTCAAGTAGAATAAAAAAAAAAATTATCTAATAATCTAATTAACTTCTGAGCTGACATCTACCCCCTACGGTCCAAGATATGGAAATGCACTTTTACAGCAGCCGTGAGCCTGTGACGCACAACCTCCTGGAAATGTTTGCTTGGCGATGTCACCCACGTAATAGCTAACATTCACCACAAGGGGTCACTAACAGCATTCTTCACCACATTAAAAATGGTCAACAAAGTTCACGTAATATTCAACAGTTCCACAAGCAAAGCGAAAGAATATAAACGTATTTGCGTTATGCACTGTGACCGAAGCCCTTCCTGCTCATTATCCAGGGAATGATCCAGGCACACGCACATAATTCCTCTCGCTAAATTCTTAAACCACAATGCGTTTCCACTACGTAACTTTCTGGTGAAACTACTGGCCTTGTGTCAATACATGTATAATAGAATTTTCTATCCAATTACAATTTCACAGTCAAGTTGTCTTTACATTTGGGGGGTTAGTGGAAAGACATTTTACTCTTCTGCTTCGTTAATGAAATATGCATAAATATATTATTATTACGATTATCAATTTATCACTGACAACCAAATAAGGTGCAAAATACATACTGTGGAATTACGGGTTCTCCCCAGGTTAAACCAAACTCCACCCTCTAAAGTGACCAACCCCTGGCTGAGAGGGACCAACCCCCAGCTACTGCTTCATTCAAATGGGATTGATAATGTGAAATTCGGGATTAGACGGCGGTGAGTGGCAAACCAAGAGTACAAAAAGGTCCCTTAATCCCACTACCTTTCACAGCCCGCAGACAGCGCAGAGAGCGGACGCTGTAGCGGGAAACGGCTACAGAAAGCAAGCAGAAATAAAGCCCTCTGAACCCACGCAGAAGCAGGCCCCTCGGTTCGGCCATTTTGCTGCATCACTACACTCCGTGCTGAACGGCTCGGTCAGGACGATGACGTCACCTGGAACATGACTAAGGATGACATCGCTAGCCTGTACTACCACAGCTATTGGTGCAATGCATCATCACCATACTGGAAACGGCATCTGCTCTGACCAATCACGGAACAGCAGGCTGACGGCATACAGCGCAATTAGCGGACGGACCAAATCACTTCTGGGAAATTAAGTCTGGGAGGGAAACAAACAGGTGACTTAATTCATGAAAATCACAACCGAAGGTGCCGTCCCCATTGGCTGCAAGGCCTCTGCTGGCTTTTGCCCTCTAGCGCCTCTAGTGGTAAAATGTGTTACTGCAGTAGCCACCCAGTCAAGTCCGTTAATCTGAGTGCGAGGCACAGCCGTTTCCGGCGCCTTTTCTGCCAGTCGTGACAAATAGACTTAAACTTAAAATTTTAAAATAAAACAAATGCCTTGCTGATGCCACACCTTTAAAAACAAATAAATAAAAAAACAATTGTGTACAGTTGATACCATTTGGATCTGTGGACCGAGTAGGTGAAATAAAGTTGCACTGGGAGGAAGGCATGATGCATGTGTAGTCTCAGTGTTTGGTTTTCTCTCCCTCTCCAGGGGGCTGAGAGTGAAATGAGCCCTTTCTTAGTGAGTAAAGCCAAGCGGGACGAGATGATTTATGCAAGTGAAGAGCGCATCGATCTCTCGTAGCTGCCCAGCTGGCTCGTGTGATGCAGCTGGGGATTTTGGCTTTCGCTGCCGAACCAGCCGCCGACGGCGAAAACAAAACCAGGGGCCGAGTGAAAATCAACGGGCGATTTTCTGCGACGGACCAACGGGTCAGCCAAGGACAGCTACGTCCAGGGCCCTTGGGTAATGGTTTGTGACTCATGTTCAGACCACACCCCTGGTCTTGGATTTCAGAAGCACATCTGACAGAACATATTAGTGCCTGAAGATGACCGATTTAGCTGAAAAGCATAGCAGTCAGGTTAGTCAGGGCTCTGCAGTGCTATTTTGGGGGCATGAAGTGATGTACGCTAACTGGAAAGGTTATTTAGGAGCACATCTTGGGATGCATTAGAGTGCTCCTAAAAAGTTCAACTTAGGAACACTTGTGCTCCTTGGAAATAAATGTTAGCGTAGAGCCCTGTTAATTTTTCTGTTCTTTTCATTGAAAAAAAAAAAAAAGGCCAAATGAACTTGTCACTGACCCTTCAGTAAGGGGTTAATAATAGTCCTGTCCCAGCGGGACGGAGAAAAATCCTTCTAACACCTTGTGATGATAAGAGCAGGAGCGATTACGGTGCTCTTTGGCGCGAGACGCGGACTGAGCTCACCGGACCCTGAAAGGTCGCCTCTGTCCTGACGCACTGTCTCAGGGGACAGAGGCACGGGGCGAGACGGCGCAAGAGGGACCGTCCCGTACGCGAGTAAGGCGAGCCGCCCGCACGCGGCCCCCCCCTCTCCGCGCGAGCGCCGCGACCTTACCGCCACGTCAGCGGGTTGAGCTTGAACCAGGACGCGCGCGGGTCAGGCCCTCCAGTCCAACGCGCTACATTCCAGCACCATTACCGAAGAGGTTCTAGATATCGCACTCAATGAACGTCCTTAAATTCCGCCTCTGTCGTTTCTCAACCCAGCATTCCACCACTTGATGAAATTAACTACTACTTCTCCTGGGACTGGAAAGACTAATAACATCTGCTGTTTTCTAATAAAAAACAGGGTCTTTTTTGATGCATGGGACTGATTTCTGTTACCAGAAGTTCCCCAAGGCCTACGCCGCTCGTCAATACCGCAAATGTCGTCCCAGATTCCATCAAACCGCCACGCGAACTCCGTGCCTCATCTGCTCTGTTTTTTTCACTTCTTTGCAAACTTTCGCTTGCGGGCCACGGAAAAAAAACGTGCGGAGCTCGGATCGATTTTCTTTGCGTCCTGCGTCAAATTAGGTACCCGCTGTGACCGGGCCTTCGCACCAAAGCACCCACACTCGGCCCACCAGTCTCTACCAGTCTGCCCGGCCCCCATCCCCCAAATACATCAGCACACCTTTCTTCCATCATTCCAGCTGTCCCAGCAGTCAATGATAGAATAACAAATGCTACAGGGCAGAGGAATGTTGCACACAGAATAGAGATGAGATCGGAAGGGGGTTGCTGTCAGTACACGCTTTATTTATTTACCTTTATTTATATAGGGTATGTTGACTGAGCACACAACGCCCTGTTAACGCCCCACCATGTCCCTTCTTGAGCTCTGATCCAGCCCAAGCCTGTGGTTGCCAGATTTTAATGACACATATCCAACTCAGTGAAGAAAAAGAGAGGGTGATCAATGTAAAGTGGGACCCAGAAGCACATAAATGCACACAGATGGGCTCTGGTGTACGCCCGCAGCTCCTCGGGGCTCAAGAGCTTGTGATAACCCTCACACGGAACAGCCAATAGCTCTGCCTGTAAAAATCCACGTCTCCCTGGCGTTTGGGAGAGCTTATCGTTGCTTATCGAGCGCCTCTTGAAATGCCGACCTTCGCCGGCGCGGCGCGCTCCCTCATGCGAGAGAGACGGGCTTAAAAACGAGGCGCGGAGAACGATTTGACGTGACGTCTGGACGGCGGGGATCGGGAACAGACGCGGCCGCGACTCGCGCTGACTTCGCTCGTCCGCCTCTTCCGCTCCGCCCCTCCCCCGCCTCTCCCCTTTTTTCTTCCTCCTTCACTCATCCCCCTCTCTCCTCCTCCTCCTTTCACCTCACAGGGCTTGGCGCTCAAACGCGCGGCTCTGCTCCGCGTGAGGAGATCCCCGTGTAACTGGTGAACCAGAGCGTGACGCCTACGCACAGGTTCAATCTATCCACAATGTGCTTTGTCATAGCGGACCCATCAAGAGTTTTTTTTTTTTTTTTTCCCCTCTCCGTGAAGTTCTTTGCAGCCAGGCTGATGATCCCATTTCTGACCACTAGGTGGGGTAAGAGGGGAGGTGACACAGCTGTAATACCAGCGAGTTCTTATCACGTACCCTGGAGACCGCCCTACCGGCCACCCCCATGGGCTGAGCGCAATCTGACCTCCTGCTCACAAACGCGGAGGACCGTAGTTCCAGGGGCACACGGAATGCTACGGGTTCATTCCAATCGCTTATTTTCAAACTGACACTCGACCGAGCAAGGCCTCGATCCTTCCGTCCTCGTATCTCATCCTTGAGTCCTTTCCTTGCGTCCTCCACTGGGTGGCGCTAAGGAGCGAGGAAAAAATGAGAGGGAGGGATGCGAGGAGTGAAAATAAGCGATTGGAATGAATCCCATAAGTGGGTGCTGGCAGAAGGGGCTTGAGAGAGAGAGAGAGGAAGAGGAGGAGCCAACAGAAATAACAGGAAGTCATCAAGAGGGTGAATGAGGTTTATTTCACTCACACAGATTATTTACATGGATATCGCCCAGGCCGGACTGCAAAAGGGGATCGATATTTTTTTGGCTACTTTAACTGCGTCTGTCTGGAGTCTCGAGCAATTCCTCAGGCTCTTGTGAATCCATGATCACATTGGAAGAGGTCTCTCAGAACAAGTTCAGGCTAATGGCTAACAGCTATAAAATAAAATCTAAAGTTGGTGGCAAACTCCCAATATGGCCCTTTTAAAGTTAAACTCAAACCACCTGGGTGCTTGGCAGTATAAAACATCAGACATTTGACTTTTTTTTTTGGTGGGGGGGGGGGGGGGGGGGGGGGGGGTGGAGTGAAGAATTAAGACATTTATACAAACCAAATGCCAGTTAAAGTTTTATTTTTAAATAATTATTTATTTTTTTAATCCATTTCATACAAATGGACCATCAGTTACATCTGCACATAGGATCAATTCACAGTAATCAAAATGCAATATGTCCCAGACTTTGAGTAACAGACAGCAAGTGAAACACATGCAAGCGCTTTAAATGCATACATACAAAATTGCATTGGGGAAAACGCTGACGTGGCTTAAATTCCCCACTTCATAATTACGATCGGAGTATCACTTGGGTGTTTTTCTGCACAACTTCAGCGAGCCAGCAGTTTGAACGCTAGCCCCTCCCCTTCCCTCCCAGGTTTAAGTCAGGACACTCGGAGTGGAAACAAGTTCACTTGAAAGGCTTCTTTGTGGACTCACAGAAACCTGGGTCAGAGCAGCACTGGCGTCCGGCCAAAGGGAGGAGAGAGATCATTCACAGACGGCCAGACTATTACCGTGCGCCTCATCATTCAACATTCTACATTCGGGAGCCAGCTGCGGGCGGGGTTTTTATCCTTCCTGGTAAATTATTCTTCTGCAAAGCAAAACCGAAGGGGGGGGGGGGGGGGTGAATGACCGTTGGCCGATACCCGCCATTACCGTAATTAGCCCGGTATCAGCTGCTGCTGGGGAAGAAACCGAATGCAGCCGAAACACCGGTGATACGGTTTTAATGCGGCTTCCGCTGATAACTCTGCGGAGGCCCCGGGAAGCAGGTGTCCTGCGCTTATCTCCGTCAAAGGTTTTGCGTCTCTGCGGCAGGTGGTCGGGCAAGTTTATGGCACCATTATTCACGTACCGGCAACTGGCAATGAGGGGAAACCGGTCCAGTGCAACATAAAAATGGCCAAGTCCCCTCACCGTGCTTCAAACCCCCGGCTAGTCATCATTTCACTTTAGTACGCTGAACTGGTTTTACACGTTGTGCTGTCTTGTAGCTGGTTTAAAGATTCTGGTTAAGCCTTTCAAGGCTTCCGAAAGCCCCAGAACGTTTAAAATAATCGGGCACGCCAGCCATTCATGACTAACAAATAGACCAATAGGCACCTGCAATAAAAAAAGCAGAAAGTTACACCCAAGAAAGACGGCACGCTGACCTAAGCCTGTCCTACAGCTGAATAATAAGCACCGGTCAGAAACTGGGCCTGTTTGAAATCCTGACTTACCACATTATGGACACTAAGAACCTTGATAATCTCTCGTTAAAATCAAGGGCTTGTCAGAAGAGTATTGTGCAGCAGCACAGTAACGGACAGGCAGCTGCGGTCGACTGCGACGGGTTGCAAATCTCTCCCGCAAGACCATGGGATACCGCTGTAAAGCCGTACAGCACCCCGGCTCTTAGCCAGACATGCTGAGAGCCCAGTTAGTCAGAGGGGCAGCCTCTCACACTCCAGCTGGTTTGGTAATTCAGCCGAGTGGAACAAGCCACTGACTGACATTCTGACAGATTTTTCATAATTTTTTTATAGGCCCAATAACAGTGAAGGCTTCTGTGAGCCCAAGCCAGGCAGTAATGGCCAGACCAGCGTGTATGCTTTTTCATTTATACCAAAATGTGGAAATGAGGTGAAATTATGAAATATGCGGGAGGGACAGGGCGATATTGATCATCTTAGACTATTTTGTTTTGTTTTTTGTCATTAGTAAATGAATACAGCACAAACACAAAGCACTCTAAGATGATCTTGACTCTAAGATGCTTTTGGGAAACGGGGCCCAGGTAAACGGGACATTTCCCTTTTTCACATCAAGTCTCCCTTCCTCTCTTCATCCCTCCTGCTCTCCCGTCAACCTCTTCATCCCTTCCCTCCCATCCTCTCCTCTTCAGTCCTCCGTTTCCCTCCTTTCCTCCATCCTAAGGTGCCTGCTTGAAACATGAACTTTCCACGAAACAAGCAAACGTTGTTTCCCTTCCTCTCCCCTCATCTTTCTTTCTCACGTGAACCCCTCTATTTCAGAGGCACCTGCTCCTGCGCCCCCAAACACGTCCAGCGTGTGGCTGCACTTGCCTCATTCACTCACGCAAAAACAAAATGGCGGCGGCCCACCGCTGAGATTAGGGAAGGTCCCCCCTCTTCCCCGGTGTGGGCCGGCTCTGCTAACGAGGCTCCGCGCTGCTTCCTGATTCGGCTGGGGAGGGAATTCCGCTCAACGTGGAAGTCGCGTGCATGCTCTGGCGCGAAGCACATACGCTCACTGCCCTTCCAATGCAAAGCGCAGGCCAGGCACATCTACAGAACCGGAGGCAATTTTGCTGACGATCCTTTTTGCCCCACGGTCTGCAGACATGCGAGCAGACCCCGTGTAATTTATGGGATTATTGCCTGCAGTGGGTCAGCTCCAGCCCAGTCTCGGCTTGTGCTCTACAAATCTCTGCATCAGACGGGGCTTCTGACAGCTAATTAAATCCTAGCAGCGGCGTCTGCTCCTTTTCCCGGGATTGGAGTCACAACCTTTGCTTTTCCCATTTGAATTCCTAGCTGATCTTTCCTGGGTGTGCCTGTAGGAGGCGACCAGTGTCATGCGCTCGCACTGAGTGAACGGCTGCCGTCCTGCTTTAGAGTCAACTTTTACATTTCCTGCCCTCGGGCCACCATGGAAAACATTTTACTTCCATTTGCATCTACCTTCACTTCTAGGAACTCCACATGGAGAAACCACCTTTACTTCTAGGAACTCCACATGGAGAAACCACCTTCCCTGCCAGCTGCCAGGATCTCCACATGGAGAAACCACCTTCACTGCCAGCTGCCAGGATCTCCACATGGAGAAACCACCTTCACTGCCAGCTGCCAGGAGCTCAGCTTGGAGAAACCACCCTTTACTGCTGTGCAGTCTGACTGTACACACCACAAATGCCAGTGTAAATCTAACACTGCTGGTGTACATTTAACACACCTAGCGCCGCCTCCTCTTCTCACACTTTTTAGTAAAGCAACTGGCTTTCCTCTGAATATGAAATATAAAGCTGCATCGTGACGGCTACTCTGTGACATTGCTTGCGGGTATTTTTTTAAATCATATCGTATTTCCGTTTACGCTCTGTAGGCCCGCCCACAGAAACGCCGTGCTGGAGAGACGAGCGTGCCTTTGTCTTCTCCCTCTCGTTCGAGCGACGGGATGCCAGGGAGGAGACGGAGCAGCCGGTCCCGTCTCGCTCTGACGCTCACAGACCAGGAGAGGGCCGTTTAGGGCTTTACGGCGGAGTCTGTCTAGGAACGACGACAATAAAAAAAAGCGTTTCTCCACGCGCCTATGGAAATTTCCACAGCCTTCTGACCAGATCTAGTCAGCGCGCGGTCTTCTGTGGGTCACACCGTTGATCTCATACCCAAGCAAACCCACCCTCGTGTGAAATGGGAGAACTCCAACACACCATACTGCTTCCCATTAACGTTTTCACAATAAAATTTAAAAGCAGCCTTCATACTGGTTTCTCATCATTAACATGGATCATAATCATAATAAGAGTAGGTAGTATGTATGCATGAGAACAAGAGCTGTAGAAGAGAGAGAGAACGCACCCAGTAAAGAAACCACAGGGTTGTTTGAAATCCAGCAACACAGGGGAAATGATCTGTGCGTAGACAGCCAGAGCCTCCCTGTGTGTGTGTGTGTGTGTGTGTGTGTGTGTGTGTGTGTGTGTGTGTGTGTGTGTGTGTGTGTGTGTGTGTGTGTGTGTGTGTGTGTGTGTGTGTGTGTGTGTGTGTGTGTGTGTGTGTGTGTGTGTGTGTGTGTGTGTGTTACAACAGGTGTTGGCTTCTTACCTGCACAGATAACAAAGACAGCTCCCAAAGCAAACAAGCAAGTCAACCGACTGGTTGTACTTGCAAATACTTAAGTGGCCAAACAGAGGCAAAGCACAACACAATCCCTCAGTGGAAGATACACATGCAGGGGGCCATTTTACTTCTGCATCGTAGCGCAGTAATATTTTCCATTTCTTAAGAGACGTTCTGAACTTCGTGTTACAACTTCTGTTTGTGTTTTAGGATACATCTCAAGGGCATTCAACTTGCATACCAAATAGGATAACATTTACAGCTAAAATTGGCTCTCCTATAGATCAGTGGCCACATAACCCACTGGTATACAAATGATACATGCTGAACTACAGTTCCCATCATTCAATGTGAAAATGTAGAGGTCTCTCCAGCAGCCTGGTTTGTGACATCACTGTCACTCCCAGCCCTGCCGTGGGACCCTGCCCCACGGGGGAAAATTGCTGTTTAGTCTTCCTTAGACCTCTGTTCAACTGGAAAAGTGTGTGCGCGCACGTGTGCGTGTCAATCTGGAGGACGACTGCCAGAATTCATGTCCCATGAATATTCACAACCACGTCCATGTTTTTATGCTTATTTTAAATGTCCGTCAGCCGGTTTAGAACTCTCCGGTGGAGGCAGAGTGGCAGCAGTTGTGGTGGGGATCCTCTGCCCGGACTCTGACGTCAGTCTGAACTCACTTACCGGCATCTTCCTTCTTCCCTGGCCAGTAATTTATATCTTACAGACAACGTGCAATAAAGACCTTCTTTTTAAAATAGATTTATTATACATAAAGTAAATGGTGATATTAAGTCTATTTATACCACTGAAATAGTTTTGTCCAGAAAACAATACAGCTCTTCTACTTCACACTTTGATGCTTGCATAAGTAATATGGCATTTACATTTCAACCAATCAGATGTGCCAGGGTTTACTAGGTTGCCAATCAGAAGCCTGAAGTGAATATCCATCCAGAACAGACACGCTGTCTCAGACCTCCATTACTTCCGTTTAGGCATGAAAACACTTCCACTTCTAAAGGAAATTTTATTACCTTCCAGTATGGTTGTTTATACAGGGCAATGCACAATGTTTTTAGCTTCCCCTTCACTGCCGTTACGAGCGTCTCGCAGGAGTGCAGTTAAAAAGCACCAAGACAACTCCAGACAGCTTGAGACAGGTGAAGATGGTGGCAGAGGCTACACTTTAGGGCACAGCTCGGTCCAGTCTTAACCACATTCACACACAGCGGCTGCTGAAATGCCAGCAGAAATCCTGTTTGTGGTCATAAGGTCTTAAGAGATCTCAGCGTCTCTGACCAACCACACTCAGTTATATTGCGCTGCTCGTACGCTCAAAACTCAATAAGCTGAACGTTTAGCACACTGTGGTCTTTGCATTTTTTCAGCTTCAATGCTATCAGACTGAAACGCTGCAAGACGTTCAGCTCAGAAGCACAGCTTCAGCTTGCTGGCGGAAGCAAGCGGATCACTAATTCCATCGTTCCTGGTTGTTATTTTTTTATAACTCCACGGATATATCCGAGGTATCGATCAAACTGCCACCGTGAGGTCACGGTGCTTGTAATGCACGATAAGGCACTGCGTTTGTGCGAGGCAGAAACCGTGGAACAGCGGCCGTATTTGTCGGAGACAGAAAGCGGGCAACGGCGACTCGTACAACGCCAGAAACGATCCTCTAAAAGAGAGCTCAGAAGCAAGGGAAGAAATGCATCGACCAGGTCTATTCAATGCCATTTCACAGCTCATTTGGTTAAAATAAGGACAAGCCTCATCAACTAATGTACTTACGGCGCATCGCTGAAAGGGTCTTGTTCGACGGGAACGCTTGCAAGCGCGATTACTTCGGCCCTCAGTCGTAATTTGGAATTTGAGGAGAGGACAGAGGAGTGTGTTAGAGGCCGCAGAATCAGCTTTACTGTGGCTGTATATTGGCAGGGCCCTGGGAATGTAGCCTACATTGATCTGAGTTTTACAATGGGAAGTAGGCTACACGACATTAGCAATTTCCTATCATAGTGCTCGCTCACTTAAGATTTCACAGAGCGATCTCATTAACGTCCTGGGACGGGAGACTGACAGGATCCAAACCCTTTAAAATAAACTTCACCTGATAAACTATGGCTGTCTTCCAAAATTGCCTATTTTCGCCCAAAACACCAGGTGGTTAGCAAAGCTGCATACATTTGTTTGAGACTTGTGAGATGGATACAGGAGAAAAAAAAATGTGGCCGTTTATTTAGAATTTAAGAGCTAAATACGACCAACAATGAATGGAGCAGGAGAGAGGACATTCATTTTAAGCAGACCAGAAGCATCGTCTGCCTCATTTCACGAACCTGCATCACAGAAGCCGGCGGGGGCTCATAATTACTTATCTTGATACGCCTGGCCGTTTTTATTAAAGCGAATAAAACCAGGGCCGTGAACGGGGCTGAAATTCGAGAGCGGTTTTTAAAGGAGCCGGCGTTTCCCCTGTGGCACTCGTTTCATTATGCACAGGAGAAGCCGTCTGCGCGCCCTCGCTCGCCGGCTCTCCCCTCTGAGGGGTAACCGCAGCGCGGATAAATAAAAAAGCAGCAGGTGGTCCTTAACTGAACATTTCCAAGCCGCCGCTCCCCGAGACTGGAAATGGCCCCACACAACAGCGTTGTTCGTGATTTGACTAAACGGGGGGTGGACTATTGCCCAAAATTAAGTAGGGTACAGATCAAATGCGCTTGACGTACAGCATCATACGACGATTTTACTGGCTGTGATTACGGAACCGAGGAAGACCATCTGCAGACAAGCAGCACGTAGCAAGCAAGTCATCCTGGATAGCGATGTCCGCTTTGCAAATGAAGAATTTAGGCTAATGCCAATATGACATAAAAAGAAAGCAACCACCTATGTAGAATTAAAGTGGGGAGGGTTACATTTTATTTTTTTTAAATAAAAAATATAATTCATTGTTTACAACAAGTGACTGTTGGCACACTTGAGGCAGATAGTAGCCTATACTTATAAACACTAGCTACATTTTCCAAAGCCTATCTAAAGCAAGTAAAAACTCACTAAATCGGGTGAATGATCTTTATTACAATTTTGCATTCCAAGCCTTTGTTGGATGTCAGGGGGATGGCTTTCCATTTCCTTCTTTTCTCTGGGTTTTAAGATTTTAAAAAGAAATTCCATCTGGGAAATGTACTCCCGTCTGCTGTCTGGTTGTTTGGTTCAGGCTCACATTTAACGTGCTCCAAAAAGGGAACCCGCTGGACCGCCGCCCAATCTTCTTTACAGCATGCATCCCTCCCTCTTCTGCTATAAACCGTGACATCGTCACACCCCACTCAAAACGCTCGGGTCCACGCACAAAGACCGGCCCCTGTCTGGCCCTCATGATGGTGTCGGGAGGCATGATAAGTCTGTCCCGACTTGCGAGTTCTGCCCCCCCCTCGAGTCACAGAGCGCCAACAGAGGGCCTTGACTGCTGACCCGATGCGCGTTTATGGACGCTGTTAATTTACATTACATTAGCATTTAGCAGACGCTCTTATCCAGAGCGACTTACACAACTTCTTATTACATTTATCCATTTATACAGCTGGATATATACTGAAGCAATTCAGGTTAAGTACCTTGCTCAAGGGTACAACGGCAGTGTCCTACCTGGGAATCGAACCTGCAACCTTTCGGTTACAAGTCCTGTTCCTTAACCATTATACTACACTGCCGCCCAGTTAATACCATAGATATAGAACCATAGATATGACATACAATGTAATGTAATAGTAATTTGGAATTCTGAAATGGAACAATTTGGCAGCCATCTTACCTGGGTACAGCTATAATAGGAACCTATGGCAAAGTGTGATGTCATAATCGAGTCTCAGAAGCCAGATAGCTGATGATTGGCTCATAGATATAAAACCATGGTTACTGGCCACCATCTTACCTGGGTATGGTCTCAAAAATGGTGCCACCAACTATGACATATGTCACATCTATGGTTCTATATCTATGGTTAATACGCTCTTGCGATCGTCCTCCTTGTACTGGCACTGCCCTTGAAACCGCCCTGTGGCTCCGTGGCCTTGGGAGCGCTGTGTAAAATTAACAGAAGACACCGACGGACGCAACGTGTGGCGACGTGTTCCGGAAGGGCCCGGCGAGATGATGAAGGCGCAGGTGCTCGAAGGTCAAGGTCGCTTTTGGAAGGAAGCAAAAGAAAAACCATCGTCGTTTCGAGGCTAGACGGAAAACGGCTGGACAGAGACGACGCGACGCAAAGCCAAAAATGCCCAATTGGTGGGGTACTGCCCTCTACTCTGTCCATAGAGGACCTCCTGTCTCTCTGCCGGCAGGCTTCTTCCGTTCGGCCCCGAGATCACGTTAGAGGCACACAGACAACCCCATTCAGGGGCATGCCGTCACCCGTGCAGCTGGCCTGCGGAGCGGAGCGTGCCGGTCCAACCTCACCAGTCCGACCTCACCGGCTCTCTCCGCACTTCCAGAGGGTAGAAAAGCCCTTAGTTAGAATCGGCGACACTCGGGCGGCCGATGCAAGCGCCTGTCGCGGTTTACGCAGCCGCCACCATCGCCTCGCTGCTGCCAGGACTAGAGCGTCTGCAATTTAAAATGCTTCTTTTCTCTTTGCTATTACCTATCAGGGGAGGGACAGGGATTTTCTCTGCATGATGACCAGTTGATTTGTCCTTGAGATTACTGAAATAATTTGAGTATTTTTTTACATTTTTTTTTGGTGCCTAAGGACAACAACAATGAAATATGAGGCGTTGTGGAAAATAAATATGCTAAATCATGCTAACTACCTCTTACATTTGACAGTGGTTCCAAAGCAAAACCATTACAAAGAGAGAGAGGGTGACCACAAATCATCAATTGTCCATCATATCACATTCAGATGTCAATGTGACACTTCTGTGAGCGATGTTCATGACTATAAGCCTACCTCTTGAGTAGCCTAGAATAAACAGGAGTGTGTTAATGCAAGGCTGATTTAGCCTAAAGGTTGGAGCCTGGACTATTTTCAATAATCTTCATCAAGGCAATTGCTTTGAAAGGAAAATATTGATTAATCATATGGAAAACTCAAACATTAGATTCAAGTGCCGCTTTTAAATTAATACTCAATGCAGCATGAAGTAAAAAAAAAAAAAAAAATTTCATTTTAGAAAATAACAAAACTATGATTATAAACAGTTGATTGTATGTATTATCTTGTGTTTTTCTGATAACGGTCATACTTAATGTAGTTTTTTTTAAAATTAGGGTTCAAATTAAGGTTAGGAAAACTGTAAGTGTCTGAGGGTTGAGGAAAGATCAGATTTATGCTTGGGATGTTAAGAAAGAGTTGGTATTTGTTTTTGGATGATTTACATTTTTTCCACTAGTGGGATGTAACACTATAGCCTTATAGCCTATATTCTGACAGTTCCACAGTGCATCACTTCAAACATTTCTTTCTTTCATTGAATTGAGGGATTTTCAGATTGTTTTTCATTCATATTAAAAGAAGAATCTGATTTCAAAAGACTCCTATGACTAAAATAAGGTCTTCAGGTTTAGATTTCAGTGAAATACTTTTTACTAAATAAATGACTAGAAACACATTACTTTGTTTTTCTTTTACTGAATTGATTATATTTTAGTTGTTTTCCATGACCTTTAATAGAGAATCAGTTATTTAAGAAGACTCCTAGGGCTAGAATTAAAGTGTGGTTGAGTGAACAGATTCACCCGGTCAGTTGGCTAGCTTTAAATTAGCCAGGCTGAAAGCCATTGTTTGTCCATACAAATATCCATTTTCTGTTCAGGAAAACCAGAGCCTACAATTTTATTTTTGAACGTATGACCAGGAAGTGATATCGTCCTCATGCCAACAAGCCTCATGCAAAAAGCAGTGAAAATATGATGAACACTGATAGGACTATAGAAAATTAGAAAACTTATCATTTATTATCAAAATAGAAAATTAACTTTGTTCCGGTGCTCCGTTCAGATTTCCCCCACCAGCAAAATTTGTTTTTTTTTATTGTGGAGGGTTATACTTTCTAATCTAGTACCCACTTTGGCAAGTAACCAACCAGGTTTTGTTATATTGTAAGAGGTACTTTGGCTGGTAAAACGTTGAAAATGGCTGGTGATTTTTAGAATCCACAAGCCACTCTGGCCAGCGGGTGAAGAAGTTAATTTCATACCCTGGCTCCGGTCCCAGAGCAAAGCCAGTGGCCAGCTGTCCTTAGTGTGGTGAGAACGGTCATACAATGCCCGTTTCACCTCACGTAGCGAGAAGCACCACAAACCAGAACTGCACACCGAGTATTAACCTATAACTCAACCATATCTGCGCTTGGATTGCTCTGCTTCCAATAGCCTACACGAAAAATGAACCCCCATAAGTGGAGTTCTGGGTCATGTCGATGGGATGCAGTTGTGTGTAAAACTATTCAGGCCAAAAAAATATTGTGTGCACGGTCTTAGCATACAATATTCCCACCTGAGTTTCTGCTTGGGTCTTTACCTTGATACATTAGTTCCAGCTGGCCTAGGACTCCCACGAGGTAAGCAGTGCAAGGCAATACTATGTATAACTCTGCACTGGATTCTTCTGTTCAAGACACAGAAGAAATTGCCACGCTAAATTACGATATACCGTTACAACACTCGGCCCACTGGGTAACATGTATTTTCATCACACATTCCAGCTGACTCCTTTAGAAAGCCCCGCTTGAGATAGCCATGTAAATTACCTCAATCTGGGACAATGCAGAAGTCTTACACATAGAATTCAAACTGGCTACTCCATAGACCTGAGGGCACGCCTAAAACAGACACTCGTTACGGTTGCCCCTACTGGGCTCGAATAGGAGGCACCAGGGGAAAGTGCACTGCTTCAGGGTAGAGAGACGATTTCATTACAGACAGCTGCTCATGAAGTGTCTCAATGGGTTTGAGTCAGGCGGCAGAAATAGAACGGGGCTTTCCTTCACCTCTGACCCGCTCACCTGAGGATACGCTGCAGCCAATCAGAGGAGGCAGTCTGCTCCTCGCTCAGCCACACGTAATCACTTCCTCCCGCATCGCCACGGCCACCGAGGGGTGACCTCATTCGCCGCAGCGGTTGCGGTGCCCTAGTGCGACTCAAATTGTGTAACGCCCGACAACCACGTTTCGAAACATTATGACAGTACGGCGGTTCTCAAAATGTAGAGCCACATTACTGTGTGGTCATAGTCCACGGCATCCTGCACCTGAAAGTCCGGCCACCAACACACACACACACACACACACACACACACACACACACACACACACACACACACACACACACCTGCAGAAGTCATCACAACCTCTATCAACAAGCATGACTGTTTGACTAATTTGTGTCCTTGTTTTGTTTAGTTTTTTTTGGTTACTCTCATTATTACTGGGGGGGCTTCACCCCACAATGTACACTTCACACTGCACTGCACTGCCATCAAGTTTCAGTCATGTTAGTTACACCCCTGGGGGGGGGGGGGGGCTATTGCCACTGGTGATTACATACACAACAAGGAGTCTGGAAGCCATGCTTATTATCCGACACCTGTTGCAATAGGCCAGCACATCTTCCGCTCAGCAAACAGCAGGCTACCAAAGCCATCTGTGACTACGGCAATAACGGCATGCCCTGTGTTTCAACTGATAAGACCTGAGACAAAGAGTGCTCTTGTACCCAAGCTTACATCTTGGCCTAAAGATGAACTAAATAAGCACGGAGGCCTGTCCCGCTACCTAGCCCGTATAAACTGCAATTACACCGGGGCTTTCCGAGGGAAGGGATAATGCATTAGCCTACTTTATAAAAGGGTGTGCCACAGCAATCAATTACTGCTAAGCTACATCCATATTCCTATGAAACAGCTGCATCTCAGGGAAAGAATGAGCCTCAACCTTTTTCTACAAGGTGGTCTTCAAACAAGCTGCTATTCAGAAAATGGGGAGGATCAAAGAATATATTTAAATCCAATTTAATCCACATTAAGCAGCTATTTACAAGACTAGGTAGTCGTGTTGCTTAAAGCTGTGAGCTGCATGCACGGATATTCAATGTCACACCCCATAGGCTATATTTCATAGTAATCATAATAACTGAAGCACCGCGTTTACCTTGTTGCTATAGTTCTCATTTATCAGACGATACAGGAGGAAACCCAGTCACTTCCACTATACGAACAACCATCACAGATAAATAACAGCATTTTACAGCCGTCAACAGCAAATAAACTACGAAATTATTTTGTCTTAAATCAGTCAACCGATGACAGCAATGACAGCAATATCGAAACTGATTTTACATACGAATCATACTACGCCCTGCGGAACCAAGAGCCTCCCTTTCGTAAAACATGCCGAATACGTGCGCCATAGGGCTACATAGGGCTACATAACCACGTTCAAACTTCAAGAACATGAACAGCCAGCCGGGCGGGAATGCATTTTGCCATTCGGTCTCAAAAAGGGTGTGGTGCAGCAGGACGTTTTCATAAACACGGCTAGGCAGCAAGGATAAGAAGCCAAGACAGCAAAGCTGCTTCACGACATTTCACACACTGTTAATAGTCACTTATTTATTAGCGGGGTGGTGCAATGTTATGTAGCATAATAACTGTTATGGAAACTGATGAAGACACCTGTTTGTTAGCTGGGATTCTTCCACGTTTTGTGTGTCTGTGTGTGTGTGTGCTGCTGGCACGTGTTAGGTCATAAGCTAGCAACTTAGTCAGCTATGCTCATTTATACAACTAACGTTTAGCTTAATAAATACCGTTATCATTACACGTAACTAGCTGGTAGCCATCACAGCACAAGTTAATAGGCAAGCTAACACGTTAGCTAGCAAGCGTGCCTGGGCAGTTAGTTAGCAAGCGTCCTACAATAAACACTGCAACAAGGCTAAAAATTTATTCAGCTAGCGAAAAATAAGTATTTTCAAACTAAGTATTCTAAGAGTCCATCCAGTTTGGTTTACAAATGACAAAAAACACGTCTGGATACACAATTCCAGATGGGATGGATCATGCGAGATGGCTAGCTTAGGTCAACAAAGCAAGAACTGTTTATTCTACGTCTCCCAAAACATGACCGTAGTCGTCTCAAACTACCAGACACATAAATACATTGCAGTTATAACGTTGCCTACATACATTAGCTAGCTAGGTACTTAGCTAATGTTAGTCTACATATCTTGGTTAATGTCACGGTGCATTCCATATGCTTACCTGCTGCCCTCGTATAGTGAATTCGCGAACGTTAGCTAGGTAATAAAAGAAACCAAAATAACTAAAAGTACCTAACGTTAGATACGTTATTTTTCCTTACTTCACGTTTTGTCGCGTTATCTACTATAGGTGCTCCACAGCGCTTTGAGTCCCCTCCACAACTGCTGTGGCGACCACCCTCCCAACACTGTGTGCGCCCGACAAAACGTGAATTTAATAGCGCCTCTCCCTCCCCTTTCTTCTAAGTATATTCTATCTGGAAATATGGCGAAAGGGCGTGGACGGCATGAACGGCGTGACGTCAACGCGTATGCAGCGTCTAATATCTGACCTAGGCGAGATGGATGGAAACTGCACAACTGTATGCAGTGCACTCGTCATCAAATACCACGGGACAGTGTCGATGGTCAGTGTAGCCTATTGTAGACGCGTATAGCTAGAGTAAATTTCCACGCGTGAAAAATGCACAATTAGTCGTAATGCGTGGCGTATCTGGACCATACGAACGTATATTCCAGCGATGGAACGGTGCTAGGGTTAATACCACATTGCTCTTGAACATCTATAAACAGTACTTTTTTCTTTATCAAATTGTAGTTTCTAGTAAGTAGTTTTTTATTCTTAGATTTTATGACATATGAATTCAGAGCAGGTGGACAAAAAACTAACTTTATGTTCCAGGAACAAGTCAACTCACTGTGAATAAATGCAGCCATGTTCACTTAAAATGTTCAGTTTTTTTCCATGAGAATCTGAACATATGCTGACAGTAAAATTAATTTTAACAAATTTTTTTCCACTTTTTAAGAACCAAAGTGTACATAAGTACTAGAAAGTCTCAAAATGCTCATCCCTACTTCAAAAACGTGACTGGCACACAATTCTACAAATGAAGAAATGCTTAAATAACACACACAAAACACGTAATTGCTTATATGCTTTAATAGTTTATTATTATTATTATTAGGAACAACAGTGCCCGCCCCCCTCCAAGTTTACATTTAAATAATGATTTCATTTTATTTGCACATAAGACACTTAATATCAGGAGACTAATCTGTGCCAAGTGTCTTTTCCAAATCCTAGCTATAGTGCTTGCAATAGGTCCCAATATGTGTGAAATTATTTAAAACAATAGTTTGTGAAAAGTAAATCTAATACCAGTCCAAAATAAATATTCAGTATACCTAGTTTAAATTGAGTTTCTGGATTTATTTTCAAAATTATAGAGCAAAGCACAAAAGCACTTCTGTTGCAGGTTTTAGAAGGTTGATTTGTTTAAAAAATAAAAAAAATAATTAAAGGGATTGCTTTACTGACAAATGGCTAGAAGTGACGTTAAAGTTGCCAAACTGCCAATTGACACAAAATAAAGCTCAGCAGCGCCCTCTGGCTTCCAGACTTGAACACAGCAGCATTCGTTTTTGACGGTGACCCTTTTTACGACATACCAACATCAATAAACACTAGTACTGAACTGTACTAATGATCCACAGTCAATCAGTGGTTCAAAATCGAATTAATCCATTCTGCAAGCGCATTAGTCCGGTGTATTCCAGAGGATATTTAACCGCTTACGACTGGCGGTTGCGCTTTAAGAACAGAGGTCTTTCAGGAACTTACTCGATTCCACCTACATCCCCTCGCAGGCATCCTGACGTCTCTCTTTCTCAGCTTCCGCCTCCCACGCCACCCTTCCATCCGACCCGTTACACTTGCAGGAGCGCCTCTCTCCTCCTTTCACACACTCATCCTTTCCCCTCTTCTTCCAGTCCTGCAGTTACCCCTCCCTCCCCCCGTTTTTCCCGCCTCGTCATATGGGCGTGGCTCTCCACTCTTTGCCCTCGGTGAGCGCGCGCGGCTGGTGGATGAAGACGGTGTAGCGCACGCCCTGGTTGGCGGCGGCCCGGACGAAGCCGCTGTTGGCCGTCATGGTGACGGCGCGCAGCGAGTCGCCGGTGCCGAAGATCATGAGCGAGCGGCGGTTGACCTTGGAGCTGGTGACCAGGCGCTCGGTGCGCTCCGAGGGCTGGTCGGGCACCACGCGCAGGCGCGACAGCAGCTCCTCCGCCCGGGCCTTCTCCCCGGGGCCCCCCAGCGTGTCCAGGATCACCTGGAAGTCGTGCACGGCCGACCGGCTGGCGAAGAGCTCCTTGCCCTCCATGAACTCCTCCAGCTTGGGCAGCACCTTCTCCTGCCGCTCCTGGGCCGCCTGCTCCGTCAGCACCTGCTCCCTGAAGGCGAAGTTGCAGCCGCCGTGGCTGAGCGACGACACGTACGTGATGAGCGTGGTGATGTCCAGGTTGGCCCGCTTGCACACGTCCACCTTCACCTCCGTCGGGAAGGCCAGGCTGGCCACCACGGTGGCCCGGTCCACCCGGGTGTGCAGGACGTCCGCGTCGTCATCGTCGTCTTCGTCCTCCTCCTCCTCCTCTACCTCGCCTTCCTCGTCCCCGCCGCCCTCCTCCCCCTCCCCGCCGCTGCTGTCCTCGTCTTCGCTCCCCTCCTCCCGGACCCCGCCCTCCTCCTCCTCCACCCCGGCCACCGAGTTCACGGCCACGATGTCCCCCCGTACGGAGATGCCCATCTCCCCCAGCCGGTCGGCCATGGGGCTGGACACCCCGTTGTAGAAGGCGAATATGATGTGCGGGTTGCTGTACTGGACGGTTTGCTGGCGGCTGGCTAGCACAAAGTCCTCAGCCTGCCGGACCACGCTCTTGTCCCCGTACTGGCCCCGGCCTTGCCAGATGTTGTGCAGGGCCTCCGCCTTGCGCCCGATGGCCTTGACCCAGGTGTGGCCCCCGTTGGCCACCACGTCCACCACCAGCGTCTGCTTCTGCCCCCCGGGGCCCTCGTAAGAGAAGACGTGCAGGACGCTCACCACGTCCTCCAGGCTCTCGGCCGACTCGACGATGGCCTTCAGGTGGGTGAGGTTGGTGCTCTGCAGGTGGGACTCCTTGATCACCAGCTTGCCGGCCTCCACCTTCTGCAGGAACTTGAGCTCGGCCCTCAGCTTGCTGCACAGCTTGGCCCGGCCCTCCACGTTCTGCGGCTGCTGGCCGCACAGCTGCTCCACCCGGCCCAAAAGGTCCTGAGCCACCCTGATCCGATCCTGCAGCATGGATTGTGTTGCCATTGCTGGGACATTATTCCTAAGGGAGCACAATGGACACAAGATGAAATGTAAAAAATAAAAGATGCTGTGGATGGAAATCTCTTGAGTGCTCAGAGGCTCCAGTCTTTTAACATTCCGCAAACAGACAGCAGTCAAAAACAGCATTCAGCATGGAAACAGTCAGTCAGGGATTTATTCTACAGACTCCAGGAACCAGCACGATTCTGTTAAGACAGTATTTATATATATACTTTAAAACAGAATACCCTCCATTTGTGGAAGCTAACGTCACTCCCGCAACACTGATTGACAGCACTCAAATATATACTTTCTTTAAAATAAAGGGTACACTATTAGTTGTTATTTTAGCTAAATAACAGACAAATATGTAATTGTGGTTCTAAGTAAATGTTATGTTATATGAGGGTACGCAATTCCCTACGAGAAAAGCAAACTTGATGCCTCAGTTGCTAACTTGGCTAACTAAAACTAGACTTGCTAACTATAACAACGTAGCATTACGTTAGCCTATCCAACTAGCGAACGTTAGCCATACCTTATTTACAAGGGCTACGCATTTAGCTGGAATGCCATGTCGTTCATAACTTGTTTTACGTTTACAGCTATATGCACATTCGACATCTTTCCGTTTTTAAATAAAAAATAAGCTATGGCTTCACTGTGCTAACTTGGGTATTAACGTTATGCTGTGGAAGACATTTCCAGACCAAACTCATTTACTGACGTCCCGTCTCCACCCATCGCAGCTTTTCAATTAGCCACGCAAACACATTTAAAATAATGGCCAATTATGGTAGTGCTAGCTCAATTAAAGTGTGAATTTCAGCATCAATTAACATCACATAAGAAATAAGAAACCGATCATCAATATATCCGAAAAGTTACTCTTCGTTGTAGCTAAATATTTCTTGTCCATAAGTATATACTTAGCTAGCTGTCGGTCTAGCAGGCTAACGTGGCTAGCAAGCTCACTCTATCTCGCGACGTTAGTTAGCTAACGTTAGACAGGTAAATACACCAACGCCTAACATTAGCTTGCTAGCTTATAATAACATCCAGCTATCTACCATGTACTTGGCAAAAAAAAAGCGACGTGTAAGGAATACAGCTATTGAAAAGTCACTTACGAAAAACCGACAAGTGAAAACTCTCGCCGTGTGTAACAGCTTATACTGTTCCTGATCTATCTACTACCGTTAGTTGCCTTCCTCAAGTTCAAGGAAGTGATGTTCTTCTTTATTTTTTTGTGGCTTATGTTACACGTGGTAAGCGCCTTACTGCCATCTACAGTGTCGGAGGGGAAGCTACGGCATAGTCATGTCCAGCTGTTTTGGAATTAGAAAGCGTATTTCTAAGACCCCGATACCAATATATCTAAAATATTTAAATGAAAATTTAAAATGAACTCAACGTAAAATGGTTCTTCAAAATGGTTCTTTACACATTTATACAGACACATATCATATGTTCATACACTTGTATGCATGTAACATGTACGGTATGTTCACTTACTAGATGCAGTTGTTTTTGCATCTGATTATTAAATCAGCCCTTTTAGACTTGACTTTTGAAAAAAATATGTATTGTTTGACGATCTCCCCGTTTCTGAAGGATGGGCGTAATTAATAGCAACAGTTCAGACATTACTTTACAAGTGTTGAAGATCTCCTGAAGTAGAGAGAAGCCTCATTGTTTTGTTTTTTTTGTTTTTCTTTTCAAAATTGTATGCTAGGTAATATTCTCAGTGTTGATTTCCATGGCCAACAAAGCACCTAAATGGATATGCTGTAGATCACTCATTAATATTTAATCTTTTATGTGAAACATCTATTACGACTTTATGATATATCCACTTTGTGTCATTTTGAATACCCATAAACCACCTTCCCTAAGTTATTTAAATGGCCTTTAATGGCACCAGTATGCGTCTCCACAAGCTGTTCCCAAGTGTTCCCTGTGGTGCAATAATCTATCTTCCAAAATAAAACACATGCCCTGCACCTATTTCTCTTGCATCGCCTAACTAAAAATGCACCCTTTCTTTTTGTTTGTATGGACCAAGCACAGTGTATGGAGGCTTCAGATGATTGCTTTATTAGTTAGTTCACGGTTAAATAATCTCCAGGTTCAACACGGTTAAGTATCTGAAGCTCTGCAGATACCCTGGGCGCGGGCTGTGCTCGAATGCCCACAAGCAGTTAAACTTAGTGCCGCGGGATTGATAAAATGTCTCTTAATGGGAGTATTAGCCAACGCCATTATGCTAATAATCATGATCAATCGCAGTGAACTGTCTTTTCGGTTATGCCTCGTTGTCACGGCGCCGCGTGTCGGTTGGTGCGCCTCCGTGGCCCAGCGGGCCCCCGTTTGCGGAAACGGAGGGAAACAATACAAGGTCCCTTGCCGAGACAAGCGTCGGACACTTCACACTAATGTCAATTAATGGGAGAGTTACATAAAGTGCACAGGCTCCCCCGGGTGGTTTCGGTCATGCATGGGAGACTTGAAAGGCCCCGTCAGAAAAGCTCCTCCCCTTTTGGAGCCAAACAAACGTCAAGCGGTTCCTTTGTTATAAACCAGCCGTCAGATGTTTACCTTGCCAGAGTCTCGGCGAGCTAACTGGGCCATTTTTCACGCTCTCATTTTTCATTTTACAACAAATCTCGGGGAGTAAATTGTAAATTTCCCCTGATATCCCAGCTGCCAAGATTTGGAGTAGCCAAGAAATAGTAATTCATTGATTTACAGCTATTTTCAACATGAACTGTCAGCTTGTGTTTCCAGTTGTATGGTTCACATGGCCATTTGGAGCTCGCCTTCACAGTGTAATTGCTGAAATGTTGAATAGCAGCCTGGGCGAAACTGAATGTTTTTGTTTTTTAGGTTTTTGTGAAACTGTTAACAGCATTCCGTTGAAGCCACCCCAGTCAGGCAGAAATAATAATATCAATAATTTGTTTTATTAATCATTTATTTGACATGATTTTGAGGGAGATGAAGAAATGTAAATGAATTAGGTCATGCAAATAAACATTAATTCACCTGGCTCAGTAGTTTTGACAACTTTTTTTAAAGAATCTTATAGAGATTGTGCTTCATTGAATCATTCACTGCATAAAGTAAGAAAACAGCTTACTGTGCAGTCCTGAGGATGTCCACGGGGGATCAGGCCATTATATGTTCAAACTCTTGGCTGTGCAAACATACGATCACGTAAATATGTAATGACAGAAATGCTTATGCTGACCTGACAAAAAAATACACAGAATATTCTTTAATATACCAATTCAGTGAACAGGTATGATTTCTGCTCTTCTATTATATATTTGCTAAGCTTTATCTAGGGAAATCTAGAGATTCTCTAGCCAATTTATTTAACTGAAATTTGAGCAGGCAAGGGGTGACCGATCTTATCTGAGAGGGGCTGGTGTGAGTTCAAGCTTTTGTTCTAACCCAGCACTAAAACACCTGATTCAACAAATCAGCTAATCACAGTCTTCAATCAAAACCTCGATCTGTTGAATCAGGTGTTTTAGTACCTTGGCAGAACAAAGCCGTGGACTACCTTTCTCGGACAAAATTGGACACTGAAGGACAATACCAGTCGAGTTAAAGTTGCAGAAGTGCACAACAGCAAAAGTCCAGTACTTCAACCCAAGTTACCCAAGGTATTAAAAATGTTGATGGTATCCACAACTCCCACTGATAAGGGAAATGCTATGGATTTACCACAGATCACTTTTTTAAATCTATGAGGAAACTCTGTGTTTTGATTGGTCTACTTATGACTCTCCATGGTAGGGTCTGCAACCTTGTCACATGGCCTTACCTGTGTGGACAGCTTGGCTGCGACTGGCCTGGTGACAAGCAGAGTACGGGAAAAACAGAGACGGACGAAATGACCAAAAACTGAGCTGCTTTATTTCACTTTATTTGAGAGACAAGCAGGTGGGGGCAGAGCAGGGTCAACTCAGGAAGTCTGATGGGGGCTTCGGGTTTTTACATTTTTATTTTTTTTTCTCTCACTGCTTGAAAAATATCCAGCAAGTGGAGGTGTGTGATGTTTTCTCTGTGGAATTTCAGTTCCTGCTGCTCAAGAGGGCTAGTAATGCTGGGGGGGATGGTAGGCTATAGCACAGTGCAGATCCTTCTTTAAGAGTGACTAGTTTGTGGGGTGTCTTTGTGGCGTGGGGTGTCTTGCTCATTGTGAGCTGCGACGTCGGCGGTTTGAACCCGGCCGCGTGACCCTTGTCGCACGTCTCTCCCTCTCTCTTGTTCCCGTTTTTCCTGTCTCTCTACACTGTGCTGTCCAAATGTCGGGACTGATCCGGGAGTGCAGGAAATCTTCAAAAGGCAACCAGGGAATGGAAGGAGAAGATAATGCGGAGGAGGAGTGAGGCGATGACTGGGAAGGTTGACGCAGTTCGGTGGATCCGAAAGAATTACTTTTTGAGGTATACTTTGCACAAGGAATAGAAATACGGTGAGGTGGTTAAATGACATATACAGTATATACAGTTAGGTCCATAAGTATTTGGACAGTGACACAATTTTTGTTGTTTTGGCTCTGTACTCCATCACATTGGATTTGAAATGGAACAGTGACTATGAGGTTAAAGTGCAGACTTTCAGCTTTAATTACAGGGTTTTTACGTCCATATCGGGTGAATGGTGTAGCAATTGAAGCCATTTTTATGCACAGAGGATCAAAAGTAATTGGACAAATTAACATAAACTTTGACCGGCTGCATTGACAAAGTCCATCTTGGCCCAATGGTACGACAGTATAGTATAATGGCCAGAGAGCTGAACTTGTAACCGGAAGATTGCAGGTTTAATTCCCAGGTATAGAACACTGCTGTTTTACCCTTAAGTAAGGTACTTAACCTGAATAAATAGATGCTATGTAGAAATGAAAAAAAGTTGTGTAAGTTGCTCTAGAAAAGAGTGTCTGCTAAATGATACTACAGCAGTTTTCTTGACATCTGAGTGTTCAAGATACGCTGTTGTGGAGATGGTGAAAACTTAACACAATAAATTTGTCAAGGTAAAGACCTAACCTAATCCTGCTAACAACAATCAAGCAACATTCAAGCTTTACTTCAATGTGCCCTTACGGAAAAGCCCAACATGGTGAACCAATTTCCTATAATCTATAAAAGGAATTTTTGAACACAGGGACTGATGAAATACTACCCGCATTGTATCATCAGATAGGATTGCAAGTTGCTTCAGCAAACAGCATTGCATTCATGGTCTGAACCCAGTGACATCCCATGGTTCATTTGGACTTCATTGTGCCTGAGCTAGTGTTTACAGCAAAGGATTAAAGCGGATGACATTGTTTATGGTTTCGCTGCAACAAAAAAAAAAGGACTCACTTTGTTGGGGCAGGAAGAGACTTGGAAAAGGGGCGCACAGCTGGTCAGGTATTTGCACCAGGTGTCAAATCAGAGGAGAATAAGCTGTGCCCAGCTTCCAGGTCACAGGGTCATGCCTCCATCCAAAAATGCACTTTTAATTTGACACCGGACCTCCAAAAAATGCACTTTTACTTTGACACCAGAGGGTGATTTATTTATTCCTAGCGCCCATGTGCATTAGCAATATCCAGACTTGAGTCTGATGAGTCTGAGAATGGGTTTGGCAATGAAGGACTGGGGCCTGGCACGTAACCCCCTTGCTGAAGAAGCCAACAGCTGGTTGATAAATGTGTGAGTCCAAAACAACAAGCAATCAGCACTCCACAAATTACAGCTTCCAGAAGGTTCTTTCCCACGTTATTAGCAGAAACTCGTCTTTTTACAAAATAAACTGACATCTTTTTCAATAAAATTGAAAACCTCTCTGCAAGAAAGAAATGCGCTGTACCATGTGACATACACTTGTTTGTCATTATTCTTGCAAATGTATAAACTGAGGTTTTGACAGACTATTATCAGACTGCTGAAATACTCATTTCCATTTTTCAATATTAAGTATATTCTCCAGTGGTTTTCGTAAAGCTATGTGATATAAAATTCCCTGCGGTCAACCAAAAGTCAATGAATTTCCCCTTCAACTGACTTTTCCAGAATCATAAAATAGATTAACTTGTCTGCCTTTTCGGTTTAGTTTTAGTTTTGGATCATGCGATGAAAGTCAAAACCTTAATTATAAAACATAAGAGAACTGCAGAAGAATGTTTTTCTTTCTTTCCTGGGAGCCATCAAGTATAGCATACAGTGCATCTTTAAAAATATGAACATGTTAACCTGTTCACCAACATGATCAACTGGAAAGGATATAGGAAACATTAATGTTGGAAACCATATTTATGCTAATATAACTGCCTCATTAATTTACATACACATGCCTGTAGCATTGGTGTTGTTTGTATACAAAAATGTATACTTGGGCATACTTGAAGTATTATTATGTAAACTTTAATTGGGCTTCCAGTATGCTGAAATACACCATAGTATACGTTTTTTTCACATGGGTCAGTTTGACAAAAAAGTTAACAAACCAGTTAGGTACGCTTATAGTGAGATTAAAATAATTATGAACATAACTTATTTGTATGCTGTTTCTCAAATTTAAAACCTAAGATACATCATAGGAAGGTAAATGCTGTGGCATTAGAAAGGTATCGGATCTGATTAAATTTGGTCTTCCAGAAAAATAAATACGGCATGTTTTATTCTAATGGCCACTAGAGGGCTACAATCAAACATAATATCTGCACAGCACATCTGCATTTAGTTTTGGGACGTGATTCTTCTAAAAATAATTTTCTGGCTATCTGAAGACGCGGTATACATCCTCTCCAGTCCCTAATTTCTCATTTATATGAATATAGCCTCCAGAGTAAGACAGAAGTTGACAGCAATTTTCTATTTTCGCCCCAAATTAGCATAATTACAGTATTGTATACAGTTTGCGTATAAAGCAAAGTCTCCACAGGGTGCACAAAATAAAACACCAATTCATAATTATTTCCTCGGATTTATTATTTCCATGAATCAACTATATCATTTCGCATGCCCGAAATGATTTAATTGGAGTCCACACGCAAATATTCTCAACCAGCAGTCTACACTGAAAGTTGTATGGATGCATGTTTTTCGTTAAGGTCGTGTTAAAAATGCTCCTTTTTTACTCGTTGATTATTTTAATATTTTGTGAGTTTGCGGTCACTTTAAATCTGTACCAGCCCATTTGCCTTTCCGACGAGAGACTGACATGGTCGGAGAGTGAAGGAGGATTCAGAGTGGAAGAAAGTCTGTAAGCAGCGTCAAACGGACGCTCGGTTTGTGTGTGTGCCTGGTTACTGCGTTAGTTGATGCATGGGTATCGACGCAACAAGTTCGAGTTAGTTTTAGGCTTCTTCTTAATATAACCGTGCGCATTTTAATAAGAACAATGACGTCCTGGATTACAGCTCACGTTTATCCACGTTCTGTCAGGGAAAGCACTTGAGTTTTTAAAAACTGGGTCTTGGAAAGATTGCATAATGCTGGGACGGCTCTTTTTTCCCGTTGTGCTGTCAAGGTCTGGGTCCAGGATTTAAGTGCAACGGTCCCGCGACAGTTTATCTTAAAAGGAGCTTGAGAGTTGTTATTTTTATTCGTTTACGCGTGTTTGAACACACAGGATCTTGTTGGATTACTTTTTAAATAATAATTGTATGGATACTTCAGGGTTGTGTGGATAGATTATGCATTCGGCAGGATGGGCGCCAACAATGGGAAACAATGTGGAAGCGAGGGTAAGTGGACTTCTATAAAAAGAAAAATGTAGCCTACTGGCTTTCAATAGCAACGTTTCCGATACGATGTTGGAGACGTGATTAATCCCACTCAGTATTTAGCCTACAAAAGCGATCTGTGGATTTTCTATAATAGACTTCAGTTGTTTAAAATAGTTTTTTTTTGGGGGGGTCCATAACTTTTTCAACCAATCTACACATATGTTTGACTCGGGGAAACGGGCGTCTTCTTTCTGAAATGCAAAGGTAGCTATTTATTTGTCAAAACACGCGCGACTGTTATCACGTCCGTCAGTAATTACATGCGCATCCCTGAGGGATGAGCATTTGTGTGTCACTTTAGTCAGTCTCTGACGTCCCACTCATGATATCTCAAGTGACATATGATGCGAGGCGTTTTCTTTTTTTTTGTCCATCCAACATGTTCCAGTAACACTCTTTTAAATGTGCATTCTGTACTTCGCCATATAAATCACATACGACACCACAGCGCGCATACATACAATTAACATAATTAGGATTATATTTTCCGACTATGTAGTCTAAACATTAAAACAGAATAGGGGGTCTTCTTGTTTTGTCAATCGATGTGTTGGGGCTTTATACGGTATAGGCAAAACGTCACAATGTTCAGTCTAAAATGAACTATGATATGGTACTTTTTAACTGCCAAGTCCCTTTTGGACTCACATTAACTGTTAGAGTTGATTTAGCACTGTGCATATTGCTGCGTATGGAAGAAAATTACCGATGTTAATTTAGTTTCGTGTGGGAGTTCAAATTACCTTCACAGAGCTTCAGCTCCGAGCGCTCACATTGCCTTGAGCTCCTTTCCACTTACCTCTGTTCCCTGAGTCACAGCTTGAAATATCATATACAGTATATGATAAATTCTTATCATTTTATTTGTATTTTTTCCATTTATTTATTTGTGCAGCATTCAGTATTTTAATGAGCAGTGCTTACCTTTAAAATTCGATTGGCCTTTTTAATTGCAGCGGTCACATTTAGGCCTATACTGTTTGTTTGGAATTTTATTTCTTCCCACAGTTCTGGTTATGGTGGTCCATTTGTGGGGAAAGATGTCACTAGCACTCAACCTGGCTGAGTGGCTGAGATTCTGATCATTCAGTATGTTTAGTCACATGTTGTGACTTAGGCTAAATTTGGCTCTTTTAATTTCAGGAGAAGTCCACACTAACCTGTATGAAACTGGTGGACTTTAACTTGCAGAATAAAGAGTCAATTGATGTGGAAGCTCAGTTGCCACTGTCAATTTAATGAATGCATAAATAAATACATACATAATCTATTCCACATTGCAATGCTGTATTCAGCTTCTTTGTGAAATATTCTGCACACATATTAACATAATGATGAAAAATCGACTTGGTTCAAGACCTGGGTTCGAAACCACCAGGTCCTTGTTAGATCTGTGGAAGATTGCAGCCAATCAGGGTTTGGCTGGGTATTATGTTTGTTTGCTACTGTCAATGCTAGGAGAGCAACAACACTGACAATGCAACATGTGCCAAGACGATCAATTACCTTCAAAGAGTCAGAATATGGAATATGGAAAAAACAACTTTTTTATATGAAAGACAGATTTAACCAAGGTGTGATTATCACATTTCGAGTTCTCTGTTCTACAAGCCTGGAGTATGTGCATATCAGATAAAAGGACTGGAAACAAAACTTATTTTAACAAAACTTAAACGTCTAATTTTTTGGAGTGTAACGTTCTCTGTCGCCCTAACATGTCTGTCGTGTTGGCCAATCATACATCCCCACTCTCAAGTCTTTTCAGTGTTTGTGTCGATGTGTACAGTGTCGCACAGACAAACGATAAAAAAAAATTATAATAATTTAAAAAAAGAAGAATCACAGGGACATGTTTATCCTGCAGTGTTTAAAGAAAGATGTTTCAGGTGTGTGTTTACAGAAGGATGAAACCGTCTCTCCCAAAACAAAAAAGTTATAAAGGGAGATAGTGCATGTAAATGCCCCCCCGCCTGCCTGTGCTCAGATTTCCTCCCCTTAAACAGAGCCGGTGTGTCTGAAAGGGTACTGGAGAAACTCGACTCTGAAACATAAATTAATAACACATTACCAGTCTGGTCACAGAATCAGAGCAGTAATCTGCGTCTCAGCGAGTGGCCCTCCCCTGGAGGAAGGTTTTTGTGGAAGACTTTTTTTTTAACGTTTTTTTTTTTTTTTTAAGAGGCAACGCCGCACTTCAAAGTCCCCCTCTCGCAAAGTCACCGGGTGATTCAACCGCCGGACATCTGCGTGACCGTGGCGCGGCGCGGGCCGACGTTTGATAGCGGCAAGGTCTTTACGCCGAGTTTGAACCCGGCCGAGCCTGGTTTTGATCAGTCGCTTCTGCGTGGCTCGCTCTGCCGCTTCTTTATGATTTCAGACATTTGATATGCTTGAATGGGGGTAAACAAAGAAATTCCCTGCATTTTCCGAAAAAGAGCCCCGAGTGCTGGTTAACGTGTCCTCAGAAGAAATGTAACCTCTACCACCCCCTGGATGGCTCATCGTCGAAAAAGGAGGGGCTTCTTCCGCCGTGTCAAAATTCTTCAGCGCCGAGCTCAGGAGGAGTGGCATCGAGCCTGGCTAGAATTACAGCTCATTTGCGAGTTTGGCTCAGACCCCGATCTCAGTTTGACGCCGGATCGTATGCCAAAACGCCCCCGTCTGCCGGCGAAACAAGAAGAGCCGCGTTCGGCGGTGACTTAAGGAATACCTCGCGGGCGAGCAGAGGCGATGATCTGGGGGTTAACGTGGCTGGTGGCTGTTGCACAGCTGTGCTTAACCGCCAGCCCGGTTGTCTTGAGAAGTGGGGTCTGTGCTGTGAAAAAAGGTGACAAGCCATTAAAAACTGGTGCTGTTCACTGCAAACAATGTGTCTTAACAAGTGTTTTAGTCTTATAATGAGACTTAAAATCTTATTTTTTTCTCTAAAGTGGAACATATTATAGCTTGTTTTAAGTTACCCCACTGGAAAATCTTGAAATGAGTAAAACTAGCTCAGCCCATTGGCAATTTTTTGTCATATTTAGCAAATAAAGTAACATAAATAAGATTTCTAAAGTCTAAATATAAGATTAAAATGCTTGTTAACATTTTATTTTATTTTTTGCAGTGTTTTAGTTAAATTAATGATTAACGCCCCTGAATTCCCATCGAAGGGCTCGGCCTTAACGGGGTTCAGCTAATCAATTAAGCCGAGCGGCAAACTCGGAGGAGGTGCCTGTGTGTTCCCCGTTTTGTGCCTTAACAGCTCCTCGGGGTCAAATATACCTCACAAGATGGAAGCTGAGACATATTGGAAAGTAATTATTCCACGTGTAGTTAGGGGAGCTGTGGAGAAGCCAAGCAGCTACTAGTGACATTTTCAGACCCTGAACAGGAAGTTCTTACCGACAGGCTGAATGAGGGATGCCAGTGTGTCCCAGTGGGAACAAGAAGCTGACATGATGTCAAAGTAAGAGCAGGTCTTTGGTTGGAAACGCTGTCTTATCTGGCAGCCCTGCTTTGGCAGACGTTGCTTTCATTATAAATAAAGGCTGCCTGGCAATTTACCAGTTTTTGAGCAGCTGGTTTTTAAAAAGCCCCCCCCCCCCCCCCCCCTTGAGTATAAAAACATGGGTCAATCACCGAATGAGTCATGTGAATTAGCTAATTAAAAATGGGTTGACGAGAACCCCGACTGCGAAATAAATCTAGACTGTTCAAGTGTTTTACCATACGAACATTCTACTGTGTCTGTGTATGTGTTTGTGTTTTGCGTGCAAGGCAGCGGCACATGCACGTTTGAGGAATATAAATATGTATTTCATATGTATGCGGACAGATAGGCCCTGCGTATGAGCTGAAGGAATGCTGCAGCTACTTTGTGGGACTGGTGGTGAGTTCCCCGTGTTGGCTCTGGCTTGAGTTAGTGCAGTAGCAGTAGCATTGTAGCAGTGGCGCACATCAACACTTATATAAGACTTTGAATAAAACCGTGCACTCCTTCAATTTATTGTCCTGGCACCCACTCGCGACAGCTTGCCATGGTAAATAATCTGTCGGCTTATATATTCAGACTGGTTGAATATATGGTTCCGTTTGTGGAGCCATTTGCTTAGGGAACGACTTGCTCTCCTTGCAGTAGTTCTAATTTACTGCAGTTTTAGTAGTTTAGTTTAGTCGTTCAGTCTGGAGTAAAATGCATATGTGAATGGTTCTGTGGAAATATTTGACAATAAGTGGCCATCCTAGGTGGCGATAAACAAATCACGCTTTGAACAACAAAAACCCAAAACAAATTAATTGTACAACCATGAAGCAATGCTCGACTAAATCCTTTATCTGGAAACTGCCCTAACAATCCTTCAAATAGCGGATTTCTTCACAACCTTTTTTCCATCTGATTGTGCGAACTGAACCCGGCAACGAGAAACTTTGTGGGACGAGGGCCACACTCGCGTTTTGGGTTCCATTTTTTTTCCGAAATGTAACAGTCCACTTCATCGCTGCCGAGACGTAGGCTAAACCAGGAAGAGCCCATCTCTGAGAAGGAAGTGAGATAGGCCTGAGAACGTAAACCCCCGGAGCGGCTTTGCTTGTGGCGTTTTCGTGACAGGGGAGGAGGCACTTTCGGCTCCAAGCTTGTGAAAAAAGAAATGTCCCCGGTGAAGTTGACGAAACGCTCGAGGGTTTGCGAATGCGAAGGAGAAGGCCGGGCTTGCAGAGGGCTGCCAGCGCGGTCTCACGTCTGGCCGACCGAGGCCAAAATCGCTGCTGAGTAAACAGAGGGTTCGAGCAGGTTTCTGAATTCGGTTTTCAGGTTGTGGTGGAGAGTATATGTCCAACAATAATAACAACAGCTTAAAAAAGAGAAAAATAACGTGAATAATCGTCCCTCCAGGCCGGACACGAGCTTAATTTAGCACGCCATTTAGAGCTTTGTTTTTCCATCATACCTATTTATGTCCTCATTATTACCATCTGTCCAAAAAACACATACACACGCACGCATACACACACACACACACACACAAAGACTACAAACACGCCCACATTGACACACACACACATGCACAAAAACACATACACACGCACGCATACACACACACACACACACACACACAAGCATTGCACACACACACACACACACACACACACACACACAAAGACTACAAACATGCCCACATTGACACACACACACACACACATGCACAAAAACACATACACACGCACACAGACACAGTCACACACACGCACGCACACACACACACACACACACACACACACACACACACACACACAACCACACACACACACACACACACACACAGCACTCACACTGGCTGAAAGGGACTATTAGGTGGTGGCAGTGGCAAATGTACAAGGCCTCTTCACAAACACCATCAGGCCTTGTTCAGCCATCTTTTTTCGGTAAGAGTTTTCGAAGCTATTCATGTAAACCAGGTGTGAGGACCGGTGGTTTTCATTCAAACCACACACTACATTATTCAGGCTTGTGCGGTAATGGAAAACCCTGGGCGATATGGAATGTACTGGAAGGGAAAATGAAGTTCAGCACTTTGGACCTGAGGGTGCTTGCCTGGTTCTGCCTGGAGGCAGAGGTTGGAAGGAACCCACTGTGGGCACTCTCCTTTTCTTTTCTTTTTTCTTCTGTCAGGGACTGTACAAGGAGAAGATTACTATTCCCCTCTTCCACATATTCTCCTATACACAGCAAAAATTGTGGTGTACATTTAACACCCTAGGGTGTTTATATGAGTCCGTGGACACCAGCAGTGTTAAATTTACACTGGCATTTTTGCTGTGTATTGTTCCTATAGCCCCCCCCCCTCCCCCCCAACAAAAAAAGCCTCTCTACTTTTCCTTCCATGTTAATTCCCATGACAAAGGATTTGTGATTACTGGTGTGTTATGGCCCGACAATTGCACTCTCAGTAATTGCTAATTGGAATGTTGGAGTGATTTACAAATCTAGGCCCTTTCTTTGTGCACTAATTGTAAGTTGCTCTGGATAGGAGTGTGAGCTGAGTGCCTAAAATGTAAAAACGGTAAGGGGAGGAAAGATGACTGCAAGCGTAAGTGCAGAGCAGCAGTCCTGGGCTGCGTTCGGAATCGCTCCCTATTCACTATAGTGCACTATTTAGGGTATCGGCCATTTTGTAGGGTGTCCAAAATTCAAAATGTCAAATTTGACACCCTAAATAGTTCACTCAATATCCCCCACGATGCACCACAAAATGTAGGGTACAAACGATGTACACTACATCACCGGAGACATTTTTTTTTGTCAAGATGGCGACGGCTGAGCCTGCGCTGGTCTACAAATGTAAATATAAATGCAAGTTTCATCTTGTAGCCTTCATCGGCTTTATAACTGAAATATAAATAAACGCGGTAGATTAAATATATTTACAAAGTGTTAACATTTTTTTAAGTTTTACAATTATTACTGTTTAATGGAAAATGCAACTTAATTAGCTAGCTAGCTACCTAGTTACCTAACTTACCTATCTACATACAATGAGACAAACAAAACCCTTGTTCAAAATAAAAACTTATTTTGCCGTTTCTTGCATGCTTTCTCATCAAGCCAGTGACCGCTGTCACGCAAGCGTCGCACCTTGCTAAGTAACCTGCTCTGAAACGGTAGTGTCCAAAATCGTCTCCTCCTTTCACCAGTGAATCCCTATCTAGTGCTCTATGTAGATTTCCCTAAGTAGTGTACAGGGAGGGAGTGAATGAGTGAGCCATTCCGAACACAGCCCTGGGGAGTTTGTGGTTTGATGGCAAACAGGTGCTAGCACAGGAAGGCTATTCCTCCTCGGCTGTTGCTGAGAGGAGCTGCTAAAACTGTTTTCTGAATTCAGCTGTTTAATTTAGACTCCTCTCGTTCAAGAGAACAAGTGATTATGGGCTTTCGTTGGGATTATCTGCTTTCATTTTCACTGGGTTTGCATTTCCAAAGTAATCTATTTACCTACTGGCCCAAGAGGCTGTTAAAAGTTCTGGACAGTGTGCTTTGCCATGTGCAGCTAGGGTTGCCGGATTCCCGGTTTTGGGCTGGAACGTCCGGTTTTCAAATTATTTGTATAGGTGTGGATGTACTTTTTCAGTCCCCCATCCTCTCTCTCCATCCAACCCCACCCCCTAGTTACACGATCTGTTCCGACCAAACTTCGCCTGTGTGTGCGTGTGTGTGTGTGTGTGTGTGTGTGTGTGTGTGTGTGTGTGTGTGTGTGTGTGTGTGTGTGTGTGTGTGTGTGTGTGTGTGTGTGTGTGCATGGTGTCCGATTTTGGTGGATTCTAAATCTGGCAACCCTATGTGCAGCCCGTGTAAGCCGGAAATGCCTCATGGTCATGGTAGTATTATACTGTGAATGAGACAGTTAAAACGGATGGGATATTGGAAATGCTGTCCAATAAAAGTGGATACAGTCAGCTTTGTGATCATGGCAAGTCAAACTGAGTATATGTCACAGAAGACCTGAACGATTCATGAAGCAATCACATTATTTTCTCATTGATGTCAATGGCAAAGGGCCATGTTTATTTAGCCATTTCTATCGAAAAAGTAATACAGGATGAATTAGACATTTCTGGGAGTCATATTTACATTGCTGTGAGTGAATGAACTCATGTTATCGAGTAGTCTATCCATGATGCCCTTTGCACAGTAAATTAAGAGGAAAATGTTAGCATTCCTAAAGCATGATAGGCTTACCTAATTTGTGGTAGCAGACAAACTATACACGGTTGTGCAAAACAGGCTATTAGTGTTTTTCTGCATCATTACTATATTCAACATTATATTTGTCCATTAGTGTTAGCCTACATCAAATTGTGCATTTTAATCCGACCATATTGTAACTGTACTATACTCCCTAAGTAAAAAAAAACTGTTACTGTTCAAAACACATAATTTTCATTATGTTTAAACAGGAGTAAATATATAAACCGAGCCAGTGGCAGCTCTTTAAACACAGATTAAGATGGAATACCATTAATTTCTAGGCTGTAATCATTCGGAGGGAGGGTTTATGAGGTAAACATTTATAACCACAAGTGGACACAACTAATGCCAAAGATTAAAAAAAAAAATTAAAAAAAAAGTATTGGTATGTGCGTGTATGTATGTGTTGGAGGGAAGGAGGGAGCCATTGTAGGGTGTTCCCCATTTTTGCACGTTTGCAGAGGTATAAGACAGCGACAGGAAACTAAGGTCTGTCAGCATCTGGCCAACTGTTGGGGTCCCCCCCCCCCCCCCCCCCCTCCCATCTTGTTCCATGACATCACGCCCTCGCTTGCCCTGTAGTGCTGGCCTGCTCTCTCCTCTGGCTGAGCGCCTGTGCTTCCTGCTGCGAGCACTCCCACTGCAGAGAGCCGGTCTTTAAAAGGCCCCCACCAGGCCGAGTGTCCATGTCTTTATTGAGAGGAATGAGGGCTTCTGCGGCACGGAAAACCTTATTATTCCTTCTAGCAGTCACCCTCTCCAGATGGCTCGCCTCTTCCTCTGGCTTCTCTCTCTCTCTCTCACCAGTATGTCTCCGCTATAGGTTTCGCCGGGGTTTCTGTGATGCAGGATGCCGCCGATACCGTTTCCTCTAGCAGCGTTTGAACTTACACACAGTGTGCTCGGGCTAAATAAGTCTCTGTTTGTGCATACTGTAAAAATATTGAGGGTAGAAGACAGTGAAGACAGTGCCCATTTTATGACTTGTTAGGCAAATACTTGCCATATTTTGACAAATATGTCATTTATTTGTGCATTTTGTAACGTTCCGTTCCCGTCCTGTCCGTTTTCCATGTTTTCCTTGTTTCCTTCCGTGTCATGTTGGATCCCTTGTCCGTGTTTCCCTCCTGGCTGTGGACTGGGCGTCTCCCTCGGGTACTTTTGGTTTCATTTTCCACTTTAGCTTCCGCCTATCACTCGCCCCTCTCGTTACTCACATTCCTCACTGCTGTGCTTCGGCAATCACTCCTGATTTAACATCACACCTGTTTCTCGTTTTCTCCTTCACTTCCTGCACCATTTAAACCCCTGGCTGGCTGCTATTCAGCGCCAGTTCGTTGACTAACCTACCGTGTTTGTTTCGTATCCCGTTTCTGGTCCAGTGTTTGTGAACCTGCTGGTTCATACCTGTTCGCCTGGTTTCCTGACTGGTAGCTATCTCTGCTAATCTTTCGCTGCTGCATGCATTTACCTGTTTCCCTTCAAAACCTCCAGACGCCGCAGTTCCAGTCTTCCCGCAGCTGTGTTTGTCCTCCCCGTGTTACGTACCTCCCGTACTCGTGTTGCAGTACCAGGACCTCTGCATGCCAGCCGGCTTACGCCAGTATTGCCCGAGCTACGCCGCACCTTCCAACTCGGCGGTGCATTCACCAGCTACAGTCCTGTCACAACACCCTGCCTTTAACCTCTGCTTTCTGCCCGGTTACTCAAGCTACCCGGTCCAGTTTCCAGTCCTGTTCCAGCCCAGTTCCGATCCAGTTTCCAGTCCAGCTCCAGTCCAGTTTCCAGTCCAGTTCCAGTCCAGTTCCGGTGTTTTAGACACCTCCGTTCTAGTCCAGTTCCGGCTTGGAACAAGTTCCGTGCCGTCCCCTGTGTTCCTGAGTGGATCTTCCGGTCCAGCTTCCAGTCCAGTTCCAGTCCAGTTCCGGTGTTTCATACACCTCCGTTCAAGTCCAGTTCCGGCTTGGAACAAGTTCCGTGCCGTTCCCGTTTCCTGAGTGGATCTCCCGGTCCAGTTTCCAGTCCAGTTCCCAGTCCAGTTCCAGTCCAGTTCCGGTGTTTTATACACCTCCGTTCAAGTCCAGTTCCGGCTTGGAACAAGTTCCGTGCCGTTCCCGTCTCCTGAGTGGACCTTCCGGTCCAGTTTCCAGTCCAGTTCCGATCCAGTTTCCAGTCCAGTTCCAGTCCAGTTCCAGTCCAGTTCCGGTGTTTTAGACACCTCCGTTCAAGTCCAGTTCCGGCTTGGAACAGTTCCGTGTTTCCTCAAGTCCAGCTCCGGCTTGGAGCAGTCCTCAGTTGGACGCTATCCTGTGTTAACTAACTAACCTGTTTTGCTCCCGTGTACAGCTTTGGGACCACCCCAACGCTTAATAAAGTTCCACTTTCTGTAATCTGTCTCCTGGTCGTTGCACTTGGGTTCGTCCCGTATCAGGATCGTAACAGAACGAACTGGCCAACAATATGGACCCAGCCGATCTGGAACAGATTCGCCACGCCTTCTCCTGCCAAACTGCGATCAGCGACCAACAGGGTCGCCGTTTGGATGATGTGCTGGAAGTAGTTAGGGGCATCACGGAGCAAGTATCCCAACTTTCGCTCCACCAACCGCTACTACGGATTCCAGCCAACCCTACTCCTTCCTCTCCCGAACCCCATCCGGAGGCACCGGCTCCCACTTCCAGCCGTGAGCCCCGTGTACAACACCCCGAGTTATATCGCGGGGGGTTGGGGAGATGTCGTGAATTTCTACTTAAATGTGACATAGTGTTTCGGATGCAGCCCTCCTCCTTCGCCTCTGACTCCAGCAAGATCGCGTTCATTATGAGCAGCCTGGGAGGGAGCGCCCTGGAGTGGGCTACATCCATCTGGGACAGCCAGGCTCCGTTATGCAGCAACTTCGCAGCCTTTACGGCAGAGATGCGACGTGTGTTTGAACACCCGACCTGTGGACGTGACGCTACCCAGCGTCTGCTTCAAGTTCGCCAAGGCAACCGCAGTGTCGCAGAAATGGCCATTCAGTTTCGTACCCTCGCCGCGGAGTCAGGATGGAATGACGCCTCCCTCCAGGGGGCTTTCCGCCAAGCTCTCAGCGAGGAACTCAAGGACCAGCTTGCCACTCGGGAGGAATCCAACTCCCTTAATAGCCTCATCAGCCTCGCTATAGCCATCGATAATCGTCTCCGCATCCGGGCCCGGGAGCGGGGAGGAAGTTCCGGGCGTCATTCGCCCTCCGTCGTCTCTAATGTTCATTCACACTCCATCACTGGATCTCGGGCGCCTACGGCCGGGTCCGAGGAAGAGCCCATGCAACTGGGCAGAGTTGCGGTCAATCCCGAGGAGCGTCAGCGCCGTCAGCGCACCAGATCCTGTTTCTATTGCGGCAAGCCTGGCCATCAGATCGCCTCCTGTCCCATTCGCCCAAAAGAAGGGGCTCGCCAGTAAGACTGGGCGTACTGACGAGCCCCATCGTTCCCAACCATGCTGCCCAGGACCGCCTCATGTTCAAGGCTACTCTCCTTTGGAGGGACAAGACCCTATCTTCTTCGGCCCTAATTGACTCCGGAGCTGACGCCAGCTTCATGGATATCACCTTCGCCAGGAGGGCCGGCATTCCCACGGAACGCCTCACTTCACCCATTTCAGCTCTAGCTCTGGACGGCAGGAGTTTGGGGTTAGTTACCCACTCCACCGTTCCTATCCAATTAGTTCTATCTGGCAATCATCGGGAGTCCATTCAGCTATTACTGATTAACTCCCAACAATCTGCTCTGGTTTTAGGTCAGACCTGGCTTCGCCTCCACAATCCCCATATTGACTGGAAAGCCGGTCGCATCCTGGCGTGGAGTGCCCACTGTCTAGCCAGCTGTCTCCGTTCTGCACTACCCCCTCCGGGGCCCAGTAAACCCTGTTCCATGCAACCTATACCGGATTTAACGAATGTTCCCAGCGAGTATCACGACCTCGCGCAAGTATTTTCTAAATCACGTGCTCTGTCCTTACCTCCTCACAGGCCGTATGACTGCGCCATTGACCTACTGGCTGGAGCTAAACTGCCATCGGGACGCCTCTACAGTCTGTCTGGACCGGAGAAACTAGCCATGGAGGAATACATCCACGACTCCCTCGCTTCGGGTATTATCCGTCCCTCTTCATCCCCAGTCGGTGCAGGGTTCTTCTTCGTTGGGAAGAAGGATGGCTCCCTGCGACCCTGCATCGACTACCGGGGCCTCAACCAGGTCACCATCCGTAACAAATACCCTCTTCCCCTCATTAACACCGCCTTTGAAGCCCTCTCTCCAGCTGTGATGTTCACCAAGCTCGACCTCCGGAATGCGTATCACTTGGTGCGTATCCGTGAGGGGGACGAGTGGAAGACTGCTTTTAATACCCCGTTGGGCCACTACGAATACCTGGTGGTCCCTTTCGGCCTTACTAACGCCCCAGCAGTCTTCCAGAGCATGGTGAACGACGTCCTGCGGGACCTCCTAGGGAGGAGCGTTTTTGTTTATATCGATGATATTTTAATTTTTTCTCAATCCCCGCAGGAGCATGTCCGTCACGTTCGAGAGGTTCTCCAGCGGCTGTTGGAGAATCAGCTGTTTGTTAAGGCTGAGAAATGTTCCTTCCACGCTTCCACGGTCCCGTTCCTCGGCTTCATTATCGAGGAGGGCAGTATCCGGGCGGACCCGGTAAAAATCAAGGCGGTGACAGAATGGCCCCAACCCACCTCCCGCAAGCACCTTCAACAGTTCCTGGGGTTTGCAAATTTCTACCGCCGCTTTATTCGCAATTACAGTTCCATTGCTGCTCCCCTGACTAAACTCACTTCCGTTGCCCTGCCTTACTGTTGGAATTCCGATGCCCAGCGAGCTTTCGAGCTACTCAAGGCTCGGTTTTCCTCAGCACCTATCCTCCTTCACCCTGACACTTCTCGGCAGTTTGTCGTTGAGGTGGATGCCTCCGACACCGGCGTGGGGGCCATTCTGTCTCAACGGTCCGCCTCTGATAGCAAGCTCCATCCCTGCGCATTCTTCTCCCGGAGGCTGTCCTCCGCCGAGAGGAACTACGATGTCGGGGATCGGGAACTGCTGGCGATAAAACTGGCTCTTGAGGAGTGGCGCCACTGGCTGGAGGGGGCAGGTACCCCTTTTCTTGTTTTTACCGACCATCAAAACCTCATTTATTTAAGATCTGCCAAGAGGCTCAATTCTCGTCAGGCTAGATGGTCGTTATTTTTTGCACGCTTTAATTTCTCTGTTTCTTTCCGCCCTGGTTCCCGTAATATTAAAGCAGATGCCCTGTCCCGCATTTTTTCCCCTCCCTCCAGTCCTGCTGATCCGGAGCCCATTTTGCCGGCCTCCTGTGTGGTGGCTGCGGTCTCCTGGGAGATTGAGGGCATTGTGAAGGCCGCCCAGACTTCCCAACCGGACCCCCGCAATAACCCTAACTCCTGTCTTTTTGTCCCCGATTCCGTCCGCTCCCAGGTCCTCGAATGGGTTCACGCCTCGTGCCTGGCATGTCACCCAGGTGTCGCCAGAACTATCGCCCTCGTCAGGAGGAGTTTCTGGTGGCCTACCCTTAAAGGGGATACCCGTGCCTTCGTCCTGGCCTGCTCGGTGTGCGCCAGGAGCAAGGCTTCCCACCAGCCTCCCTCCGGTCTTCTCCTTTCCCTCCCCGTCCCTGGCCGTCCTTGGAGTCACATTGGTGTGGACTTCGTAACCGGTCTGCCGTTGTCAGAAGGTAACACCGTCATTCTGACAATAGTGGACCGGTTCTCCAAGGCGGTTCACTTTGTTCCCCTCCCCAAGCTCCCGTCCGCCCTTGAAACCGCTGAGCTCTTGGTGCTACACGTGGTCAGGCTGCACGGGATCCCCTCTGACATCGTGTCAGACCGTGGGCCCCAGTTCTCCTCCCGAGTTTGGAGGGCGTTCTGTGCAGCCCTGGGTGCCTCTCCTAGTCTTTCCTCGGGTTTCCATCCCCAGTCTAATGGTCAGGCAGAGAGGGCGAACCAGGACCTGGGGGCCGCCCTGCGGTGCGTTACAGTGCGCAATCCTGCCTCTTGGAGCCGTTTTCTCCCCTGGGTCGAGTACGCACATAACTCCCTTAAGAGTGCCTCTACTGGCCTATCCCCGTTTGAGTGTGCTTTAGGCTATCAACCCCCTCTTCTGTCGACCCAGGAGGCCGAGATAGCTGTCCCCTCTGTTAGGGCCCATGTCCTTCGTTGTAAAAACATTTGGAGACTCACACGCACCGCACTCCTTCACGCCAATTCCCGCTCCCAACGTCTGGCGGACCTTCACAGGACCGCAGCCCCACAGTATAGGGCCGGTCAGCAGGTCTGGCTCTCCACTGCAAACATCTCCCTTCCCTCTTCATCCAGAAAGCTTCAGCCCCGTTTTATTGGTCCCTTCCCCATCATTTGTCTAGTTAACCCGGTGTCTGTTAAACTTTCCCTCCCCGCCTCCCTCAAAGTTTACCCTGTGTTTCATGTGTCCCAGGTTAAGCCTGTCTCCTCCAGCCCCCTCAGTACCCCTACCATCCCGCCTCCTCCCGTCCGAGTTGTTGACAACGCCCCGGCCTACACGGTGAACCGTGTTATTGATATCCGCCGCAGGGGCCGGGGTTTCCAATACCTCGTCGACTGGGAGGGGTACGGTCCTGAGGAGAGGTCGTGGCTCCACAAGAGCCTGATCTTGGACCATTCAGTAATCCAAGACTTCCACGAACAGTTCCCTGACAAGACCAGGCCTCCGGGTACGCCAGGTGGCGTACATTGAGGGGGGGGTACTGTAACGTTCCGTTCCCGTCCTGTCCGTTTTCCATGTTTTCCTTGTTTCCTTCCGTGTCATGTTGGATCCCTTGTCCGTGTTTCCCTCCTGGCTGTGGACTGGGCGTCTCCCTCGGGTACTTTTGGTTTCATTTTCCACTTTAGCTTCCGCCTATCACTCGCCCCTCTCGTTACTCACATTCCTCACTGCTGTGCTTCGGCAATCACTCCTGATTTAACATCACACCTGTTTCTCGTTTTCTCCTTCACTTCCTGCACCATTTAAACCCCTGGCTGGCTGCTATTCAGCGCCAGTTCGTTGACTAACCTACCGTGTTTGTTTCGTATCCCGTTTCTGGTCCAGTGTTTGTGAACCTGCTGGTTCATACCTGTTCGCCTGGTTTCCTGACTGGTAGCTATCTCTGCTAATCTTTCGCTGCTGCATGCATTTACCTGTTTCCCTTCAAAACCTCCAGACGCCGCAGTTCCAGTCTTCCCGCAGCTGTGTTTGTCCTCCCCGTGTTACGTACCTCCCGTACTCGTGTTGCAGTACCAGGACCTCTGCATGCCAGCCGGCTTACGCCAGTATTGCCCGAGCTACGCCGCACCTTCCAACTCGGCGGTGCATTCACCAGCTACAGTCCTGTCACAACACCCTGCCTTTAACCTCTGCTTTCTGCCCGGTTACTCAAGCTACCCGGTCCAGTTTCCAGTCCTGTTCCAGCCCAGTTCCGATCCAGTTTCCAGTCCAGCTCCAGTCCAGTTTCCAGTCCAGTTCCAGTCCAGTTCCGGTGTTTTAGACACCTCCGTTCTAGTCCAGTTCCGGCTTGGAACAAGTTCCGTGCCGTCCCCTGTGTTCCTGAGTGGATCTTCCGGTCCAGCTTCCAGTCCAGTTCCAGTCCAGTTCCGGTGTTTCATACACCTCCGTTCAAGTCCAGTTCCGGCTTGGAACAAGTTCCGTGCCGTTCCCGTTTCCTGAGTGGATCTCCCGGTCCAGTTTCCAGTCCAGTTCCCCAGTCCAGTTCCAGTCCAGTTCCGGTGTTTTATACACCTCCGTTCAAGTCCAGTTCCGGCTTGGAACAAGTTCCGTGCCGTTCCCGTCTCCTGAGTGGACCTTCCGGTCCAGTTTCCAGTCCAGTTCCGATCCAGTTTCCAGTCCAGTTCCAGTCCAGTTCCAGTCCAGTTCCGGTGTTTTAGACACCTCCGTTCAAGTCCAGTTCCGGCTTGGAACAGTTCCGTGTTTCCTCAAGTCCAGCTCCGGCTTGGAGCAGTCCTCAGTTGGACGCTATCCTGTGTTAACTAACTAACCTGTTTTGCTCCCGTGTACAGCTTTGGGACCACCCCAACGCTTAATAAAGTTCCACTTTCTGTAATCTGTCTCCTGGTCGTTGCACTTGGGTTCGTCCCGTATCAGGATCGTAACACATTTCTTCTTTTAAATGCTTAGCTTTTGCCATATTTGGCATAAACAGTGTTGCTTTGTCCCTGCAGCTATCCTACTGATAACGCTGGGCTTCAGTTGATGCTCACTTTGTCATGTTTTAAATAGCAATAAATTGAAACCTTTTGCATTTCAAAAATTTTTTTGTACTTTTAAACAGTTTAAACATTTTACAATACCACCTTCGAAAATGTGCACGTTAGAAATGTAATTCCCATCCCTTGGTTTCGCGTTGTCGGTCTAGGTGTGTGTTCTTCGCGCAAGCGTGTGTCTGACTGTTCCTAGTTACTACACTGAGCTCCCCTTGGGGCAGGGCGATCTCCCACAATGCAATATTGAATTTCCCGCAGTCAGGGGCAGAGTGGGATAATGGAGCTCATATGGTTTGAGTGCGTTCAGGGCTTAAGCTTGGGAGTGTTGCGCTGAAGAAATATGGCTGAAATTAAGACCTGTTTTTACCCCCCCCCCCCGAGGAGCCCCTTATAACCCCTCCCCCCTCTCCGTTACAATCCCGTTGAAAGAGTTGTTTTCTTTTTTTTTTTTTCTGTTTAATGGCCTCAACCCATCCTTTGACCTTGGAGCATTGCCCGGTTAATGGTGGGGATTGCCTCTCCCATGAGAATGAGACACCGCACAAAAGAAAATAAAAGATAGTGCCTTGCCTTCAGTTTGGGGCGGGAGGCCAGGGGTGGCGGGGGCGGGGGCGGGGGCGGGGGGGCGGGGATACAGTAAATTGTTCTTTCGCTGGAGATTTCAGTCATTTTCTAACTCAGTAAAACAAGCTCTCACTGGGTATAGCAGAATAGCTGATACTGACTCAAAACCAGGCATCCAGTCCAGTACGTGATAGAAGAACTGAGCCTTCACAGTCAGGCCAGACTGGTGGAAATTGCAATGCATACATGAGGGTCAGGGGACATTGATCGTGCTTCAGAGCATAAGTAAAGGCAATTTTTTATTTTCACAAATATTTCAGTGCATTATTTTACCTTCAGTGTGTCTATCTTTATATTTATATAATTACTATTACATAATTATTCATCATTCATTTTTGTCCTCCTGTAACCTGTCGCCATGCTAACTGGTAGCTTGTTTTGTCAGTGGAAGAAGCCAGTTGTGTCATTATGCAACTGACGCACCTGAGTTAAGATGTGTAATTGAGTCGCCTCTGTTGAGCCTCCGCTCACTGAATGAAGACAATGTAAACTGAAAGCCCTGTTTTCCTACCCAAGGGAATCCATACACTGCACACACAATTCACACTATGCTGTGTAATCAGGCCTCAATAATGATCTCAATCTGGTGGCCATGACAGAGCCGAAGTTACTCCCATAAACCACATTTTCTGTTAGTTTAATTAGGCTTTTATATGTCTTGAAGAGTCAATGTACTGTAAATACATACTGGCTGTCAACACATAAACCATCTTGTGATATGATGACACTTGCAAGGATATCATCTATCTTCTAAAATTAAGTAATATTTTACATTTGTATAGGCTATAATGCAACTGAAACAAACCACACATTGAAGTGACCTTTCGGTTATCTTTCGTTTAAGTATGTAACATTTTCACACTTGAGAATTCTGACAACTGCCACATTGCAGTTGCTGTAACCGAGGCTGCGGGGGTCTTTCCGAGACTATAAATAATGCTGGTGTGGCGCAGGGAATAGCATGACCTCATCACATAGCTGTAATAACATGGCGGAGACTTCTCGTGCTATTGCAATAGTCAGTGGTTAATTTTGACACGCCACGAAGGGTACCATAATTGAGGGGTTAACCTGGAAAATGATAGGCCTGGTATGCTTGGTTGCTATCAGAAGGAGTATTAACATGAGGTGTCAAAAACACCCTGCTACACTCCATGTAGGCTACCCGCACTGACCACAGGGTCCAATTTAGACCTACACTAAACACAACATACCATACATTGGTTGTCTTACGTTTAAAGGGCCTGATTTACTAAGACCTTTAGCAAATGCAAACCCTAATAGCACACGCAAAACCAATAACATGACCAATCATTGGCCATGGTATTTGTTTTTGCACCAGTCATTGGTTGTGTTGTTAGTTTTGCGCATGCTAAAGGTCGTAAATCACTTTGTAAAAGTATATTAAACAGTCGTATCTTTTTTCACTGCCTTTTTAAAATCATTATTCTGTGACTTTGTGTGTCTATGTGCTCGTGTTCAGAGGTGTGTTTGTGAGAATCGATGATTTGAAAATATCTCAGACCTCCTCATGCTGGTCAAAGCAACTGACCCCCCCCCCCCCCCCCCCCCAGGGAGCTATTTGTAGGCAGTTTTTATGACCTGTCTGGAGAGAGACATGCAATAATCAACCCCTGAAAAAATGTGCAAGGTTAAAAGCTGGCTTGGTGCAAAATCTGGCACTCGTATCTGCCTGACATCAGCAACTTTATGCTGAAAAGAAAACAACCGCAGCTAGCGGCTAACCCCGTTAGCTAGCGGCTAACCCCTCCTCCTGCGGAGAGTTTATATGCATATTATATGTTTATATGCATGTATGTATATGATATATCCAGATATGCATATATTTACCCCTTTAAATGAGACTTATTGAGACCTTACAGAATTTGGTCAAAATGTTAGCCTATGGTCCCTAACATGGGAAACAGATTGACTTAATTCTTGCTTAAATGTGGCAATATAAGTTGAAGGAAAAGTTCCATGATGATTGGACCCCATTTGAACCCCATTTTGTTTTTGCTTTTTCCATCTAATTGCTGCTCACTCCTACCTTCATCTTTTATAGTGACTAAAATGCATTGTAAAAAATTCCAATAGTTTAAAACGATTGTTCAGTTTCTGGAATTTCTTTGGTATTATTTCACTTTTATTGTATGTTTTCGATTGGCCCAGATGGTTTTTGTGCCCGACAAAGGATATTTTAGATACTTAGCAGATGTTTCTCTGGCAACGTTCCAAGTTTGCAATGACAGCTATCAGAGGTTCCTGGTCTAAAGCAAGAAAGTACACTTCAAATGACTTCAAAGCAGCTTGTACTGTGTTGTCAAGTTTCCAGACGCTATATGTACAAGTGGATTCATGGAATTTATTCACAGTTATGAACATAAAAATCAATGTTTTTTTTGTGGTGCCTGTCCTTCTTCTCAATTCTCAAACACTGCAAGCTCTTCAATCCCAATGACCTATAAAGTAATACTGATAGGCTGTAGGAAGCTATGCCACAATTTACGTCAGCCGAGATTACATGGCCACAGGACATTGTTCAAACTGAAAATAAGAATAAACATACATTTAAAAAATGACAATCAGGTAATATACATACATAAAACCTCCGGAGACATTACATCATTCAACAAGCTGCTTTGGAGTTAGCCTACTTGAGAAGTGTATTATTTTGCTTTAGACCAAAAGACCATCTAATCCCCTGATTTCAGCCATCGTAAAGCCGGCAGGTGAACAAAAACTTCTGTAAGTATCAATAATATCCTTCATCATAAACAAACATTTGGGCCTGGGCCAGCAGAAAGCATCCACAAAACCTGAAATAATATAACAAACTCCAGAGAGTGACCTATCCCCGTAATACTTAATTCATCTCTTGATTGCTTAATTCTCTTTCATACAAAATGAAGAGGTCAGTATAAGCAAGCAGGCCTAAATCATGTTTATTAGTGTAGGTGGCTATGAGAAGGCTCACATGGCAAGCAGAGAGGAAGGAGATATATAAGTGATACTATAAACTGAGAAGGGACAGGAACTGGGACCTGGTTCAAAAGTTCTAGCTTTTCCCTTTTCATTGATGAATGGGGTTCTGCATTTAGGTCTTTTGTAGTCCTTTTCCTGACAGAGCAGAAACCCTCAAGAGACCACAGAAGATTTCTTCAAAATCAGAGAAAGGAGAAAAGGGGGCAAACTGAGAGGAAGAACAAATCCCTATCTAGAGTCTGCTCTAATCCCTACTTTCCTGTGAGGGGATGCTGTGAAAGAGAAAATATATGCCTTGCAAAGTTTATATTGTTTTGTTTATCCATCCGAGTAAACTCTCAAATTTGCCACTGTGGGCGTGCTCCACGTGGACTGCACAATTATGTGTGAATCAGTCTCTCGTAGAAACGCAGGCCTTCGCGACTAACGTTCCTGTCCCCGAGGCCGAGAACTGTAGCGCGCGTTAAAAGGACTTATCGACGCAGCGGTACTGCTCGATCGCCTCGGAATATCGAATCGCGGGGATTCGTTGCGGTCACGTGATTAGATGGCCGGGTCACGTGACCGCGTGTCCGCCGCCGCCACCCAAGCCGCCGGTCCAGATGTCTGGCTGAAACCGGGAGGAGAGAGCGCGACGGCCTCTCTGTTGAAAGCCGCGGTGACTTGCTCTCCCGCTTTGGCCCTGCCAATTAGGCAGTGCATTGCGAGTTCTGCCCAATTGCGTCATGGTTGGCCTCCTGAGTTTACTGCGTGCTTTAGGTTAGATTAGAGTTGATTAAAAAGCCTTGCAGCAAACTGAAGTTTCCAATGCTATTGGCTTGATTGTTGAATGGGGCCGTGTTCTGTTTTTTTCCCCAGTGGTTTAGATTCAGTGCGGCTCAGTTGTGACTTGACTGTGAATAGTCATACGATCATAGCATACTTGTGGCTGGGACAATCCACCGATGAGGTGACTCAGGAGTGGATTTATCCCTTCATCCGTCTGTCTGCTGTGTCTATATCGACAAACCCCCTGCTGCAGAAATATGAAACATGCTCCGGTTATCCATTTTATTGCTCACGGCTGCACACGCCAAGCAGGGATGGAAAACCCTGAACGAAATCCCAGGTAACGTACTTAAAGTGCATTTCACTTTACTTCCCATAAGTGAACTAAAATACTTAACTAAATATGCTTTAAAATACTTCTAAACTACCAATTTTAGGGATACAAAGTTTTAGAAATAGTTCATAAAACGGTATACATAAAGTATAGTTCCATGAAATACTTTAAACATACTTAAAATGGGGCCAATTTAGTTTTAAAAAGTACTTAAAAATGTAACAAAAAAAATAAACTTGATGTACGTGAGTATATGTTAAGAAAATAACCTCTTATGTAGGCTACTACTTTTTCACAAGGGTATTCGTTTGATTCCTAGTCTAGTTTCCCCCTTTATTCAAAGCCTCTGATGGTTTCTGGCCCTTTAAAACACAGTTCTCCATGAGAACTGCATTTCAGCACAGCACAGCCTTGGACAAGTTGAGTCAGAACGCCGTTTGCCATCATTTTGTGGGACTACCATTGCTTTTGGGGCAGGGGAGAATCACGGGGGGTAAGGGGAGAGGGGGGGGGGGGGGGGGGGGGACAAGCTTGCATCCTTGTTGGAGGCCAAGTTATTTCTTAAAGTGCGGTCGCTACGTTATGCCTCTGTTCTAGAGCTGTGGTTGCCACGTCCTGTCTTGGTATTTTATAATTATTTTTTATGGAGATTTCAAGTCAAACGCAAAGGCAGGATCTCTGTGGTCACAGTGTGAAGTACACCCAGCAGCACTGTACTGTGTGTGTGTGTGTGTGTGTGTGTGTGTGTGTGTGTGTGTGTGTGCGGGGGGGGGTTAGGACAATTTCTAGGGCCCTGACTTACAGGGGACTTCAAAAAATCATGCTCTAATTGTACAGTGATGGGCTTGCTTGGGGTGGTGGGGCCCATAGTGAGATCTTTTAATGGGGCCCTGGCAGCACCCCTGAGCCATACTGCATAAAGATGTAGGAGTCTGAACTATGGTTTTAAACACACATTTTGAATACAGTATATGCAGGGGTTGCAAAGTCCAGTCAGGGATCCCTGGTGGCCTGAGAAGGTAGGAGGTACTAGGAGGCCCGCAGCAATATTTTACATAACAGGCGTTTAGCAGACACTCTTATCCTGAGGAACTTACGCAGCTTTTTGTATCCATTTATACAGCTGGGTATGAGGCAATTTCAGGTTATGTACAACGGCAGTGTCCTACCTGGGAATCAAACCTGCAACCTTTAGGTTGCAAGCTCAGTTCCCTAACCATCCAACCACACTGCTCTTTCAGATGAAATATCCCTTGTCTGGTGTATATGTCCTACATAGATTCATAATTCAATTTCATGTTTTGCTGTTAAAATAGCCACTTCCTTGTAGGCTATAATGGCGCTGGAAATAGGTTTCAAATGTTAACCCCAGCTACAGGGTGGTCAGTTCAGAGGGTCTTGAAAATGGAAGTTTGGAAACCCTTGGGCTAACGCATATTAGCTACAATTTAATTCAATAGCATTTAATTCAATAGGAGCAATTCTCTTATTTTCTTTTGGCCTGTTATAAGCATGTTGGCGCTTCCACAGGCTCTCAGCCTCCTTGCTACTTGGCATCAGACTGCGTGTGTCTTTTCTGCTCAAGTGGTATGTGAGGGTGGATGAAGCCAAGGTGGAAATAAAGAGCTGGCTTCAAGCAGGGCCAATGCGCATGTGGATACTGACCATTTTAACCTTTTGACCATATTCGATTCCTAGAGGACTGGCTGGAACATCACAAAGCACTATCCCTCTCATTTCTATCCCTTTAATAAAGAAATAATATAATATGTTTACCTTATACATTACACAGACAGGACATATCTGCTTGATCAAAATAAAGCCAACATCAAAATGTCAGAAAACAGTTAAAAGGCATCTCCTCGTTTGAAGTGTAATTGGCCCGTTTTATAAGAGTGGACAATTTTAGAAGTTTATCTGTCCTGCTCTGCTCTAACTATAGCGTTAGTCCTTTTTCTCACGCATTCTCCAGTCGAACCTAATCAGCTTGTTGCGTGGGGCTGTTCGACACTGTCCCAAAGCAAAGAGAAGAAACGTGACATTTTTTTATCACCGTCTTCACCGGAGCGACACAAAGAAAGTTATCGTTCGAGTCTGTCGCCTTTACAACGCAGAACAGCTGCAACAGTGGGAGTTAAACTCTCCTGAAAGGCCTCTGGTTCGTGAAGTGAAACACTATTGTCTGACGGGACTCCGGTGCGCGCCACGCTAATGGGTCCCAGCTGGGTGGGTTCTCGGGTGGGCTGCGGGTCGTGCGAGCTCTTATAGATGGCACTCTGTCGTCCTCTCATCCCCCGCTGCTTTACTGGGCTCTATTAAACCACAAGTAGCCTATACTGGTGTGTGTGCGTTTCCTTATTTCCCCTTAAGCCCACATGTTACTCTTTTATTTGGCCCCCACTTTTGCCCTTGTTAGAGAGAAAGCCTCTTTGAGAGGGAGTTGGGTTGATATGTTGTTGTAAGTAGCCAAAATCTTCTGTAGGATTACGAAAAAATTCTATAGGTTAGACAAGTGATATTTGGCAGGTATAGGATCAGGATCTGGGTAATCTGCAGCATTATAACAATACTGTACCCATTCAGATTTACTTGACATGGATTCTAATTTCTTATAATGCCCTTCACTAGAATAAGTAATATTCACCCGGTGCATTATTGGCCCGAATAAAGGAGTGACTAAAGCCATACTCAATTAGCTGTTTAGAGCAGTGGCTTTCACTGGCCCATAATGTATTTACAGTATCCACATCAGCCCATGAAAACCCTAAAAGTTCAGTTTGAATGTGGACAGTTCGGGTTTGTGAAAGTGCGCTTTGAATGTGGACAGTTCGGGTTTGTGAAAGTGAGGTTTGAATGTGGACAGTTCGGGTTTGTGAAAGTGCGGTTTGAATGTGGACAGTTCGGGTTTGTGAAAGTGCGGTTTTAATGTGGACAGTTCGGGTTTGTGAAAGTGCGGTTTGAATGTGGACAGTTCAGGTTTGTGAAAGTGCGGTTTGAATGTGGACAGTTCGGGTTTGTGAAAGTGCGGTTTGAATGTGGACAGTTCGGGTTTGTGAAAGTGCGGTTTGAATGTGGACAGTTCGGGTTTGTGAAAGTGCGGTTTGAATGTGGACAGTTCGGGTTTGTGAAAGTCCGCTTTGAGTGTGGACAGTTCGGGTTTGTGAAAGTGCGGTTTGAATGTGGACAGTTCGGGTTTGTGAAAGTGCGCTTTGAATGTGGACAGTTCGGGTTTGTGAAAGTGCGGTTTGAATGTGGACAGTTAGGGTTTGTGAAAGTGCGCTTTGAATGTGGACAGTTCGGGTTTGTGAAAGTGCGGTTTGAATGAGGACAGTTCGGGTTTGTGAAAGTGCGGTTTGAATGTGGACAGTTCGGGTTTGTGAAAGTGCGGTTTGAATGAGGACAGTTCGGGTTTGTGAAAGTGCGGTTTGAATGAGGACAGTTCGGGTTTGTGAAAGTGCGGATTGAATGTGGACAGTTCGGGTTTGTGAAAGTGCGGTTTGAATGTGGACAGTTCGGGTTTGTGAAAGTGCGGTTTGAATGTGGACAGTTCGGGTTTGTGAAAGTGCGGTTTGAATGTGGACAGTTCGGGTTTGTGAAAGTGCGGTTTGAATGAGGACAGTTCGAATTTGTGAAAGTGCGGTTTGAATGTGGACAGTTCGGGTTTGTGAAAGTGCGGTTTGAATGAGGACAGTTCGGGTTTGTGAAAGTGCGGTTTGAATGTGGACAGTTCGGGTTTGTGAAAGTGCGGTTTGAATGTGGACAGTTCGGGTTTGTGAAAGTGCGGTTTGAATGAGGACAGTTCGGGTTTGTGAAAGTACGGTTTGAATGTGGACAGTTCGGGTTTGTGAAAGTGCGGTTTGAATGTGGACAGTTCGGGTTTGTGAAAGTGCGGTTTGAATGTGGACAGTTCGGGTTTGTGAAAGTGCGCTTTGAATGTGGACAGTTCGGGTTTGTGAAAGTGCGGTTTGAATGTGGACAGTTAGGGTTTGTGAAAGTGCGCTTTGAATGTGGACAGTTCGGGTTTGTGAAAGTGCGGTTTGAATGAGGACAGTTCGGGTTTGTGAAAGTGCGGTTTGAATGTGGACAGTTCGGGTTTGTGAAAGTGCGGTTTGAATGAGGACAGTTCGGGTTTGTGAAAGTGCGGTTTGAATGTGGACAGTTCGGGTTTGTGAAAGTGCGGTTTGAATGAGGACAGTTCGGGTTTGTGAAAGTGCGGTTTGAATGTGGACAGTTCGGGTTTGTGAAAGTGCGGTTTGAATGTGGACAGTTCGGGTTTGTGAAAGTGTGGTTTGAATGAGGACAGTTCGGGTTTGTGAAAGTGCGGTTTGAATGTGGACAGTTCGGGTTTGTGAAAGTGCGGCTTTTTCTGTAGCTGTACCTAATCCATGCAACGGAAATCCAAAGCATTCGTAATATGAAGACGTCAGAATCCTGTTTTCCAAGACATGCAATGTCCCTTGCAAAGTGGATACAGTGAAGGCTGCATTTTAAATAGAAAAAAAATATCCCACTGAATTTCACTAAAGTCCATTACCATTAATTCACTAAGGTCAAGGAAAGCTTTGCAAATGGTCATTGAATTTTGCCTTAGGGATACTCCAGGAATCCTGTTCCGGGAATGACTTACACAGCTTATATTTCACACAAATGACATTTATTAAGCTGGATATTTACTATAAGCTATAAAAGTTACCTGTTAAATATTTTACCCTCTGGGACGGCACTTTCCCACCGTACTTAAGAACTCCAGGATAACCCTTAGGTTTCAGGAACAGTTTTCTAACTGCTGCACCACCTCTTTTTTGCCTGGTTCACTAAAATTGCTTGCCGGAAGCTGTTGGCCACATTGATTTGGTCCCCAGCAGCTCTGTACTTCAACACTAATGTGAGTCGGTCCCACAATGGGAGTGTTTGATTCCTCTGTGTCGATGTACTGTCTGTTTTGCAGTCTACCCAGGGAGAGCTCTAGCAGAACTCATAGACAATAAACAGAAAATATGAGAGCTTTGTTTTTACATACACATTTGTTTAATGGGCTATTTTCACTCAGTGTTTGCCATTGGCAAAATTAAATAGCTACCCAATCAGAACACTGCTCAATCAGAACACTACACCCAATCAAAGCACTACCCAATCAGAACAGTGCCCAATCAGAGCACAACCCAATCAGAACACTATAACCAATCAGAAAATAGAGCAAAAAAACAGTGCCCAGTAACTGGGCCGCGTTCAATCTGAAAACGGTGTGCACCGTTTTGCTATGGTTTCCGGGTTGAACGACATGTTTCCTCAAAACGGCGTGAAACGGTGTGCAACGGGCTTTGAGGTACGTTTTCTCTCGTTTGGTAGGTGTGTCAGGGGTGTTACCCAATCAGCAGCGACGTGTATATAAACCCCGCCGTATTAAAGAGGCAGTGCGCACAATGGATCAAGCTAAAGTCTTTTACAAATGCGTCAACTGCAGCTTGGTGTGTGCAACAATTGAAGGCATTAGAAGACATGTTTGTATCTTTTGCTATTGTATGTACCATTGTGGAGTGACACTTTCATAAACTTTTCTACTCCACTCTACTCCTCTAAATATATAATGGTAAATATTACAATAGCATATCACAACAACAGTGATCAGCAATAATGATAGGCCTAATACTCATAATAAAATAATTAGCTCCTATAGATTTTAACACAGTCTCGAAGGTAAGAAGTGGATTATCCTTCACCTGAAATGTTTGCCTTGTCATCCTGAAATGCGAGTCAAATGTTGGATCACTATACTTAGGAACCACAGTTTCCACATATACCTTCACTCGATTGGGATGTTCTCTGCTATTCTGGACTGCAAGGGCAGTGACTGTAACATCGAGCGTATTTTGGAGTATTAAACACGTATTTAAACCGATTTCATCAGGCTCCGAAAATTCTTCAAAAATGACACAAAGAATGGCCTTCTCAGCTGCCATAGTTGCAACGCTTGCGTAACACAACAGGGTGTTCAACGCACCACCGTTTCCGTTCAAATAAACGTTTTGCTACGGTTTGTCGGGGCTGAACGCAGCCCTGGCCTCTGGCAGACTGCCATTGGCTCAGCTGTCAGCCCACCTGCAGCATTTCACAAATCGGCACTACAGGGCTACACTAGCAGACAGGTGAGGGGAAGCAGTTTTGATGGAGATCGGCTGTTAAAAGAATGCAAAATGGCTTGTGTTAGTGGACCACTGTAGAAGGCTGATTTTTAAAACACAGGCAGACCAAAAGTTGCTTGCTTGTTGGGTAATGGGATCATCAGTTCAGTGTTGTATATCTACATTTTAAAAGCATAATATTTGCAGCTAAAAGTTAAATTTACATCCACACATACCTCTTAGTTAATTTCTCTTTTTCTATCTTTTTGTATAAAAAGTAGCTATTTTTTTTACAATTTATTTTGTAAACCTTTGAAGAAGGATGTGGAACGTACACTTGTCTCAGCGTGTTTTGAAAATGTGATAGCTTTTTGAATTTGAGTTTGAATCCACCCCTGTTTCCACAAGGAATCCTGAATAATGTGTAATGTTGGAACAACTGCGTAGAATTGCAACGCAAACATTTGTAATGTTCTCAATGAAATCATACCCCTTCTTTCAAAAGAACATTTTGTCAGCCTTTTGATAGACTAAATAATACATGACTTCCATGCTTCACCTTAATGAAAACCTGATCACGATTTAGGCTGTTAAAACAATCTCCTGAGTTATTGCTCCTCAGAATTCAGTAGTTGGAAAACGCATCTGCTTAACGAGTAATGTGGAATGCATACAGTGTGAGCAAGATTGATTCATGATGACATTTAATGGCAAAGATAATTTGGAGCCCAAATAGTGGTTTATAATGTTGGAAACAATTTGTACGCTGTTCTCGTATGGTCAAAATATGAGCATTCACCATTTTGTTTGCAAGTATTTTTTTTCCATCCGTGAGCATTTGTTTGCGCTTGTGACCCACTGTATGCATTGGTGGGAAAGAGTGGTCCCCATGACAGACCTGAGAAGAATTCAATCGAGCGGCGCACTGTAGGGTTTTTTACGGAACTGGGTTTGATCGATGAAGCTGCGCACAGTGAGGAATCCAGCCGGTAATGGCCAAAGCTGTGGGGGCGTCGTTTTTGTGATGATGTAGTGATACATGCTCTCATAGCTGCCACTGATTGGGCAGAGGGAGAGACTACAGAGACTATGCACGACAGGCCTTTTATAACAGCGCCATGTGCTCAGCTGTTTGATCAGGGCCCCCTTTGGCTGTTTGGCTCTCAAAGAACCAGAGCCACGAGGGGCCACACATGGCGTCTGCTCAGGATGAAGAGTGAACAGCAGTGGTTGGTAAATTTACAGACAGGGAAATTATGCATTGCTGTGATTGATGACTTTTTTGAACAGGGTAATAATGCATAGCTGTGTTTGGTGATATTTACAAACAGGGTAATAATGTATAGCAGTGATCGGTTATATAAACAGGGAAACAGGAAATTGCTGCTTTTTACACAGGGTGAAAATGTTCTCGGTCCGGACATGTTTCTGGTTTCAGCATTCTAGTGTACAGTATGCATCTGTGTATATCTATGCATGTGTTCGTATGTATGCACACAGCTTTATTGCCCTTACACTCATTGCTGTCTGAATGTGCTTTTGCTGTCTTCGTGTAAACTGTGTGTCCTGACACGTCCCAACGCATGTCTTCCGTTGTTTAGGCAAAGGCAGCTCCAGCATCTCCTCCGACTTGAGTTCAAGTACAGATCACACGTCCACCAAAGTCCCAAAGAATGCAGCTACCAGCGAAGGTAAGCACATGGTCCTCGTTAGACGTCTCCCCCAACCCCTGATCTTTTTCTTTTTACTTTAGCTTTGACTATTTCTGGGAGGGGGAAAAAAAAAAAAAAAAAAACATTTAGCATTTTTGGAAATGCCTTAAAGTGAAAACAAACTGGCCGAGGCCATCGCTGTTGACAAGTGCTGGCCTCTCCGTGGAGAAAAACCCCCCTTGTCTTTAACGAGGGAAGTATGTTTTTCCCAAGTCCAGTGTAATATTAGGACCTGAACATTTCCTGTGCGTGTGCGCACGTTTGCGTGCATGCGTGTGTGCGTGTGAGGGAGAGAGAAAGCGAGCGTGTGAGAAACAACAAGAGAGGAAAAGAGGACAGGGGAAAGAGGGATAAGGCCTGCGAGAAAAAGTGTGCGTGATTGTGAGAGACGTAAGGAGGAGAGAAAGAGGAAAAATAGTTGCAAATGAGAACACTAAGTCTTGTTCCTTTGTGTAGGAGAGATCTGGTCTGGTCTGTTTTTGTGCACACTTACTATGGCTTCGATCGTTTCCCCCGTGCGTCATTCCACACGCAATTCTTACATAAATATTTCTAAAAAAGAGAACTGTAGCAGTTGGTCATGTAAAGGAATACCACCTAGTGCAGTGCATTGTGGGCAGGAGCAGAGCTTTGAAAAACCAAACATGTTCAACGGTGTGGAATTTCTGTGGGTCTCCGTGGCACGGCATGTGACGACTGCTCATAGCGGGACTTAGATTGTTTGTTGCCCTTGTCATATTTCCGCTGCTTTTAATGTCCACGGTATGGAATTACACGGCTGATTGTAGTAAATGAGTCTGGGGTGTGAGCTTTGTGTATTTCTGGTGCAGGTTGGAACATGGAGGGTTAAAAATTCAGTGTAAGCATGAGCTCATTCTCTGTACTATTTATCAAAGTTGATCTTGCTTCGCTGCCAAAATGTAAGATCTTTGGAAGTCAATAGCTTTGGTCCAAATCATTGTAATATAATATATAATAATGTAATGTAATATTTTCTTAGCTTAGTGTTAGTTTATTGTTGAACTGACACTTACGATCTTATCATGCTTTTAATTGTAGCATTGTGCTTCGGTATCAGACGCATCTATGCCTGGCTATAGAACAGGTTCTTACATAGTTTTGTCGACAGACTTTCTTCTATGGAGATGCCATTCATTTTGGACGAGGGAGCCAGTGCAAGCTGAAATGAAAACAATATACAATCAGGGAAGCTCTTCTGGGCCAAGAACTCCAGCGCTCACATTGGCAGGCTTCGTGTCTAGAACCTGTTCTGTTTTCTTGGTGCTTTAAAAACACATGTACACACACACACACACACACACACTTACAAACTCATGTAAATGTAGTCATACACGCATGCAAACGCACACGTACAAACACACGCGCACACACCACACACACACACAGTTTCCTGGCCTTTCGATAGCGGCCCTTGTAGTCTATTCCGGGTCCACCCATAATCCCATAATTTGTCTTCCTGGACTTGGCGGCACCAGAATAATAGCAAGGAGGCGCGGAATCTCCTCAAAACAACCCAGTAATGCCCAGTCAGCCAGCTTTGCAGGGGTGCCGTTCCCTACAAACGGCCGCCTCAGTCCTCAATCTGTGGTTTTAATGGCTGTACTGAACATCAAATTAGCAGGCAGGGCTCCCTACTAGAGCTTCCACATTTGGGCTGGAAGCTCTGTCCTTTGCCTGGCCCCTCAGTAGACACACAGGAGTCAGATTGACAGCTGTCAGTCAAATGAGAAAATGAGAAAAATCCTGTGATACTTTCACTCAGCAGCATACATGCTCCAGGAAAGATCCGGTCTTTTTTTAGCTCCTTGCGTTTCGGGATCTTCTTCACCGCGAGCGTGAGACACCGCGGCCACAAGAGAACGAAAGCAAACAAACAAAAAACGCTAGCTCGGGCTGCTAATTATTGTTTTACTCGGGAACTCGCTCGTCAGATTTTTACAGGGGAGCGCAGCGTTTGTTTCCCATCGGGTTGTACTATTTTCTGCGCGAGCCACGGTTTTGCGGTCTCGCTCGGTATCTCACTCAGATCGCATCTGTTCCATGTGGGCTTTCATCGTGCAGCGGGCTGACAGGAATGTTATCTGTAGCAATGGGAAATAGCTCTTTGCGTCTTGCCTTAGGCCAGGGGTCCTCAATCTTATCCAGAAAAGGGCTGGTGTGGGTGCAGGCTTTTGTTTTCCAACCAAGCAGTTACACACCTGATTCTACTAATCAAGGTCCTTAGCAAAGACTCTATTGATTGATAAGTAAAATCAGTTGTGTTACTGCTTGGTTGGAACAAAAGCCTGCACCCACACCGGCCCTTTCTGGATAAAAGGAATTGCTCACTTTTGCTGGCCTTGTAATGTGATGCTGTACCTCATTTACCATTTTGTGCAGGCCTAGTATATATATATATCAGTGGCGGCTCCTGAGCTGAAAATTGGGGAGGCAGAAAACTTCCCTTTAAACTGATTATTGGTCTTAATCATTTTTCAATCAGTTTCCTTGATTAACAATAGGCTACATCAGCGTTTAATTCACAAATTACTCAATGCCATCAAATGTAGCCAGTTCTCCTCAATTAGGCTATTAGGCAAGTAATAAAATTATTTTAACTTGCATCGCAAAATTGTGCACATTTTAATCAACATTATAATTGTGGATACATGTGCTCTTCGTTCTCCGCACTCTTAATTCCGAAAATATCCATGGAAATTAAACGATCTTAAAGCTCAGCTTTTGTTAGATAATTTTTTTAATTATTTTTTAAAAATAATCTAACAAAAGATGAGGTTGTGCTAAACCTGCAATAAAAAAGAATCTAACAAAAGCTGAGCTTTCAGATCGTTTAATTTCCATGAATATTTTCGTAATTAAGAGTGCGGAGAACGAAGAGCACATGTATCCACAATTATAATGTTGATTAAAATGTGCACAATTATGCGATGCAAGTGAAAATAATTTTATTACTTGCCTAATAGCCTCATTGAGAAGAACTGGCTACATTTGATGGCATTGAGTAATTGGTGAATTAAACGCTGATGTAGCCTATTGTTAATCAAGGAAACTGATTGAAAAATGATTAAGACCAATAATCAGTTTAAAGGGAAGTTTTCTGCCTCCCCAATTTTCAGCTCAGGAGCCGCCACTGATATATATATATATATATATATATATATACTGCTAGTTCCTTGCTCAAGTGTGTCTGCAGCCCTTAATTTACAAGCAAGAAGATTGGTCCTTGCCAAATTAAGGACCGCTGCCCATTAAATGGATGGGGAACGGTGTGCTGCAGAAAACTGAAAATACCATTCACGTCTGCTGGATCGCGTCATAGAAGCGTGTCTAGTCTCTAATGCCCACTTAACTGCTGCTAAATCCGATGGAGGATGGAAGGAGGGAGGAAATGAGAGAGCGAGAGAGTGTATGACCGCCCGTTTATAAGGGGAAACAGGATGCGGTTGGTCCACGACGTGCCGCTCCGTGCACTGATTTTCCCCTGTTTTTCCATTCCCGTCTCCTGTGGCCTTAACCCAGAAGATAATCCTGGATTTGTATCAGTTGTGAATGCTGTCCCACACAGGCTCATTGTGTGGAATGCAATATCTCCTGGCCTGCATCTGGCTTGGCACCCAGACCCTTGAGATGGTGGGCTCAGACTGTGTCATTTTCAGGAATGTGTGACCCTGATCCTGCAGACTCCAGGCACTACAAAACCTAGTCAGTCTAATTCAGACTTTTTGTCTCCTATGTGGGAGAGCTTGGTGATTTCATTACATGGAAGCTAGTGCTCTGTCCTATAGGTGATTGGCTGCTGATTTGCAATACAATACTGTCTGCTATCTGATATCCCTTAATTTGGGTTTGGTGGCTGTGTGGAGTTAACCCTTTCATGCATGGAGTCCACTACAGTGGACAGGCTTTTCAAAGTCTACTTTAACATAGTCAAAAACATTTGTGATCTCCAAAAAAATATCAGAGCAGATTCCTTTGCATCTTTGCCTAAATTTTGATATGCTCCATCTTGTTACATTTTATTGGCTTTTTTAGTTTTGATACAGTGAAGGTCAAAATGGCAGGTGGAGGTGGAAACATACAAACTCCCTCTAGTGTAGCTGTGAAAACCTTCTATTCCTAGAGATTAGATCATGTTAAAAAATATATATTCTTATTAGGGAATATGCAAGGAGCAGAATTAGTTATATTTGTAACAAAAAATTACTTAGTTCATGAATTAGTTCTTGTATTGTATATGAAAAACCTTATGTCCACTGAAGTGGACATCATGCATTAAGAGTTGCAATCTGCATGTGTGGTCTATGTTTTCAAGGGGCCATTTGGGGCACATTTCTGTGACCTAGGCGGGTGAAACACATGTGGAGTTCGATGTGAAAAAAAATATTGCTCTGTTTTGTAATAATTCATGCATGAAAGGGTTAAAAGGTGCACTATGCAGGATTTTTACCTTGAAAATATTCTAAAATAACCACACTGTCATATCTGTGATGCACTGGCAATCTCTGTCTTTGAGCACGTTTGCTGCATACCTGTGCTCCTCTGTCTGTATTTGTTATTGTTCTAAATGTGTTTGGGACATTTCTGGATGGGGAGAGGTGGGTGTGGCTACAGAGCCTGTGGGGTGGGATCGGGTTTCAGCGGAGCGTTTGTAGCTAGCTAGCTACTGCATTGGCGGAGGTGAGGAAGCGCAAGTACAGTGAAGCCAAATGACAAGCCGACAGGGTGCGTCCAAGAAGCAGAGTTAACCTAGGATTTCCTTTTCTTCGACGGAGACGGCTGAAGTTTAGCAAGGGGATGAAATGTGACATGGAGTTTGTTTTTTTGTTGGACATGTAAGTAGCATTACCTCTTGCTATCCAGCTACCCATTTCGGGTACCGTGAGTGGGCGGGGTTCAGGACAGAGGAGACCTCTTTGATTGGACCTTGTACAGCAAGGCTAAAAATTCTACATAGTACACATTTAAAGGACCACAATGTCTCTAATGAGTGTTCACCAGAATATAGCTTTGGGAAAACTAAGGTTTCAAGAACCCCAAAAATGAATGAAGGCACCATATGTTATCAATGACCCGCTGATATAAACCAAACCCAGTTTTTCAACCAATTTGACATTCCCAACCACATTTGTTGACCAACCCTATCACTAAGACATCCTGCATCAATTCCCTCAATTAAGGACAGGAATTTAAAGAAATTTAAATAACGTTTCCTTGTAAAATAAAAAAAGGAAATAACGAGACAATTTCAACAAGTTTCTCTGTCCCCGTTGCCAGTCGGTTCTCCTCTTCTCTCAGCAGTTCAGCCATGTCGTCATTGTGCCGGGGGAATACACCGCACGCATAGCTGGCTAACACTGATAGCAGGTGCCTGACTGACCACAGGAGTCCCTATTACACAATGAGACTGAGAAAAATATCCTGCCAAAACGAGACACCTCCCCGCCTGGGCAATGTTGTTGTGGGCAGATGTGCGTTGCGTTACGGGACTAAATTGGCTGTGGCACAGTCAGAATCCAGTCAGAATTTGCTCCCTTAAATCCTTTACCTCAGGTGCTCTGGTAGAAATCTGGCTGTATAAATGGATTATGGGATACATGAGATGTAAACCACAAGCACTGTGGGCTGACCTAGTTTTAGGCATTTGCTAAGCAAGGAAATAATACACATTTTCATTTCTTAATGGTGTTACCAGGAATTAGGCCTACTACTGGTTACAGCCACCAGGAATTAGGCCTACTACTGGTTACACCAACCAGGAATTAGGCCTACTGGTTACCAGAGGTGGAAATCCAGGGGACATAAAGTAAAAAAGGTCCTACCATGTGTTTCTTCCACCCATAGACTCAGCCAGCTGGTTTCACTAATTAGTTCTACCTCCTCACTGAAGAATTATGTTAATTAGCAAATCCAGGTGATGGGAGCAAAATACTGGGGAGGACTTTTACTTTGTGTCTCTTGGATTTCCACCTCTGCCGGTTACGCCATTAAGAACTAATACTGGTTTTCGAGACAGGATGCTCCGATGTCTTGGTTCTTCCGGTCTGGGTCACTCCCTGTCTTGACTCTGTCCTCTGCATCCTGCCATCAGAGCAGGTCTTAAAAAATGAATCGCCAGTGTTTTTAGAACCATCCTGAATAATTGCATTTGTTATGGCTCAGCGGGTGAGTTGTTTGAGTTGTCTGAAAGAGTTAGCCTTCCTTTTAACATCTGTGTTGATTTAAATTCCATCTCAAAATATGATGAATTCCTAAACTCCTTTGGGATGATGGTAAAAAAAGAGCAACTGCGCTGCAAACCTTACTGTAGGTTAACAGCCCCAGTTCGAGGCATGACATACAATATTTATCTATTTCATCGGCAAATTACATTTCCAGGGATATTTACTGTCGAAGACACAACAGAGGTTTATTCAATTAAAACGGGACCCGTGTTTCTTTTACCACAGCTATTGTCTTTGCCCTTCACTTTATTTGAAATAACTTTTCAGCATGAGTAATGTGGCTATATGATAAATAACAAATTTTATAATGTCTGCTTTTCATGCCTTTTTTAAAAAAGTTCTAAGAATTGAAGGAGGATAAACAAGGACCTTTTATTTGACTTGCCTTGCCCAAATTTCCGTGCTGACAGATGTTAAGAGACCATTAAGGGCAATAAAATGGCTTTGGACTCCCAGCAGTAGTAGAACTCCTCCAGTAGAGGAGGGTCTTATTCCCAGAGATGCTAGACCTGAGCACGGCACGGGATGACGCACAGCTTACCTTTAAACGCCCCTGGCTTTGGCACAGCGAGGAGCTGGCTGCTCTCTCGCAGCTGTCCGGGAGCGTGATCGACGGGTCTCTGGCACGGCCGCCTGGCCGTCTTCCGTCAGCGTCCAGCGCCCGAAGATAATTCACAGCATGCGCAACACCGCGTTTCGCCTTTTTTCATCTGAGAATACAAACAGTTTTTTTTTAATGAGGCACGTAGGAATAACTCGGTTCACATATAGCCATTTTTACGCCATCCTGGAGAGAACTCGAGCTGGAAAAGAGATTATTTTATCTGCCGTGTTGAATGTGGAATATTAATTAAGAAGTGCTCTCAAGCTGTTAAGGTTTTTAGTCCAAGCTCAGCCACGGGCCTACAGACTTAGCATTGTTAGCTTGAGGCTGGTCTGTGTTGTTATTCGACTGTGACAGTCCTTATGGAAATGGTATATACTGCAATATATTATAAATATGTAGACCTATGTGGAAAATATAATGATAAATATATTTCACAGTGAGTGATTTGTACAAGTTCTCCTGTGGTACCTTGTGTAGTCACTTCAGAATCCACCAATGTACAGCTTTGGGGTACTTTGCTTACGCGTAAGTAGCAGAACTGTACAACTGGTGTTGTGGAAAATAACTGGTGTTATTTTGGAATGTCGCATGTCCATGGTCAGTTGAGGTGGCATCGAAGACGCCATTGATGGAATGGAATGCCGCTTTTATATTCTTTTTTCAAAACCCGGTGAAGACCCGTTGGCACGGAAAGGCATGTGGTATCACTTCCAGAGGTCAGATTTATAAACCCCGCAGGATTGTGTCTGAATGACTGGGGAAGCCCTGCATTCTGGGCCGTCTCAGGCCATCTCAGGCTCCGCTTCGTTCGGCTTACCATGTTTTTTTTTTCTGCGCTTTTAAACTTTCGGTCCATGATATATTTGCTGAGCAGGCGTCTGTTTCCAGCATGCTTTCCATGGCTTGCATTTCAGATATTATCCATTCTTACAGCTGGCCCAGTTTCATACTTACAACTGCATGCCGCCAGTAATATTTGCTATGATTACATCATCTTTAAGGGGAGAAAAAAAAGATGTACATTTTGTTCTAGTGTATAGTACTTCAAAGATGTTCCAAAGAAGGCTGCATCACTGGTTGAGTTAAGGGGTAATGCTTCGCTGAGGAGCCACGACTTGAGATTTAGGGTCATGAATGTGAGGGTGCAATGCAAGCGTTTCTTAAGCCGCCAAGTACACTGCAAAAAAATGTCTTAAGAAGTGTTTTAGTCTTGTAATGAGACTTAAAATCATATTTTCTCTCCTCAAAAGTGGAAAATATTAGCTTGTTACTTTTTACTTGACAAGTGAAATTATCTTACCCCACTGGCAAATCTTGAAATGAGTAAAAATATCTCACCCCACTGGCAGATAGTTTGTTTTATTTAGCAAAAAAGTGACAGAAATAAGATTAAGTCTAAATATAAGATTAAAATGCTTGTTAAGATTTGTTTATTTGCCGTGCATTTTAATAGACAAACACCAGTACAAGGAGCGCACTGAAAACCGTTCAGTTTTATTTTGACGTTTGACCTACGGCACGAGCGCTGCTATAAAAGTAAATGTATGCACTTAATGTACGTCGCTTTGGATAAAAGCGTCTGCTAAATGAATGTAATGTAATGTAATGTAAACTATATTCTTATCACATAATTGGGAGGATGTGAGCCGTGCCTTTTCAGCTATCGTGTCCGGGGAAGTGCAGTAGTAGCAGGCAAATCACATGAAAAATTACAAACAAAGACTGGAAACTGAACGACTCCCTGAATCCAAGGAAGGGATCCCCATTTCACTTGTCAAATACTATAAATCTCCTTGCAAACGCAATGGAAAATCGGTTTTGAATTACATTTGTTGTTGTGCTCCAGCTGATTTACGTTGCAGTAATTGCCTGGTAGCGCAAGAGGAAAGAACAAGGAGAACGAGTGTGAAAATGGCAAGTGCTACGGGCACCAGACAGTGGTCAACTCCACATGGCTATCCCACCACAAGGAAGGAATAAGCACTTATTTGGCCAGTGCCGAAAAAACTTCACTCAACTGGATCAACTTAGCAATCATAATACCGCAGGCTAATTCCTGCTTTTTGGGGAGGAGAGTTGATAAGACATAGAGCTTTTTGAAGTAAGAGTTTGGTTTGAGTTCCGATCATTTTGCGAGATTTAATATGGAATATAAGAGTCCCCGAGAGTCCTTTGCGTCTGTTTTTGCTTAAGGTCATTGTCTGGTACCGCCAAACATGCATTTGAATGAGACCCAGACATATGTCTGATGCTGCTCCACCTGTAGTCTGTAGGCTGTGGGTCACGGTCAACCATCTGTGTCCACCAGTGGGGAGGGTCCGGGGTGTTAGGGGAGTGGGTGGTTGGTTTTACCTGTGGTCAACCTCAACCTCAAACGTGATCTGTTGGCTTTGGAAACAAGCAGGTGGTCTGTTGTTGTGTGTAGGCGCACTACAGCCAGGTCTGAATTCTGATTATGTCTTCCTCTGTGGGAGAGATGGAGAGAGTGATAAATCAGCCTCCCGACCGAAGAAATACAGGTCACAGGGGGAAGAAGCAGAGCGGGGGAGTGGCCAGTTGTAAGATGGAGGAGAAAGAAGAAAAACATGGTTTCCAAATGCAGAAGACATTTATTGGGTCCGAGATTAAAATTCGCAAAAATTAGAATTTTAGGGTGTTATTTATTGTATGCATGATCGTTCATAAGAGCACTATAACTTACAACTCCTTTGTGAGTAGTGCATGACACCTTTATAAGAACTACATTCATAAATGCTTATGTCAAGAACTCTAAATGGGTATGTGGAGTGTAACGTCAGTCTTTCTGCATGGAGGGAGGGAGGGAGAGAGAGAGAGAGAGAGAGGGATCATTTAAAACCAGCTTTATTGTCACAGTTCAACAACGTGTACAAATGACGCTCCGAATTAAATCACAAGGGCAAAGAAAACAAGAGGATAGAGACAGAGACAGACAGACAGACAGAGAGAGAGACAGACAGACAGAGAGAGAGAGAGAGAGAGAGAGAGAGCGAGAGACTCCAGGCGGTGGGAAACATTGAATGCCCACTTCCTTGTTAGCATTGGCTTGGGTCCAGCAGTCTGCCTCTGCTTCCTGTAGGACAGGAAACCGTGGGTACAATCCTCACCAGAGCTCTTTACTGAAACTTTGCAGTTTTAGGACTAACAATGTTCTTGGCCCTGCAATGCTAAAACCGCCACCACCTACCCCACCCACCCACCCACCTTGAGTACCCATCCACCCACCTCGAGTACCCACCCACCTCGGGTACCCATCCACCCACCTCGAGTACCCACCCACCTCGGGTACCCATCCACCCACCTCGAGTACCCACCCACCTCGGGTACCCATCCACCCACCTCGAGTATACCATCCATGCGAAATCAAGGCCTGCTGTCCCGCGTGTGGGGTCTCACTACTTGCACAAGTTCTCGATCGGTCAATGGTCCCCGTGACCGTATTTGCGAAGAAGCCATCAACACAGTCCCCCCCCCTTTCCTCATCCCCAAAGCTCCGGTCCTTGCGGGGTTACAACCCTTCTGCCGCAAGCAGCCTCACATTCCAAACATTTTTCCAATTCTTCACGTGGAAGAAATTAAACAATGTTTGGCCTGCGAGACCGTGTGTGTGGATGCAGGCTTTTACTCACATAGACCTTAGCTCACGCTTCCTTAGTCACCCTAGAGAGAGCTCCTGCCTTACTCTGTTGTCGTTGTCTTTAACTTTGAGTAATAATGGAGAAAGACCCCCCCCCCCCCCCATTTTCCGATGTATGCGCTGGCTTCATTTTATAACAAAAAAAAACATATTCCTCCATGCTGAATCACTCATATATCAGACCACAGTGAAACGTTTTCTCCAAGGACGCACGAGCATTCCGCGGCTGTAGCTTATGACTTTATTATTAAAAATATTAGATCAAATCAATGATCGGGCTAATTAATTAATTAAGAGCAGAAGTTGGGGGCTGCTGGGTGGGTCAGCCTGTTAAGGCGCTGGTTCTCATGTGTGGATGGGCCCCATGGGGGGGGGGGGGGGGTGTCTAATCTGGATCATGTAAGTGGTGGCTGTGGACGGACAGCCCCACAGAGAGGGGGGGGGGGGTTGTGCGTCCACAGCTGATATCACAGAGCACCATTAACCCAAGGGGGATGGTGGGGTCTGTGACATCACAGAGCACCATTAACCCAAGGGGGATGGTGGGGTCTGTGACATCACAGAGCACCATTAACCCAAGGGGGATGGTGGGGTCTGTGACATCACAGAGCACCATTAACCCAAAGGACCCCTTGGTTGATCTGGCACAGACGGAAGGACACCGATGAAATGCAAAAACTCAGGGAAAGCGATTGGTTGGATGCACGTGTCGTGCAGCAGTTAGCAAGGCCTTGTCGGCCTACGCGTTAAAATGCTCGTCACTCCTAAAATAACTCATACCCAGGGGTCTTTCGGTTCCAGGTTAGCATTGGTTTTTACGCTTCATCGTCACAGCGTAGGCTTTAAGTCAGTGATCATAGTAAACCCTTTCTTAGCAGGCCAGCTCTGCACGGTCTTTGGCAGAGAAGTGAAAGCGTACAGGCCCTAGATACTTTCGCTGCCGTTTCACGATAATGAAAGGAAAACATCGGGCCCACTCCTCTATGCACGGCGAGCCTCTCGCTCTTGCGGCAGCTACTGTCTGGGAGCTTAATTACGACGTACGTTTGATCGTCGCCGACGCAGTTTCGGTTCCTCGTTTCTTCCTGCCGTCGGAGAAGAAGAAGGAGAGGAAAACGGAGAGAGAAACTGGATAGATTTTTATCGGCGCGTGTTCAAGTGTAATTACTCTCGCTGGCCTTGTTACTCTGCTGGAAGCAATCATTAGCCATCGTTCTAGACATCTCCAAAGCGGCACATGTTTTTTTTTTTTTTGTTGTTGCTGTAATCCCCTGCGTCAGATGGCAAAGAGCTCAAAGGCAGCCGTGTAGAAGCTTCCGGCAGCTCTGCACCATCCTGTTGTTAGGGCTCTCCGGAAAACAGGCCTCAAATCCATAAAATGCGGGAGAGTGTTCAATGCATTGCTGAGTAGTGGTCGGATCGAAGTGCAAAAGCAGGGATAGGCTTAAGCTTTTTTTTTTTTTTACTGCATGCGGACCGGGAAACAGCTGTTTGTGTGATCTAGGATTGCGTAGGAAGACGAACAAGGAACAACGGGCTCTCAATTATTTGAGTAATAAGTTCAAAGCAGTCAAACAGCTGTTGAAAACATCAAAGCCGTTTTGTTCCTAGAGCTCTCTCCAGCTGCCACGCCCCTCCCTAATGTGAATATCTGGAGATGGTTTTCAGGGGAATCAGTCCATCAATTAAAGCAGCCTATTGTTGGGTTTTCTTTAACAGTGCCAAACTACGTAGAGATGTGCAAGCCATTTACTGTGGTCTACTGTATTAACAGGTGACCCTCAATCCGACGTGCGTAACATTTCCCTGTAAACGTCGTTTTTTTTCCAAAAATTCCCATCACGGCAGTGTGTCTGTTTTCTCGACTGCTCCTAGGACTAATGCCAACTCCAGCTGGGCCGCGATTTTTTACGTTCGCATACGTGCTTTTAAACACTTTATATTTATCCACGGAGACTGGATCTTTTTATACTCTGTCTTAGGAAAAAAAAAGGATTCCTGTGGGTTCGTGCAACCCTCAAGAAAACAAACACCCGCTCTACCCAGAATTCTCACCGTCGCTCACAAATTCAAGGTGTCGGTTCGACGAGTGCTGACTGTGCTTGTCGTGGGGAGGGGGGAGGAGGTGGGGGGGGGGGGGGGGCTGGTGAGGCAAGCTTGGCTGATGTTGCTCTCGAGTAGAGGTGGAAGGTCCAGGGGTCAGAAGGTAAAAGTCCTGCCGTGAGTTTCTTCCACCCATGAACTCAGCCAGCTGATTTCACTAATTATAGTTCTACCTCTTGGCTGATGAATTGTGCTAATTAGCAAATCCAGGTGATTGGAACCAAACAGTGGGGAGAACTTTTACTTTTCTGAACCTTGATTTTGCACCTCTGCTGCTGAGTGCCAGAAATGACGCAGGGAAACTCGGGAGTGCATTTATGGGTCCTGAACAAACCTTGGCGTGCCCCAGCTCGGTCATGTGACCTTGCAGCGCCAGCGCTGGTGTTATTCACGAGTCAGGACGTGACTGAAGAGTAGCGCTGAGATCATGTTATGCCTCCACAACAGGACGTGGCTGACTGACTGTCCGCATTCTGGCGATTACGTCCGTGCGTGTGGAGAGAGGCAACCTGCGCAAAGCCGACGGGAGATTGTCAGCAGGCTGGCCATAATTCCGGGCTCTTCCTGAAAGAGGTTGTTTTCTTCAAAAAAAAGTGGCAGCAATTACACGGTCTGGAACCACCGCTAACCGCCCCTCACCCCCCGACTGGGGCGCAGTCTGCGACCTATCGCGTCGGTTGGTCGTGGCGGAACCTTCCGGCGGTTCTCCACAGCTCCCGGAATGTGAACCCACCAGCTGGCCTGAGCGCAGGCTGCTCTAAATGTGAGGCCGGTTATCGTATTTCTGAAGAAAAGGGGCAGGTGAGCTCACGCGATGCGGGCTGGCGCCGTGTTGCCGTGGCGCTGTTTTCACCATTCTAACGCCACAAAACCATAAACATACTCTCAACACTGAAAGCCTCAATCCTTAAGGAAAAATTTGACTGTAACTAGAATTGCTTTGGTTAAAAAAAAAAAAATTACTTGAATCATAGACAGCGTACCAACACTGCCATTTAAAAATGGTCATAGCATAAAATGTGTCTTATAGGCAGTCATTTCACAAGAGGTTTACTCAAACTGTGTCCATAATTTTCTCCCATTTGTTCTGCTTACTGACACGGTAGATACAGTATGATTATGAGGTGCTGACAGATGTATAAATATCTATGGCATTCTCCCCACATAGAAATTAGCATGCGGTCGCTCCCCCGATATCAGTGTTAAAAGTGTCAGTTCTGCCATAAATAAGAGCCTCCATTTTTCTCTGTCAGTGGTTGTATGTTTTGCCCATCGATTTGACTAATTCATCATAAATGATTGACACGAGAGCCTGAAGCCAGCTGAGCGCCCAGTGACCCCCCAGTATCACGGATACATCAGAAGGAGAAGAGATGCCAGCAATTTAGTGACGAGTCACCATCGCGTGTAGTCACACAGTGATAATGTACTTGGGTTTTACGACCGGCCAAACCCACAGGGAGGTCCAGTTGTTATAGTCTGGAGTGTCTAGTTCCTCCAAAGCTATACGTTTAGTGATTTAGGCCATTGAGCTTGCTCCTCCAGACGAATGGGACAAATCCCACAAGACGGCATCTGCATCCCGGCGTAGATTGTGCATGGCACGGCTTGGATTACTTCCCTAAGTAGTCACACATGCCATGTACTCACCGTGTAACAGTAACCTTATAGCCTAACATTGAAAAGTTATACATTCCCTCTGAGTCCCGGAATAGTATGGCGGACTAGTAGTCGCTTTTCGCAGAAATACTCTCGTCGAGCTTCGGCTCGTTGCGATAAGGTGAGCGAGGTCACCCGCACTGCGTTCTGCGTCAGACGTTGACGGTCCTCGGGAAACAAGCTCGGCAGAGGTGCAAAAATCCAGGGGTCAGAAAGTGAAACTCCTGCCGTGTTTTGCTTCCACCCCGTGAACTCAGCCAGCCGCCGATTACACTAATTAAGTTCTACCTCCTGGCTGCGGAATTGCGCGAATTAGCGAATCCAGGTGATGATCGGAATAAAATACGGGGGAGGACTTTTAACTTTCTGAACCTGGGGTTTCACACCTCAGAAAGCTCAGGTACTAAACCGCGTGCAGGGCCTCCGCTGCAGTGGTCCGAGCCCGGTGAGAGGCTAGGCCCAGCGGCCAGCCGGAAAGGAAGCGCACTCTCTTTCTCTCTGACTGGCAGCGGTGTTATTTCAAGGTTGGTGAAGAAGGAGAGAAGCGGGACGGCTCCTCCCGCGTCAGCGTGGAAGAATTTGTCCTCCCCGACGGTGGGAGAGAGAGCGCAGTGCGGTAGAGCGTTTTTTTTTTTTTTTTTTTTACGAGGGAAGACGCTCCAGCTTCTTATTACCGTAAACACAGCAGGCCCAGACCGCTTGCCAAAGCTTTTCATTTTTGTTCCTCGGGGGGAACCAAAACAAGGTACAAATGAAAAATTGGTTCTGCGTGTAAATTGAAAACGATTTTAAAAAAAGAGCTCAGGAACGGTATCGCTGTCGACATGGCAATCAATCTTCAATCTGAAACTTTATGTTGGTTCAGCTTACGTTGATGTTTTTGCAAGTGCGGTACGGACACAGGATTGTGATTGACATGGGCAGAGTGTGGCGAAGCCTCCGCTCTCCCGTGATTGGCAGCTGAGCCATCGGTGTCCAGCTGCTCCTTGAGTCTGCGGAAATTCGGCTCTGTTTGGGGGGTCACCCATCCCCCACATAGAGTGAGGAATAAACACCCCCCCCCAAAAAAAGCTGCGCAGCTAGAATCTGCAGGAGAAACTCGATCGCTCTGTCTGGAGAGCAAGGAGGAGGGGAGTGGAGGGTGAAGTGGAGTTCACTGTGAGAGACACACACACACACACACACACACACACGGGACACACCAAGAGGCTCCGAGAGACGGGGGTGCAGAGAGGGAGGGAGGGAATCTGTGCAGAGTGCGATAAGAGTGTGATCCCCTACACTGCCCCCCCCCCGCCCTTGTTGAAAACCTGGGGCCTACAGGTTCTGAATGATTCTGAGGGTACCTCCCTGTTTGCCATGGTTACAGTTTGGGCCAACGTTTGTCAATGGGACTCAAGTCGGTTGGCAGTGATGGCTCATTAATGACCTCTATGTCCACCTTCCACAAAGCTCTCAAAGCTACGCCTTCACTCGGAATACCGACAAGCAGTTTCGCCCCGTTGTCCCGGCAACACCGACACGTTCCGTCTGCAGTAATCTCAGTGAAAGGCTTCCGATCAATACCCAAGCTCAGGCCAAAGTGGCATTAGTCATCATCATAGGTATACGTCTCATGGGGCTGCGAAGGAAAGCCAGCATCGACTGTGTGTTTTTTCCATTCATGTGGATGCAGAGGGGAACGGTATACGTGTTGTCTAACAGGATTTGTTCCATTGCACATTGGCGGACAGGAGAGCGGAAGCGTGTTATCATGCAACGTGCTGTCTCCCCGTATCCACTATTTGTAATTACAAAGCGTTCCCCAGTACTCGCGTACTCCATGTACCAGTGATGAGCTCTGTTCTGCAGCAGAAAGCCCCGCCCCGGCACCCTTTCTGAGAAAAAGCCCGCTTGCGTACGCGAGGAGCAAGGTTCTGATTTGCAGTTAGGCTATATAGCGAATGGCTTTTTACTAAGCTGACTTCCTGCAGTAAATTTTGAGCAGTAAAAAAAGGAATGCGCCGAGCACTTTCGCTATCTTTCAGAAATCGGGAGGGTGGACGAATAGGGGGCGCAGCGGGGGAAAATTGGGAGGGTGGACGAATTGGGGGCGCAGCGGGGGGTGGGGGGGGGGGGTTGGTTGGGTTGAGGCTGGTGCAGTAGGAGGTGTGCGGAACGAGGAAAGTGTGCAACGGGGTTCACAGTTTCCCTCTGAGAGAACGCTAAGCCTGATCCGAACACTAAAACAACAACAAGAGAAAAAAAATGTTCCAACTTCTCTGGTAGCAAGCGGCTAACTCCTCCTGCTGTGAGTTGGGAAATTGCCATTTAATAATATCACGGGTCATAATTCTGCTCTATTTCCCTTTAATACCACTGAGGGTAATATACGGTCCGACCTGAACACCTGACTGGGTCTTGGGCCGCGGGCCGCACATTCCTCCGTAAGGGGCGCGGTGCAAGGCGCACGATAAAATCGAGGCCTTGTTCTGGAACGCGAGTACTGGAACAGTTTTCTCTGGCGGGTGCTGGTTGAGTGAGAGAGATTGAGAGAGTGATTGAGAGAGAGAGAGAGAGAGAGAGAGAGAGAGAGTGAGTGAGTGAATGAGTCAGTGTGTGAGTGAGTGAGTGAGTGAGTGAATGAGTGACTGAGTGAGTGACTGAGTGAGTGAGTGAGTGAGTGAATGAGTCAGTGTGTGAGTGAGTGAATGAGTGAGTGAGACAGAGAGAGTGAGTGAGTGAGTGAGTGAATGAATGAGTGAGGGAGGGAGTGAGTGACAAAGTGAGTGAGTGAGTGAATGAGTGAGTGAGGTGAGTGACTGAATGAGTGAGTGAGGTGAGTGAGTGAATGAGTCAGTGTGTGAGTGAATGAGTGACTGAGTGAGTGAATGAGTCAGTGAGTGAGTGAGTGAATGAGTGAGTGAGACAGAGAGAGTGAGTGACTGAGTGAGTGAGTGAGTGAGTGAGTGAATGAGTCATTGTGTGAGTGAGTGAATGAATGAGTGAGTGAGTGAGCGACTGAATGAGTGAGTGAGGTGAGTGAGTGAATGAGTCAGTGTGTGAGTGAGTGAGTGAATGAGTGACTGAGTGAGTGAATGAGTCAGTGAGTGAGTGAGTGAGTGAGTGTCTTGAGAAACTCATAATTAAGAGTTAATTATTATGTGTTAAATACAGAAAAACTGAAAACTATTGGCCAAGAAAAGAATAAGACACATGGTCTGGACTGTGAGCAAGTGAGAGGTGATTCCAGCTGTGTCATAAAAGACACAACATCAGTGGAGGAACATTGAAAGGAAAAGTCTTCCGCCGACACGCCGGCAGCTTCTAAGTACCCAGCTTAACCTGCTTCTAGCACGATTAACGAATGAAGCCGTCAGTGTTTTGAGCAAGATGGTACCAGCCTAGGTTCATTATGTGGCCTCGTCTAAAGCTTGGCCCAAAGTCGCTGGGTTTACAGGGACCGTCCGAACATGCTGTTTTAGAGGGTGAGGTGTATTACCTGCTTTTTATCAATGGAAATGTGACTTGTTTCCATTAAACGCTCTCTTTTCTGCATCAGTGAGAATATAATCTAAGTATTTTATGAGAAGAGAAAACTGTATTTTTAAAAATGGAGCTTGAAAAGGCATAATTGCGTATGCTACTTCCGGGTTCAAACCCTGTTCAGTTGATCAGTCAGGAACTCTGAGGTTCAAGGTTTTCCTGTAATTTATTGACTTGGGAGTTTGCCTGTCCAGCAATAAAACACTGGATTCAACAGACTAACCAATCACAGGCTTCAGTCAAGGCCTTGATGAGCTGAATCAGATGCTTTAGTGCTAGGCTAGAACAAAAGCCTGCGCCCACACCAGCCTTTCTTGGATAAGATTGGAGACCCCGTTACAAATAAATCGAAACCATGCAGCGACGAGGAGCCAATCAGGGAACCCGACATGGTTAATGACAAAGAAGAATGCAGCAAAATCAAACTGCATAATTCTTTATGAGCTATATGTACTGTAGGCCAAGAAAATAGTGTGGGGGGGGGGGGGGGGGTTGCGCTAATCAAGGTTGTGTACAGAATGTTATTTTTCCAAAGATTAACATGCCAGAAAGGTGTCACACGTTATTTTTCATGTCAGAAAGGGTGTTATTTGTAGCTCATGACCACATATAGGACCGTTTTAGGAGCAGGAGGTAGATCTCCGAGCTCAGGTTCTTGAAGCGTTGTGCTTTCATTTCTTTCTTTGTGCTACAAATATCTCGCCAGCTGTGTGGGAAGCTGTCGAGCGCTCTGCAGGAACGCTTTGTTTTAAGGAGCGGAAACCCTATTGTTTTTCAAAGGAAATGTCTCGCAGGTGGCTATGTCACAGCACCTGACGTACTCTCGTAGCAAACACGAGACTGGAACAGGCCTCAGCTGGCCTCCATACTATGTCTACCTAACCCTTCTCATGAGAAGGAAAGCAGGTTTTAGGCCTGGAAATTAAAGTCATGTAATTTACTAACTGAAATAAATACGACAGAGGAAGATATATTCAGCCGCCACCACAATAGTATCTTAGCAATAATTATAATGTAATTATTATAATATAATATATTCAGGCTGGGGTGTTTTATTACATATTTGAATAAACTGGTATCCAGCAACTTACACAAATTAGGCATTAAATACTAGATATTTCCTGAGGCAATTAAGAAGCTTGCTTAACAGTGCAATAGAAAAGCAACAGAGATCATATGAGACTCATACTTCATATGAACTCCACGTCCTTATTACAGTTACACTGCCACCTAAATCATTCTTAAATACCAAGCCAAACATTTTGCTTTATTGTTGATAGTGCTTTGAAAGGACATGTTTTAAGTTCTTCTGGAATTTCTTCATCTCTCAGTATAATGAAGCGAAACGCAAGATTTTTCCTCAGAGTTCCTGTTGCCAATAAAAAAAATTTCAAGAGACTTTTGTTGTTTGGCTGGTTTTAATGTCTCCCATGGTGCTCTTAAGGCGTAGAGGTGGAGAGATAAAGGTGGTAAAGAGTAAAGTGAATCTCTCCCAGGTGGAGTGCGTCTGAGCGACGTATATGCCGCTTGAC